>JAJOZX010001895.1:420000-700000 GCA_023014485.1 Bathynomus jamesi | reverse complement strand
ATATTTAGCTTGCTCACAGAGACACCGAGCAAGCGAACTCCTGCAGAGTTTTCTGAGGTTTTAATCTTAAACTATGAGTGTGTTCTGTACTTTGTCTAGCCTATTTTTAAACAGATTTACACTTTGACTGGAAACATCCTCTGAGGGAAGTTGGTTCCAGATATCAACTATTTTACAGGAAAAGAAATTTCCGCAGACTGAGGTCCTAAATGTCTTTACACACTCAAATAGTGTGCAAGATTTCGTCTAACCTTTTCTTGAACTGATCCACAGAGGAACTGTTCACAACTTCCGAAGGTAACCTGTTCCGTGTGTCACAGATCTTATACGTAAAGTAATTCCCACACACACTAGTCCTAAACCGTTTCAAATCCAACTTCCAACCATTGTTGCGAGTTGGGTTATCATTTAAACTAAACATACTTCTAAAATCGACATCGTTGAACCCGCATAAGAGCTTGAAAACCTCGATCAGTTGACCGCGCAGCCTCCGAGTTTCAAGCGAAAACAAGTTCAGGGCGCGTAACCGTCGATTGTAGCCCATATGTCTAACGGAAGGGATTAACTTTGTGGCCCTCGCCTGCACTCCCTCCAGCCTCTCAATATCTTTCCTGAGGGTGGGCGACGAAAACTACACAGCATACTCAAGGTGCGGCCGAACAAGGGAATTGTACAGTGAGAGCACAATCTCCTTGTTCCGAAACTGAAATTGCCTCCTGATATAGCCCAATAGTTTCTGGGCTTTCTTTTCCATCTCTACACACTGTTTCGTAAACTTAAGGTCGCTGCTAATTAGCACACCCAAGTCCTTTTCTAAATCAGTCACCTCGATATTACTGCCCAACATCGAGTAGTCCGACTTGGGATTGGCGTAGCCAATGTGCATCACTTTGCATTTACCCAAGTTAAACGGCATTTGCCATTTTTCGGACCACTCTCCTATCCTACCTAGGTCCGCACGCAGTTCCTCGATCGCTTCGGGCGTCCCAACATTGGCCCCAAGCTTCGTGTCATCAGCGAATTTGGCGATCCGACTGACGATGCCACCGTCGATATCATTTATGTAAATGGTAAACAACAGTGGCCCCAAAACGGAACCCTGAGGAACCCCACTAGTGACCGAGGCCCAACCCGAACTAGCCCCTTTAATTACCACCCTCTGCCGCCTATTCCTTAGCCAGTTTTCAATCCACCTACCTATTTCCCCACCGATACCCAGCGCGCGCACTTTCGCCATTAGCCGGCGGTGAGGTACCTTCAAAGGCTTTCTGAAAGTCGAGATAAAGTATATCAATCGCCCTACTCTTATCGTACTCACTCAACATGACGTGGAAAAACTCGAGCAAGTTGGTGAGACACGACCTATGCCGTCTAAACCCATGTTGGGAGTCCCCAAGCAGCTTGTAGGAATCCAAATGGTCAACGATTCTATCAGCTATTATCCTTTCTAATAATTTACCTACAACTGAAGTGAGACTAATAGGACGATAGTTCCCTGGACTTTCGTGATCCCCTTTCTTAAAGATAGGGGTCACGTTGGCCTATCTCCAGTCACCAGGCACCTGGCCCATCTCCAACGATTTGTTGAAGACTGTAGCCAGGTGGGGAGCCACCTGGTCGCGCACTTCTCGCAAACACTGGGGAGAAACTGGTCTGGCCCAGGAGCCTTAAACGCGCTCAGTTTGTCTATTCTATGAGCAACGACTGTCGCGGTACATCTAACACTATCCAGGTCAGCACCTTCGTGCCTCACAGCTGGCTCGGGGATGACGCGGGTATCCTCCCTGGTGAACACTCCCGCAAAGTACTCATTAAGCCACCTTAGCGATGTCCGCGTCGGAGGTCCGCAGAACGCCGCTTCCGTCCTTTAAAGGACCTATCATGCTTCTAATAGGCTTTCTACTATTAACATAACTGAAGAACTCCTTAGGGTTCCTCTTGCAGAGGCTTGCCACCCGTAGTTCTTCGTTACGTTTCGCTAGCCTAACCTTCGCCTTCACTTCCCTACACAGGCGGACATACGCTTCAGTGTTCTCGTGGGAACGATTGGCCTTCGCCCTCCTATACACTACTTTCCTATTTCGGATAGCCGAAGCGATGCCACGATTGAACCACTTAGGCTGCGTTGAAGCAGGGGTGACCAGTTTTGAGGGTATGGCAGCAGACTGCAGCACCATAAACTCATCCCGGAATGCACTCCACACTCCCTCAACATCGCCGCCAACCTCTAACCCCATCTCTGCTACGCTATCCCTGAGGCTAACAAAGTTCGCCCGCCGGAGATCGAGCTTACTGCCTCTCGAGTTACTACGCTTCACCCGAGGGACGCACACACGGAACCTAATAATACCGTGATCACTCCCGCCCAACGATTCGTCAACGGTGAGGCCAGTGACGAGGTTGTCTTCGGTCGTGAATACTAAGTCTAGAACGCTTTCGCCTCGTGTAGGCTCGTTGACCCACTGAGTGAGGAAGTTCTCATCAGCAAAGTCAACTAGCCTCCTCCCTTCAGCATCGGCAGTCCTGTTTTCCCACTTTATGCCGCGACAGTTGAAGTCTCCTAAAAGAAGAAAAGTAGAGAGAGAGAGAGAGAGAGAGAGAGAGAGAGAGAGAGAGAGAGAGAGAGAGAGAGAGAGAGAGAGAGAGAGAGAGAGAGAGAAGAGAGAGAGAGAGAGAAGAGAGAGAGAGAAGAGAGAGAGAGAGAGAGAGAGAGAGAGAGAGAGAGAGAGAGAGAGAGAGAGAGAGAGTTACAAGGAAAAGAAGTACCTCAAAAGGCCTTGCGGCCAATACCGAGGAGGTACCAATGGCAACGGGTGCCAGGGAAAATTTTCTACACACTCAAATAGTGTGCAAGATTTGGTCTAACCTTTTCTTGAACTGATCCACAGAGGAACTGTTCACAACTTCCGAAGGTAACCTGTTCCGTGTGTCACAGATCTTATACGTAAAGTAATTCCCACACACACTAGTCCTAAACCGTTTCAAATCCAACTTCCAACCATTGTTGCGAGTTGGGTTATCATTTAAACTAAACATACTTCTAAAATCGACATCGTTGAACCCGCATAAGAGCTTGAAAACCTCGATCAGTTGACCGCGCAGCCTCCGAGTTTCAAGCGAAAACAAGTTCAGGGCGCGTAACCGTCGATTGTAGCCCATATGTCTAACGGAAGGGATTAACTTTGTGGCCCTCGCCTGCACTCCCTCCAGCCTCTCAATATCTTTCCTGAGGGTGGGCGACGAAAACTACACAGCATACTCAAGGTGCGGCCGAACAAGGGAATTGTACAGTGAGAGCACAATCTCCTTGTTCCGAAACTGAAATTGCCTCCTGATATAGCCCAATAGTTTCTGGGCTAATTAGCACACCCAAGTCCTTTTCTAAATCAGTCAGCTCGATATTACTACCCAACATCGAGTAGTCCGACTTCGGAGTGGCCTAGCCAATGTGCATCACTTTACATTTACCCAAGTTAAACGGCATTTGCCATTTTTCGGACCACTCTCCTATCCTACCTAGGTCCGCACGCAGTTCCTCGATCGCTTCGGGCGTCCCAACATTAGCCCCAAGCTTGGTGTCATCAGCGAATTTGGCGATCCGACTGACGATGCCACCGTCGATATCATTTATGTAAATGATAAACAAAAGTGGCCCCAAAACGGAACCCTGAGGAACTCCACTAGTGACCGAGGCCCAACCCGAACTATCCCCTTTAATTACCACCCTCTGCCGCCTATTCCTCAGCCAGTTTTCAATCCACCTACCTATTTCCCCACCGATACCCAGCGCGCGCACTTTCGCCATTAGCGGGCGGTGAGGTACCTTATCAAAGGCTTTCTGAAAGTCGAGATAAAGTATATCAATCGCCCTACTCTTATCGTACTCACTCAACATGACGTGGAAAAACTCGAGCAAGTTGGTGAGACACGACCTATGCCGTCTAAACCATTTTGGGAGTCCCCAAGCACCTTGTAGGAATCCAAATGGTCAACGACCCTATCAGCTATTATCCCTTCTAATAATTTACCTACAACTGGTGAGACTAATGGGACGATAGTTCCCTGGACTTTCGTGATCCCCTTTCTTAAAGATAAGGCTCACGTTGGCTTCCCTCCAGTCACCAGGCACCTGGCCCATCTCCAACGATTTGTTGAAGACTGTAGCCAGGTGGGGAGCCACCTCCTGGTCGCGCACTTCTCGCAACACTCTGGGGAGAAACTGGTCTGGCCCAGGAGCCTTAAACGCGCTCAGTTTGTCTATTCTATCGGCAACGACTGTCGCGGTACATCTAACACTATCCAGGCCAGCACCTTCGTGCCTCACGCCTGGCTCGGGGATGACGCGGGTATCCTCCCTGGTGAACATTCCCGCAAAGTACTCATTAAGCACATTAGCGATGTCCGCGTCGGAGGTCCGCAGAACGCCGCTTCCGTCCTTTAACGGACCTATCATGCTTCCAATGGGCTTTCTACTATTAACATAACTGAAGAACTCCTTAGGGTTCCCCTTGCAGAGCTTGCCACCCGTAGTTCTTCGTTACGTTTCGCTAGCCTAACCTTCGCCTACACTTCCCTACACAGGCGGACATACGCTTCAGTGTTCTCGTGGGAACGATTGGCCTTCGCCCTCCTATACGCTACTTTCCTATTTCGGATAGCCGAAGCGATGTCACGATTGAACCACTTAGGCTGCGTTGAGGCAGGGGTGACCGGTTTTGAGAGTATGGCAGCAGACTGCAGCACCATAAACTCGTCCCGGAATGCACTCCACACTCCTCAACATCGCCGCCGACCTCTAACCCCATCTCACCTACGCTGTCCCTGATGCTAACAAAGTCCGCCCGCGGAGATCGAGCTTACTGCCTCTCGAGTTACTACGCTTCAACCGAGGGACGCGCACACGGAACCTAATCAGATTGATCACTCCCGCCCAACGATTCGTCAACGGTGAGGCCAGTGACGAGGTTGTCTTCGGTCGTGAATACTAAGTCTAGAACGCTTTCGACTCGCGTAGGCTCATTGACCCACTGAGTGAGGAAGTTCTCATCAGCAAAGTCAACTAGCCTCCCTTCAGCATCAGCAGTCCTGTCTTCCCACTTTATGCGGCGACAGTTGAAGTCTCCTAAAACTACACACACACTATCCCCTAACAGCTACGGAGTTCGGTGTACAGGGCTGTATCCTCTCGAGGAGATGCGGAGTCTGTACACCAAGATTAACCTATAGTTCGTCCCTCCCACATTCAGATCGACGCCAAGCAGCTCCCGTTCCGACCGGAACTGGCAGTCAACCGGACTCAACGTGTCCCTGACGTATATTAGTACCCCACTCCCCTCCCCACGGGTGCGGTCTTTGCGAAACATTATATACCCAGGAATTTCGAACTCCCCAACGTAGTCCCTACGATCAGTATGAATCCAGGACTCGGTGATAGCAACGATATCCTGGTATTCTGATGCTAAGAGCGCCCGTAGCTCGCAAAACTTGTTCCTAATCGACCGAGCATTAAAAAGCATTGCACGGAGGGAGCCTTCCCTATTCTGACCGCCCCCTAGCACGACCCGTTTCCAGAACACTCATGGCTGTCGGGAGTTGAAGAGCCCCTCACCAACGAGGGGGCAACTTCTGCAGGAGCCTGAGCCCCCTCCAACGTGGAAGGAGGGTCACCCACCTGTACCTGGACGCACCCTTCAGTTGAAGGTAAATCCGCCACCGGCTTATCATCTCCCCGGTGGGGGCCCGTCATCTCTCCCCGGACTCGACCTCACCATTCTATATAGGTGCCGGTCGAGCAGCGCGCCTAGCACACCTTTATTCTTGTTATTGAGGTGGACACCATCCCTCTGGTAAAGGTCCCACCTACCCAAAATGCGTAGAAGGGGTCAATAAACCTCACGCCCAGCGGGACGCACAAGTCTTGCACCCCTCGTTCATCCAATGACCTTACTGAGCGCGTGGTCACTGGCATTCATTCGCAGTAAAATACCCATTAACATTCCCCTGTCTGTCTTCAGTTTTAGATCATCCGCAAGAGACATGATCTCGGTGATGATCCCTTCTGTAAGACCTACCCTACCGCCTTTGAGGAACAGGTCGTTGCCACCAGCGTGGACAACGATCGCAGTCCTCCGACTAGCCACGCGCACCTTCTCTATCTCTTCCTTAAGTGCGCCGTTCCCCGCCCAGGTAAGCACCTTACCTTCCTCCCGTCCCGGTTTGCAGAAGCAAAGTACTTCTCCTGGCCCTGATCTGCGAGTGCCAATCAAACGGTGTCTTCCTCCTTCGAGCACAGAAGACTAAAGCGGTTGGAGGTCCTGACATGGGCAACTGGGGTCTCAGGCTTCGGCTTCGCAGCCTTCTTGCCCGAGACCTTTCGATACCCGTCGCCACGTATAGACGCAGTTACACCACCCGACCCACCCCGACCGGAAGCTACATCCTTTGGTTTCTTTTGGGCCATCAGTAGGCCCCTTCCCACCCTTTTTCTTTATCGGCCCCTTCCCACCCTTCTCTATCGACCCCTTCCCACCCTTCTCTATCAGCCCCTTCTTTACCCCTCCACCTTGCGCGACGGTTCCGTGCATTTCACGTGGGTCGCTGGCGACTCTTCCACTGATTTTGTACCCTAGCCCCCGGTTGCATCTCTACCCTTTCTCCGCGGTCGTCCCGAGCCCTGTCCAGTCCATCGCTGGACGGCCTTTCCATGGCAGCTACCCTATCAATGAGCTTCGGGTGGAGGGCGCAGCCGCATCAGTAACCGCCGCACCTCCAACAGCCCGTCTGGACGACTCGAGCCACCGGACCCTCACCTCTAGCTTCTCGTAAAACCGCATGAGTTCGCAAAAGCGGCACATGCTGGAGTGGTTGATCTTCGCAAAGCAGGCTTCTTTGAAGTTCGTCACCCACTGGTTTACTTCACACCTCGCACATTCAGCCTTCACTTTCTGCTGTCCAGTCATTGTAACTTTTTTTTTTTTCGAACTCTAAATACTCTGAATAAGATAAAGCTTTCTAGCAACAAAAACGTTCTGACCAGTATATAAAAAAGAAGGGGGGGGGGGGATTCTTCCGGCGCGTAGACGCATCCACCTATTTGCAAGTGACGTTCATTCCTTCCAGAGAACTACACCTCTCGCTGCTGCCGCATCGACTAAAGGTCTCCCCATCGCCGGACAGTTCCAAACGTGTCGCAGCTACCAACTGACAAACATTCGCGACGCAAGCGTCACGGATTTCCCGCCAGGAGCGACAAGCGGAAAGAGAGAGAGAGAGAGAGAGAGAGAGAGAGAGAGAGAGAGAGAGAGAGAGAGAGAGAGAGAGTTACAAGGAAAAGAAGTACCTCAAAAGGCCTTGCGGCCCATACCGAGGAGGTACGAATGGCAACGGGTGCCAGGGAAAATTTTGTCTTTCAACTATGCTAGCAGTAGTAAAACTGGATAGAAAAATAGAAGGCTCTCTCCCCACCCTCCGCTCCCTCCCTGCCAGAGGCAGGTACGGAAAAAGGTTGAAGAAAATACCTTGACCCTGGAAAAGTAGCCAAGGAAATTTTACAGGAAAGTGGAGAATATATAAATAGCTCTATATTTAGCTTGCTCACAGAGACACCGAGCAAGCGAACTCCTGCAGAGTTTTCTGAGGTTTTAATCTTAAACTATGAGTGTGTTCTGTACTTTGTCTAGCCTATTTTTAAACAGATTTACACTTTGACTGGAAACATCCTCTGAGGGAAGTTGGTTCCAGATATCAACTATTTTACAGGAAAAGAAATTTCCGCAGACTGAGGTCCTAAATGTCTTTACACACTCAAATAGTGTGCAAGATTTCGTCTAACCTTTTCTTGAACTGATCCACAGAGGAACTGTTCACAACTTCCGAAGGTAACCTGTTCCATGTGTCACAGATCTTATACGTAACGTAATTCCCACACACACTAGTCTAAACCGTTTCAAATCCAACTTCCAACCATTGTTGCGAGTTGGGTTATCATTTAACTAAACATACTTCTAAAATCGACATCGTTGAACCCTCGTAAGAGCTTGAAAACCTCGATCAGTTGACCGCGCAGCCTCCGAGTTTCAAGCGAAAACAAGTTCAGGGCGCGTAACCGTCGATTGTAGCCCATATGCCTAACGGAAGGGATCAACTTTGTGGCCCTCGCCTGCACTCGCTCCAGCCTCTCAATATCTTTCCTGAGGGTGGGCGACCAGAACTGCACAGCATACTCCAGGTACGGCCGAACAAGGGAATTGTACAGTGAGAGCACAATCACCTTGTTCCGAAACTGAAATTGCCTCCTGATATAACTCAATAGTTTCTGGGCTTTCTTTTCCACCTCTACACACTGTTTCGTAAACTTAAGGTCGCTGCTAATTAGCACACCCAAGTCCTTTTCTAAATCAGTCACCTCGATATTACTGCCCAACATCGAGTAGTCCGACTTGGGATTGGCGTAGCCAATGTGCATCACTTTGCATTTACCCAAGTTAAACGGCATTTGCCATTTTTCGGACCATTCTCCTATCCTACCCAGGTCCGCACTGACGATGCCACCGTCGATATCATTTATGTAAATGGTAAACAACAGTGGCCCCAAAACGGAACCCTGAGGAACCCCACTAGTGACCGAGGCCCAACCCGAACTAGCCCCTTTAATTACCACCCTCTGCCGCCTATTCCTCAGCCAGTTTTCAATCCACCTACCTATTTCCCCACCGATACCAGCGCGCGCACTTTCGCCATTAGCCGGCGGTGAGGTACCTTATCAAAGGCTTTCTGAAAGTCGAGATAAAGTATATCAATCGCCCTACTCTTATCGTACTCACTCAACATGACGTGGAAAAACTCGAGCAAGTTGGTGAGACACGACCTATGCCGTCTAAACCCATGTTGGGAGTCCCCAAGCAGCTTGTAGGAATCCAAATGGTCAACGATTCTATCAGGTATTATCCTTTCTAATAATTTACCTACAACTGAAGTGAGACTAATAGGACGATAGTTCCCTGGACTTTCGTGATCCCCTTTCTTAAAGATAGGGGTCACGTTGGCCTCCCTCCAGTCACCAGGCACCTGGCCCATCACCAGCGATTTGTTGAAGACTGTAGCCAGGTGGGGAGCCACCTGGTCGCGCACTTCTCGCAAAACACTGGGGAGAAAATGGTCTGGCCCAGGAGCCTTAAACGCGCTCAGTTTGTCTATTCTATGAGCAACGACTGTCGCGGTACATCCAACACTATCCAGGCCAGCACCTTCGTGCCTCACAGCTGGCTCGGGGATGACGCGGGTATCCTCCCTGGTGAACACTCCCGCAAAGTACTCATTAAGCACATTAGCGATGTCCGCGTCGGAGGTCCGCAGAACGCCGCTTCCGTCCTTTAAAGGACCTATCATGCTTCTAATGGGCTTTCTACTATTAACATAACTGAAGAACTCCTTAGGGTTCCCCTTGCAGAGGCTTGCCACCCGTAGTTCTTCGTTACGTTTCGCTAGCCTAACCTTCGCCTTCACTTCCCTACACAGGCGGACATACGCTTCAGTGTTCTCGTGGGAACGATTGGCCTTCGCCCTCCTATACGCTACTTTCCTATTTCGGATAGCCGAAGCGATGCCACGATTGAACCACTTAGGCTGCGTTGAAGCAGGGGTGACCGGTTTTGAGGGTATGGCAGCAGACTGCAGCACCATAAACTCATCCCGGAATGCACTCCACACTCCCTCAACATCGCCGCCAGCCTCTAACCCCATCTCTGCTACGCTATCCCTGAGAGTTACAAGGAAAAGAAGAGAGAGAGAGAGAGATAGAGAGAGAGAGAGAGAGAGAGAGAGAGAGAGAGAGAGAGAGAGAGAGAGAGAGAGAGAGAGAGAGAGAGAGAGAGAGAGAGAGAGAGAGAGAGAGTTACAAGGAAAAGAATTACCTCAAAAGGCCTTGCGGCCAATACCGAGGAGGTACCAATGGCAACGGGTGCCAGGGAAAATTTTCTACACACTCAAATAGTGTGCAAGATTTGGTCTAACCTTTTCTTGAACTGATCCACAGAGGAACTGTTCACAACTTCCGAAGGTAACCTGTTCCATGTGTCACAGATCTTATACGTAAAGTAATTCCCACACACACTAGTCCTAAACCGTTTCAAATCCAACTTCCAACCATTGTTGCGAGTTGGGTTATCATTTAAACTAAACATACTTCTAAAATCGACATCGTTGAACCCGCGTAAGAGCTTGAAAACCTCGATCAGTTGACCGCGCAGCCTCCGAGTTTCAAGCGAAAACAAGTTCAGGGCGCGTAACCGTCGATTGTAGCCCATATGCCTAACGGAAGGGATTAACTTTGTGGCCCTCGCCTGCACTCGCTCCAGCCTCTCAATATCTTTCCTGAGGGTGGGCGACCAGAACTGCACAGCATACTCCAGGTGCGGCCGAACAAGGGAATTGTACAGTGAGAGCACAATCTCCTTGTTCCGAAACTGAAATTGCCTCCTGATATAACCCAATAGTTTCTGGGCTTTCTTTTCCACCTCTACACACTGTTTCGTAAACTTAAGGTCGCTGCTAATTAGCACACCCAAGTCCTTTTCTAAATCAGTCACCTCGATATTACTACCCAACATCGAGTAGTCCGACTTGGGATTGGCGTAGCCAATGTGCATCACTTTGCATTTACCCAAGTTAAACGGCATTTGCCATTTTTCGGACCACTCTCCTATCCTACCTAGGTCCGCACGCAGTTCCTCGATCGCTTCGGGCGTCCCAACATTGGCCCCAAGCTTGGTGTCATCAGCGAATTTGGCGATCCGACTGACGATGCCACCGTCGATATCATTTATGTAAATGATAAACAACAGTGGCCCCAAAACGGAACCCTGAGGAACCCCACTAGTGACCGAGGCCCAACCCGAACTAGCCCCTTTAATTACCACCCTCTGCCGCCTATTCCTCAGCCAGTTTTCAATCCACCTACCTATTTCCCCACCGATACCCAGCGCGCGCACTTTCGCCATTAGCCGGCGGTGAGGTACCTTATCAAAGGCTTTCTGAAAGTCGAGATAAAGTATATCAATCGCCCTACTCTTATCGTACTCACTCAACATGACGTGGAAAAACTCGAGCAAGTTGGTGAGACACGACCTATGCCGTCTAAACCCATGTTGGGAGTCCCCAAGCAGCTTGTAGGAATCCAAATGGTCAACGATCCTATCAGCTATTATCCTTCTAATAATTTACCTACAACTGAAGTGAGACTAATGGACGATAGTTCCCTGGACTTTCGTGATCCCCTTTCTTAAAGATAGGGGTCACGTTGGCTTCCCTCCAGTCACCAGGCACCTGGCCCATCTCCAACGATTTGTTGAAGACTGTAGCCAGGTGGGGAGCCACCTGGTCGCGCACTTCTCGCAACACTCTGGGGAGAAACTGGTCTGGCCCAGGAGCCTTAAACGCGCTCAGTTTGTCTATTCTATCGGCAACGACTGTCGCGGTACATCTAACACTATCCAGGCCAGCACCTTCGTGCCTCACGCCTGGCTCGGGGATGACGCGGGTATCCTCCCTGGTGAACACTCCCGCAAAGTACTCATTAAGCACATTAGCGATGTCCGCGTCGGAGGTCCGCAGAACGCCGCTTCCGTCCTTTAACCTATCATGCTTCTAATGGGCTTTCTACTATTAACATAACTGAAGAACTCCTTAGGGTTCCCCTTGCAGAGGCTTGCCACCCGTAGTTCTTCGTTACGTTTCGCTAGCCTAACCTTCGCCTTCACTTCCCTACACAGGCGGACATACGCTTCAGTGTTCTCGTGGGAACGATTGGCCTTCGCCCTCCTATACGCTACTTTCCTATTTCGGATAGCCGAAGCGATGTCACGATTGAACCACTTAGGCTGCGTTGAAGCAGGTGACCGGTTTTGAGGGTATGGCAGCAGACTGCAGCACCATAAACTCGTCCCGGAATGCACTCCACACTCCCTCAACATCGCCGCCAACCTCTAACCCCATCTCTACTACGCTATCCCTGAGGCTAACAAAGTTCGCCCGCCGGAGATCGAGCTTACTGCCTCTCGAGTTACTACGCTTCACCCGAGGGACGCACACACGGAACCTAATAGACCGTGATCACTCCCGCCCAACGATTCGTCAACGGTGAGGCCAGTGACGAGGTTGTCTTCGGTCGTGAATACTAAGTCTAGAACGCTTTCGCCTCGTGTAGGCTCGTTGACCCACTGAGTGAGGAAGTTCTCATCAGCAAAGTCAACTAGCCTCCTCCCTTCAGCATCGCAGTCCTGTTTCCCACTTTATGCCGCGACAGTTGAAGTCTCCTAAAACTACACACACCCTATCCCTAGCAGGCTACTGAGTTCGGTGTACAGGGCTGTATCCTCCTCGAGGAGGAGATGCGGAGGTCTGTACACCAAGATTAACCTATAGTTCGTCCCCCCACGTTCAGATCGACGCCAAGCAGCTCCCGTTCCGACGGAACTGGCAGTCAACCGGACTCAACGTGTCTCTGACGTATATTAGTACCCCACCCCCCTCCCCACGGGTGCGGTCTTTGCGAAACATTCTATACCCGGGAATTTCGAACTCCCCAACGTAGTCCCTACGATCAGTATGAATCCAGGACTCGGTGATAGCAACGATATCCTGGTATTCTGATGCTAAGAGCGCCCGTAGCTCGCAAAACTTGTTCCTAATTGACCTAGCATTAAAAAGCATTGCACGGAGGGAGCCTTCCCTATTCTGACCGCCCCCTAGCACGACCCGTTTCCCGAACAGCCAGGGCTGTCGGGAGTTGAAGAGCCCCTCACTAACGAGGGGGCAACTTCCGCAGGAGACTGAGCCCCCTCCAACGTAGGAGGAGGGTCACCCACCTGTACTTCGACGCACCCTTCAGTTGAAGGTACGTCCGCCACCGGCTCATCCTCATCTCTCCCCGGTGGGGGCCCATCATCTCTCCCCGGACTCGACCTCACCATTCTGTATAGGTGCCGGTCGAGCAGCGCGCCTAGCACACCTTTACCCTTGTTATTGAGGTGGACACCATCCCTCTGGTAAAGGTCCCACCTACCCGAAAATGCATCGAAGGGGTCAATAAACTTCACGCCCAGCGGAACGCACAAGTCTTGTACCCTCTCGTTGATGCCAATGACCTTACTGAGCGCGTGGTCACTGACATTCATTCGCGGTAAAATACCCATTAACATTCCCCTGTCTGTCTTCAGTTTTAGATCATCCGCAAGAGACATGATCTCGGTGATGATCCCTTCTGTAAGACCTACCCCACCGCCTTTGAGGAACAGGTCATTGCCACCAGCGTGGACAACGATCGCAGTCCTCCGACTAGCCACGCGCACCTTCTCTACCTCCTTCCTTAAGTGCGCCGTTCCCCGCCCAGGTAAGCACCTTACCTTCCTCCCATCCCGGTTTGCAGAAGCAAAGTACTTCTCCTGGCCCCTGATCTGCGAGTCCCCAATCAAAACGGTGTCTTCCTCCTTCGAGCACAGGAGACTAAAGCGGTTAGAGGTCTTGACAGGGGCAACTGGGTCTCAGGCTTCGGCTTCGCAGCCTTCTTGCCCGAGACCTTTCGAAACCCGTCGCCACATACACGCAGTTACACCACCCGACCCACCCCGACAGGTAGCTACATCCTTCGGTTTCTTTGGGCCATCAGCAGGCCCCTTCCCACCGTTCTCTATCGATCCCTTCCCACCCTTCTCTATCAGCCCCTTCTTTGAGCCCTCCCTTTGTTCTAGATACTTAATCTTACAGTTTGAATCTGCTGGTGTGTTTTTAATTTGATCTTGTCCACTGGGTTGGATTTCCAGTGCTACGACCCTAGCTTCAAGCTTTTTTACTAATTCCTTTAGCTCTTTAACTTCCTTTTCGTGGTTGTCTCTAAGTTTACAAAACAAACATACACTAAGGGATGTGATATCGCTGATATTACCCTCAGGGAAGTCAACGCACCAATGATTAACTTTACATTTAAAGCATTCTGCTTTCAATTTAGCTGGCCCTGCCATATTTTCTCTTTTTTTTTTTTCTGAATACTCTGAATAAGATAAAGCGTTCTAGCAATGAAAACTATCCAAAAACGTTATGACCAGTATATAAAAAAGGGGGGGGGGTGAATTCATCCCGCGCGTAGACGCATCCCGCCTTTTGCAAGTGACGTTCATCCTTCCAGAAGACTACACCTCTCCTGCTGCCGCACCGACCAAAGGTCTCCCCAGGGCCGGACGTCCCAAACGTGTCGCAGCTACCAACTGACAAACACTCGCGACGCAAGCGTCACGGATTTTCCGCCAGGAGCGACAGCGAGATGCAGCCCCTTACTAAGTCTTACTAGTCACTCACAAGCGGCCAGACTCTTAGAATCCAGTGTTCAAGGGATATCCCACCAGACCCAGAGGCTACGCCCGAGACTTTACGCTGGCCTGGCAGCCAGCTGGGCAGTAAAGCTCTCACCTCAGAGCAGTACAGCCAAGCACCATCAATTGGTCACCAAAGAACGGTCGCAGGGGGCTGGTCAGCCATTACGCGTTAGGAATGGGCTTAACGGGGCACTAGCCACACTCCATTCATCGCGCCCCTACGCCTGGGACCCCTCCATCCCAGTCTCTCACAACCTACGAGCGTTAAATGGTGTTATTTATAGAGGTTCCAAAGCCTCTCTTCCCACGCATGAGGTAGCAGTAGGGTCCTAATAGTAAAAGTAGAGAAAAAGACTTAATACTAAAAGGTTTTTTTTTTTTTTTTTTTTTGCAGTCAGAGGAGAACAACCTTAACGTAAGCTAAAAGGACAGAGTAGGGATGGGATGGGGTCCTAGTAACCCACGGGACGGGATTGTGCAAAATACTTCACCCGCCCTCCCGAAAGAGAGAGAGAACCTAAAGGAACTGGCAGCCAGTTCCTCTAGAATCCCACGACTCGGGACCGGAGGGCTGTCACACCCCAAGTATAAAGTTCACTACATCCAGAAGAAATGTGTATAACCTTTATACCCCCTGCGGAGAGAGAGAGAGAGAGAGAGAGAGTTACAAGGAAAAGAAGTACCTCAAAAGGCCTTGCGGCCCATACCGAGGAGGTACCAATGGCAACGGGTGCCAGGGAAAATTTTGTTAAAGTTTATTTTTCTTTCAACTATCCTAGCAGTAGTAGAAAACTGGATAGAAAAGTAGAAGGCTCTCTCGCCACCCTCCGCTCCCTTCCTGCCAGAGGCAGGTACGGAAAAAGGTTGAAGAAAATACCTTGACCCTGGAAAAGTAGCCAAGGAAATTTTACAGGAAAGTGGAGAGAATATATAAATAGCTCTATATTTAGCTTGCTCACAGAGACACCGTGCAAGCGATCTCCTGCAGAGTTTTCTTATGTTTTAGTCTTGAACTATGAGAGTATTCAGTACTTTGTCTAGCCTATTTTTAAACACATTTACACTTTGACTGGAAACAACCTCTGAGGGAAGTTGGTTCCAGATATTAACTATCTTATAGGAAAAGAAATTTCCGCAGACTGAGGTCCTAAATGTCTTTACACACTCAAATAGTGTGCAAGATTTCGTCTACCCTTTTCTTGAACTGATCCACAGAGGAACTGTTCACAACTTCCGAAGGTAACCTGTACCATGTGTCACAGATCTTATACGTAAAGTAATTCCCACACGCACTAGTCCTAAACCGTTTCAAATCCAACTTCCAACCATTGTTGCGAGTTGGGTTATCATTTAAACTAAACATACTTCTAAAATCGACATCGTTGAACCCGCGTAAGAGCTTGAAAACCTCGATCAGTTGACCGCGCAGCCTCCGAGTTTCAAGCGAAAACAAGTTCAGGGCGCGTAACCGTCGATTGTAGCCCATATGCCTAACGGAAGGGATTAACTTTGTGGCCCTCGCCTGCACTCGCTCCAGCCTCTCAATATCTTTCCTGAGGGTGGGCGACCAGAACTGCACAGCATACTCCAGGTGCGGCCGAACAAGGGAATTGTACAGTGAGAGCACAATCTCCTTGTTCCGAAACTGAAATTGCCTCCTGATATAACCCAATAGTTTCTGAGCTTTCTTTTCCACCTCTACACACTGTTTCGTAAACTTAAGGTCGCTGCTAATTAGCACACCCAAGTCCTTTTCTAAATCAGTCACCTCGATATTACTACCCAACATCGAGTAGTCCGACTTCGGATTGGCCTAGCCAATGTGCATCACTTTGCAATTACCCAAGTTAAACGGCATTTGCCATTTTTCGGACCTCTCTCCTATCCTACCTAGGTCCGCACGCAGTTCCTCGATCGCTTCGGGCGTCCCAACATTGGCCCCAAGCTTGGTGTCATCAGCGAATTTGGCGATCCGACTGACGATGCCACCGTCGATATCATTTATGTAAATGATAAACAACAGTGGCCCCAAAACGGAACCCTGAGGAACCCCACTAGTGACCGAGGCCCAACCCGATCTAGCCCCTTTAATTACCACCCTCTGCCGCCTATTCCTCAGCCAGTTTTCAATCCACCTACCTATTTCCCCACCGATACCCAGCGCGCGCACTTTCGCCGTTAGCCGGCGGTGAGGTACCTTATCAAAGGCTTTCTGAAAGTCGAGATAAAGTATATCAATAGCCCTACTCTTATCGTACTCACTCAACATGACGTGGAAAAACTCGAGCAAGTTGGTGAGACACGACCTATGCCGTCTAAACCCATGTTGGGAGTCCCCAAGCAGCTTGTAGGAATCCAGATGGTCAACGATCCTATCAGCTATTATCCCTTCTAATAATTTACCTACAACTGAAGTGAGACTAATGGGACGATAGTTCCCTGGACTTTCGTGATCCCCTTTCTTAAAGATAGGGGTCACGTTGGGTCCCCTCCAGTCACCAGGCACCTGGCCCATCTCCAACGATTTGTTGAAGACTGTAGCCAGGTGGGGAGCCACCTGGTCGCGCACTTCTCGCAACACTCTGGGGAGAAACTGGTCTGGCCCAGGAGCCTTAAACGCGCTCAGTTTGTCTATTCTATCGGCAACGACTGTCGCGGTACATCTAACACTATCCAGGCCAGCACCTTCGTGCCTCACGCCTGGCTCGGGGATGACGCGGGTATCCTCCCTGGTGAACACTCCCGCAAAGTACTCATTAAGCAGAGGCTTGCCACCCGTAGTTCTTCGTTACGTTTCGCTAGCCTAACCTTCGCCTTCACTTCCCTACACAGGCGGACATACGCTTCAGTGTTCTCGTGGGAACGATTGGCCTTCGCCCTCCTATACGCTACTTTCCTATTTCGGATAGCCGAAGCGATGTCACGATTGAACCACTTAGGCTGCGTTGAAGCAGGGGTCACCGGTTTTGAGGGTATGGCAGCAGACTGCAGCACCATAAACTCGTCCCGGAATGCACTCCACACTCCCTCAACATCGCCGCCAACCTCTAACCCCATCTCTCCTACGCTATCCCTGAGGCTAACAAAGTTCGCCCGCCGGAGATCGAGCTTATTGCCTCTTTCTCTCTCTCTCTCACTGTACAATTCCCTTGTTCGGCCGCACCTGGAGTATGCTGTGCAGTTCTGGTCGCCCACCCTCAGGAAAGATATTGAGAGGCTGGAGCGAGTGCAGGCGAGGGCCACAAAGTTAATCCCTTCCGTTAGGCATATGGGCTACAATCGACGGTTACGCGCCCTGAACTTGTTTTCGCTGGAAACTCGGAGGCTGCGCGGTCAACTGATCGAGGTTTTCAAGCTCTTACGCGGGTTCAACGATGTCGATTTTAGAAGTATGTTTAGTTTAAATGATAACCCAACTCGCAACAATGGTTGGAAGTTGGATTTGAAACGGTTTAGGACTAGTGTGTGTGGGAATTACTTTACGTATAAGATCTGTGACACATGGAACAGGTTACCTTCGGAAGTTGTGAACAGTTCCTCTGTGGATCAGTTCAAGAAAAGGGTAGACGAAATCTTGCACACTATTTGAGTGTGTAAAGACATTTAGGAGCTCAGTCTGCGGAAATTTCTTTTCCTATAAAATAGTTAATATCTGGAACCAACTTCCCTCAGAGGTTGTTTCCAGTCAAAGTGTAAATGTGTTTAAAAATAGGCTAGACAAAGTACTGAATACTCTCATGTGAGCAAACTAAATATAGAGCTATTTATATATTCTCCACTTTCCTGTAAAATTTCCTTGGCTACTTTTCCAGGGTCAAGGTATTTTCTTCAACCTTTTTCCGTACCTGCCTCTGGCAGGGAGGGAGCGGAGGGTGGCGAGAGAGCCTTCTACTTTTCTATCCAGTTTTCTACTACTGCTAGGATAGTTGAAAGAAAAATAAACTTTTACAAAATTTTCCCTGGCACCCGTTGCCATTGGTACCTCCTCGGTATGGGCCGCAAGGCCTTTTGAGGTACTTCTTTTCCTTGTAACTCCTTGTAACTCTCTCTCTCTCTCTCTCTCTCTCTCTCTCTCTCGAGAGAGAGAGAGAGAGAGAGAGAGAGAGACTAAAAATGCTTATATATACCTCCTATGCATATTTCAAGTACAAAAGTGAACCTACGCTAAAATTAAATGGTACTGAATGACAAAGGGTTAAGCTTATGTTACACCGTTATTACGAATTTTAAATTAAATTTGCAATGCCAAATTCAGTTTTTTATTACGAAAATAAATATTCATTACCAAATTTAGGTTAATTTGGTAATTAAAAATGCCGGTTGGTAACCATGATTATAACCAAAAATTATATTCCTTGTCTATATTTATGGCGAAAGAACACTAAACATACTGATATGAATTTGTTACAGATTGGACAAGAGCGAGAATAAGCACCGACTAGACGTGATGGCCCAATCTGCCCCCAAAACCAGGAAAATGTCAGGTTCAACGCTCTCGAATGTTGTGGGCCCGGGGAGAGAATTCATTCCCAGCGAGGTGACGACTTGGAGAGCCGTTCTTCAGAGAGGGATTGGTTTGCAGGAGGAAAAGTTCCTCATTCATGACATCCAAAGGTCTAAATACCCTATCCGAGAGATGACTGATGAGCTGGCTTCACTTGTAATGACTCAGTGGAGGAAGTCGAATGTAAAGTTCTCCCCGCCTGTGACAATCACGGAAAAATCGCTCTCATATAAGATCTTGTTGAAATGGAAGGAGATGACAGACGTTGTGAACGGGAGAGTTAAGTCTGCAACCCAGGAGAAGAGGATGGCTGATCTGGATAAACTCTGTGAAGTCTGCGTTTGCAAGCATCAGATCTTCTTGTGCGGCTCAGAGGGGAGTGGATGCTCAGGATGCTCCCTCAAGGCCCATGTGAACTGTAACTGTCCTTTGCAGGTGAAGATTCCTAAACTGGACCTTCAGTGGCTGTACTACCAGAGAGTGAAGACTTCCGAAGCTTCAGGAATCCAGATGTCTTCTGTAGACTTCGAAGACAGCAGGAGACAGATCAAAGCAGCGAAGAGGAAGGAGGCTGAAGAAGCTTCTGCTGTGAAGAGGGAGAAGAAAGGAGGAGGCTACTAATGAGGAGCTTCTCATGAAAGACTTTGAGGAGGACGAAGAGCCAAACTTGGAAGAAGCTGCAAAAGAAGCCTCTGGGAATGCTGAGGCTACTGAAGCTCCTATGGACGCTCCCGCTGAAGTACCTGCCCAAACCCCAACTTCTGCTACACGAAACTACATGAAGATCCAAGGGACAGCTTCAGCAGCTTTGAGGTACAGGGCCTACAGGGTGGCAAAAGTTACGGCAGCTGCAGTTGCCACTGGCTTCCTGAACGACCTCATCAAGGCCGGTCATCTTTCCAAAGACAAGGCTTATTTGGTCATAGATGGCATGAAAGTCTGGAGGGTCAAGGAGGAAGTAATGGCCTCATCAGTTGAAGCTCTCACGCAGAGGTCAGAGGAGGAGAAGATCTCTGGGATATTCTTTGTTGGCAAGCAGGATAGGAACACAAAGGTGTTGAAATATGACGAAGGGACAGGGAGATTTCACCCTGGCAAAGTGATCGAGGAGCATTACACTATCACGTGGGAGCCTCAAGGAAAGTACCTCTTCCATTTCACTCCCGAGGAACCTGAGGAAGGAGAAAAGCCTGCTCATAGGATCGCTCAGGGCCTGCATGAGTGGCTTCTGGATCACGGAGCTGACGAGAGCCTTGTAATGATTGGAGGAGACTCTACCAACACCAACACGGGGTGGTCTGGAGGCGCCATAGCCCTATTGGAGAAGATGCTGGGTCGCAAGTGCCACTGGATGATCTGTCAGCTCCATGTGAACGAGCTCCCCCTGAGGCACTTAATCATCAAGCTGGACGGCCCTGTAACTCCCCAGTCAGGCTTCAGTGGGACTATTGGAAAACTTCTTCAGAAAGTGAATGAACTTGAGGTCAACTTCAACTTCAAACCAGTGGAAGGAACTGAAGATGATATAGAGCTGCCAGTAGAGATAGTCAAATCTCTCTCCACAGACCAGCACAACTGCTATCTTCTGATCAAAGCCATCAAGTCTGGAAGTCTCAGTCCACAGTTGGCTGGTCTCAAGTGCGGAGCTCTGAACCAATCCAGGTGGCTCACTACTGCTCAGGCCATCTTGCTGTTGTGGATGAGGGAGCACGGACTGAAGGGGAAGGTGTTGAGGAGGCTCGAGGTCCTCGTGAAGTTCTGCCTTAACTTCTACTTCAAAATGTACTGCATCAAAGTGAAGCACCACCTCAAATTTGGTCCTGCACACGTTTTTTCAAGCCTGAGGCTGCTGAGGAACCAGACTACCGAGGTCAGGAACATCATCTCTGCTGCAGTGATAAAAGGAGCTTACCACGCACATCCTGAAAACATCCTGGCTTCATTCCTGTGCAGTGAGGATGAGCATCAGAGAGCTTTTGCTGTGAGCCACATAGAGAAGATCAGAGAAGGAAGAGACTTTGGTGATACGACAGTGAGGCCCCATAAAAATTCCAAAGTCAATCTGCAAGCCACTTCACCTGAGAATCTCATGAACTGGGAATCAGAGAATATTTACGAGCCTATTTTCACCTGCAAGATGACCTTGACTGAGCTCGAGGATCTCAGGAAAACTCCACTCAAAGTGGACGCTTTCTCTGTTCATACTCAGTCCTGCGAGAGAGCTGTACAGGAAGTCTCAACTGCCTCCCAAGCTGTGTTCGGTCACGAGAGGGGAGATGGGTAGGTGAGAGCCAGGATAGACCATCGAGAAATGCTCCCAGTTTTCAGATCGAAGCAGGACATACTTAAGAGCTTTTCAGGTTCGAGTGGCTGATGAAGAGGCTGAAGCCATCGTTAATGCTCATAAGAGCTGAAAGTCCTCATAAGATCATAATATAAGATCTTATGAGGCCACGCTTTTCAGGGATCCAGGAAGAACAGGCGTGTAAACCTACACGTGGAGGTGGCAAGTCTCCCGCTACTCGATCAGAGTAGAGCTGGTGAGCCGCGCCTATTCTTTGAAGAAAAACTTAAAATGCTTAAGTTTTACCTGAAATCTAAACATTTTTTCAGCACCCAGAGGTGTTGAAACACACAAGAAAGTAAGGATGTCAGAAAAGCAGCTTTTAGACTAAATCATATGCAGAACAGCTGCGCGCTTTGGTTTGGGTGCCCTGAGGCTTTTCGTTAGGCAGCCTTCAAAATCAGAAAATCGCGATTTTGACTATGAAAATGAGATTCTTCGGAAAAGTTGCAAATAATAAACCCATCTTAGAATTAATTTTTACATAGGAATACATATTAGTCACTTTGTTTTTCCAAAATTTCAACCCTGAACCCAGAGTATATGCCTTAGTGGATCGCGGCAGCTCGGGGACCGTCGCGGGCTCAGAGGGTGAGGCAGGGTTCTGTGGTCAAGCGAGGAGGAGGGACTCCGTTGTTCATACTGGTACCTCCCTGTCTGTCTGTGGACTCACGGTAGACCCAGGGTGACGATAGTGGGTACCAGTAAAACCGGGCGGGTTGGGGAGAGGACAAGGTCAGGGTGACTCATGAGGGAAGGGCTGGGGGTACGGGAGAGGAAGGTTCAGTGGGGGTACAGGGGGATGAACCAGAGTGTTTTCGTGGAGGAGTGAAGATGATGGCACCAGGGAAGAAGGGTAGATCCATGAGGCTCGGGGGGGTGTGGCCGAGGTTACCCTGGTCACACCATGTAGGCATGCCAATGCCGCGTCTACTGGACCTTCGGATGTGGAGTTATCTGCACCGGGTTTCGCCCTAGGTGGTGGCTCATGTAAGTCGGCTACGACTGTCAGAATCTGTGAGGATGAGTTGGAGGGATTTTTGCGATAGGGTGAGAGGGTGAGAGGGTCATCGTAGGCGGGTTAAGGGGTGTAGGAGTCCGAGTCCTCTTTTTAGATTTAAGAGAAGAGGGGGGGGAGGCTTGCTGAATGTCGGCGAGTATGGAGATTCACTCCGGCATCTCCGCTTAGTTGATTTACCCCGGGCGCTAGGTTTGGGTGTGTTCTCAGAGGGCGGTGAGAGCGGAGTTCTTGGGGGACGGGAACTGGGATTCCCGATTCCAGAATCCTGGGGAGTTTGTAGCTTAGAAGACGCAGGGGGGGGGAGGTATGGTAGGGGGACAAGTGGTTGCCGTATCGGGAGGGGGGAGAAGTAGTACTCGAAGGTGGGTTTGAGTGGCGGATCGGGATGGTGCGCCGTGGGAACAGAATCAAGGGCAGCGGCATAAGAAACCTCCGGTTTCACCTCCCGACTCTGCACACTGTCTCGCGCCTGTCGGAGGCTGATGAAGTCCGCCACCCGTAGGGCCCAGACCTCTCCTCAAACCTGAAAAAGATACATTCACGGGACGAAGAAGGATGTGCGCCGGAGCAGTTTGAATACCGTTCTAGGTGGGTGATATCCCCGCAACGTAGCACAGTTGTTGTTATCGACAGTTAGATGTTCCAGTCCATCTCGAATCTACAGCTTCCCTATCCCTACCCGGTATCCACAAAATCTTAGTTATCCAGCCTACTTCTGGGTACTAAATAAGGGAAAAATAATTTTAATAAATCGTGGCAGAAATTTAAAATAGGAGCTACATCAGAGACGGACAAACCAACCAACTAGCTCGTTCCAAAACAATTTATGGTAAATGATGCTTTACTTTTACATTGTACTGATTATTTTTATTAGTAATAATAATTAATATTAAGTAAATATTAACTAACATTATTTTCACTAATATTCACGTTTATTTATACATATTTTATTTATTTTATTTAAAAATATAGTGAACCGATCCCTATTAAGTGTTATAAACTGTTTATTTAGCGCAAAGACCCTTCGGAACGCATCCTTTGCGCTGAACGAGGCACAGCTGTATTTAATACTGTTGACTTTTAACATTGAAAATTTATCAAAATTTAGAGTTCTAAATTTATTTTCATTGGTTTGCGTAACTATTAAAAAAAATGATTACACCTCCCAAATTGGAGCATTAGTCGTAGTATTCCATCCATCCATCCATCGTGTTCTGCTTATCAGGCAGGTCCAACTCATGTGTCCCGCCAAAGTGTTCTATCCTGAGCTATCCTTTTCATCTCATGGTAGCTCCTGCCTGCCTTCAAATCATCCAGCATTGCTTTCCTTTTCCTTCCCCTCGGCCTTCTACCTTCATACCAGGGACGTGCCCTCTGGGTAGGCAAGGTAGGCAGTGCTTACCCTGAATAAAACTAAAAATATTAAATATAAAAAGTAAATGATTTTCACTTCATTATATAAATGTTAATTTAATGTATGAAATTCAATGTATAAATTTGTAAATGGATAATATTGTGTTAGAAGCACAATTTCCCCGTGCCTTTCAACCTCTATATATATTAACGCTTGACAATGAAATTTTCCCACGTGCCGTGAGTGGAGCTCCAAGCTGTGACAAATACTGCGCTATATAAGCAGATTTAGTTCTGCTTTTCACTCAGTGTTTTGCCGTTCGGGCACATGGTCGGGTGTGTGGCTGTGCGCGCGTCTGTGTTGTCGTTTGCCTCTGGTGATTGAACTAAATTTTAGACATTTTATTTCAAAATTTAACCCTTTTCAAATATGGACAGTGAGTATCTTAAGAATTTTTCTAAACTGTTATGAAGAAAGGTTGAATGTGATTAAAAATGGTAGGCCGACAC
The DNA here is from genome assembly GCA_023014485.1 of Bathynomus jamesi. NCBI lineage: Eukaryota > Metazoa > Arthropoda > Malacostraca > Isopoda > Cirolanidae > Bathynomus > Bathynomus jamesi. The sequence continues at coordinate 675,902 of JAJOZX010001895.1, read as the reverse complement.
CGGAACTGAAACAGTTGCTACAGCGTAAAGGAACAAAAATAATCAGAACGTTTCAAACGACGTGGTACAGCAAGAAAGAGTGGTTGTGTGGTTGTGTTACAACAGGTAGACTCTTTTGTTTTCCTGCTTGTTATTTTCCGTATCTAGTGAAAGTGTGTGGATAAGAACAGGATATTGTGATTGAAATAATTTGACTAATGCTTTAAGTAAGCACGAGAGGTCTGCTGCGCATTATGAAAGTCAAATATCGTTGAAAACACTTGGATCTACACAAATCGACTTGAGCATAGATAAGCAAAAAAAACTTAGCATTGAAATTCACAATAAAAAGGTAAAGGAAAACAGAGACATACTGAAAACATTAATTTCTGCTACTTGCTTTTTGATTAAACAAGAACTTGCTTTCCGCGGTGATAATGAAGATAAATCCTCTTTAAATCGTGGAAACTATATTGAGTTACTGAACTACACTGCAAAATTTAACCAAAAATTAGCACAACATTTACAGACTTCATCCGTGTTTTCTGGCGTTTCTAACAAGATACAAAATGACTTGATTGAAGCAGTAGGCATAGCTGTAGAAAATAATATTAAAGAAGATATCGCAAGATCCCCATTCATTGCTATAGAAGTGGATGAATCGACTGATATTTCAAATACAGCTCAATGTTCCACAGTTTTAAGATATGTATTGGATTCTGAAATTAAAGAGGCTTTCATAGGATTTGACGAACTTAAAGACAGAAGAGCTACTGGTGTAACAGAATGCATATTTAAAAATTTAGATAAATACAACTGTGCTGAGAAGCTTGTAGCACAGACATATGATGGAGCATCGGTAATGGCATCGCATTTAAATGGCGTTCAAGTTAAAGTAAGAGAAAAGGCATCATCAGCGTTATTTACCCATTGCTACGCTCACAAGTTGAATCTTGTTCTATCTCAGTCAACAAAATTTATACCTGAATGTACAATCTTTTTCAAGACCATTGATGGTCTTGCTGCATTTTTCAATCACTCTACAAAACGAATGCAATTTCTTGATGAAATAGTACATAAACGCATTCCAAAGGCTGCACCAACGAGATGGAGTTCTAACTCAAAGCTAGTGCAAACTATTTTACACTATCATAGTGACCTTTGTAAACTTTTCAACAACATTGACAGCAATCCTTTATTGTGGGACTCAGATACTTTAGTGAGGAGTAATGGATTTTATAATTGGCTAACGAAAGATTCAACAAACTTTCTTCTCATGGTATATGATAAGATTTTCATTAGAACTGACACACACTTCAATATCTTACAAACTAAAATTATAGATATTCCATATTGCATTGAAAGAATCAATGAAACAATGAATTCCCTCGAGGGTCTGCGCAAAAATTTTGATGATATCTATGAGAAGTTTGAAGAATGTTTCAAAGAAAATAACTTGACTGAATCAAAATGTCGTACAAAAGGTCCAATTAAAAAAGAAAGAGAAAGAATATTCTGTCTAATATTGAATGATATACTGCAGCATATGGAAGCAAGATACAGTGACTTCAAAAATTTACAATTTATTTCATTAGTTGATAGTAAAAAGTTTCTAAAACTAGCTACAGAAATTGATAAGGATGCACTAGAAAGTTTAGAGAAGAATTATGGTAACTTCTTCGATGTCATAAGATTGAAAACTGATCTAACTGGAATTTATAGTGCACAAGTGTTCAGGGATAAATCAATTAAAGATTTGCTTGCTTTCATATTTCAAAATGGACTTGAACTAACGTTTCCTGAAGCGGTGAAGCTGTTGCAATTGATTTTAACAATTCCAGCTACAACAGTTTCTGTTGAGAGGTTATTTTCAGCTTTGAAAAGAATTAAAAGCTACACCAGGAATAGAATGAAACAGGAAAGGCTTTCATCACTTGCCCTAATTTCAATTGAAAAGGAAAGATTTACTAAAATGGAGCAAAATCCCACTTACAATTTCTTTGAAAAAAATTACAGATATTTTTGTTACTAACAAAGAGAGAAGAATGGAATTCATCTACAAATAAAACGGTAAGTAAATATTTGTTGTTGACCAAAAATTAGCACAAATGATGCGGAAGGGGTTAATTATGCTTAAAATTCGTTGGTGGCTGGGGCTCCGCCCCGGAACCCGCTGGGGGAGCTCGCGCCTACCCCAGACCCCCTAGCTTGGAGCCGCTCGCTTCGCTCGCGCATTGAGTCTGCCTACCCTGAGTATTTACTCACGGCACGTGCCTGCTTCATACCTACCCTCTATCACCTCCTTCAACAATCCTCTTCTCAACACGTGTGCGATCCATTACTTCTGTCTTTCTCTTATCACCTTAATGAGTCTTCTTTCCTCCCTCACCTGTTGTAGTACTTCCTCATTACTTTGGTGTTCCCTCCAGCTTATCTTTAACATTCTTCTCCAAATCCACATTTCAAAACTTTCCAGGAGTTTCTTTTCAGTTGTTTTCAGTGTCCATGTTTCTGCTTCATTCAGTACCACACTCCATATCAAGCTTTTACTTTTTGCCGCGCTGATCGAGATACCGACGAACATCACACGTTTGTCTTAGAATGCCCGCAAGCGATGGAAAATCGTAGTATTGTTGGATTGGAATTTGATATAGTTATTATCTTATTAAGCATAAAAATTTGTGGATGCTAATCATTAAGATCTTTTATTAAAATAAATTATTATTTTAGATTAACCACTTTGGTTTGTATTATTTATTGCAATTAATTTCTATTAAAATCATTCCTCCAATACAAACACGAGTAATATTTTATATAAATTTAATTTCCTCGCAAACGAGTGTTTTATTAGGCCGGAAGCAGCAATGAGGTATCCCCGTCTTCCCCAAACTCAACAAAAAGAGACTTAAAATTTTCTCTCAATCAATATTCAACGAATTTCAAATAAACCCTACTGACAGGCGTACACACACAGTTCTCATTCCAAAATCAAACTAAAATTCCAGTACTGTTCAGAACAATGCCGTTGTAAATAAGTTAAAAAAAGACTTTTATTTGTCTGAGCTAGTTAAAGCCAGTTTAGAGCGGCTGAATTTGAAAAAGCAATTTGCTTAAGTTGTTTAGTTTCTTTTTACAAATAAATCATATAAAAAGTATAATTATAAATAAGAAATGTGGACCGTGGTCTTAAATATTTAAATCCTATAAAAGGACTCTAATTAAATTTATGGCCAACAATAATTATGGCTCAAAAATTTACGAATATTTATCGATATTCATTCGCTCGTCATTTGTTTCAGTATTTCTGTTTAAGTTTGAAAAGACGCGTCAATTGAACCATGTCTGAAAACGGGTTAAGTCACTCGGCTTCGGGAGCGAAGTGTGACAAATAGGTTTGCTCGAGCAAAACCTTAATCAGGGTTAACTTGCTTCGCTAAACTGAGGATTTCTTAGTGTCTGTTTTGCGCGTCCGCGCGTACGAGTTTAATAGGTGGACCCCCGCTATCCGAGGATCTCGATAACCGAGGTTTCGCACGATCGAGATTTTCCATAGAGAATCATTCATCCGCTAACCGAGATTTGCCCGCTGATCGAGATACCGACGAACATCACGCGTTTGTTCTAGAATGCCCGCGAGTGATGGAAAATCATGGAAAGAGATCCCATCCATGTCAGAACCTACACAACATACGACACCATCAATTCAGCGCTCCTCCCATACCGAACTCAACTCCAAGAAATGACCAAGCCCAAGCAAACACTGATTGATAGTTTTTTCAAACCGAAGAGGACTACTTCCGTAGAACAAGAATGAACCAAAACCATCAACTTCAGGACCTCTTCAAGGTCTCAAAACCACGACCAATTGCCTGAACTGCCAGATGCCTTTATGGAAGGAGACACTCCTTCCAAACAATAAAACATCATCATCATCTTTCCAGCAAGCCCAGTCAAATTGTTGTTCTGGCGAGTGTTAATTTTTGAGTGCATGTAAATTTAACTTAATTAATACAGTACTGTATTCATTACAATTTAATTCTTTATTTTCAGAAAATAACATAATAATACTGTACTTAAATACTATTTAATTTAAATAAAAAATACTGTAGGGCCTTAAAAGTTAGATTTTGTGGTGATAAGAGTCAGTTTTTAGTTTTCTGGAACCAGTTAGCCTTATAATACGTAAAGTATGGTCCCGTTAACCGAGGTTCCGCTATCCGAAATGTTTTTTTTGAACCAATTAATCTCGGATAGCGGGGGTCCACTAATGTCTTCCTGTTCAGTACTTGTGAAACACCGATACACTGTAAGGAGATTCTATGAACTAAAAATAAGTAAACTGACCGCAAAGTCCCTTCATAACCTTCATGCGCCTCGGTGACTATGAATCCATCGGCCCCGGGATCGAGAGCCGGTGACGGCAGGCGGCGCGCAGCAAAACCTAGCCGTTCATCCCTCCACACAATAGAGAAATTGGTTGGTAGATAAATGGGTACCCTGGGTAGCCCAGTGCTTAAGACGCTGGGCTGCTGGTGAGGCGTAGTTCGGATTCCACGTTAAACTGTAGGTCTAAGGGGGAGTGACGAGCTCGACCTTCGTCAGAATGAACAATTCGAGCAGAAGAAAAACCAAGGTTATAAGTTAGTAATAACTGGTAGGTAGGTTATAACTTATAACCTACCAGATAGCGAGGATCTGCTGGGCTTACGTTAATATCCAGGATATATAAGAAGTATAGGTGTGTTTGAACCAGCATCCGTTATAGGTGACTCTCAAGTGAGGAGCCTAGGATCTAAATTACCTAGAGGTTGCATAGCTTACTGTTATCCAGGCGCAGGGATAAATAGAATTAGTAATAAAATTATAGAAAAAGGATCTGGTATTGACCTAACTATACCAAAGAATATGGTTATACACGTAGGTGGAAATGATATAAAGGGTAAGCACTCCGAAGAAATCATGGAGTCATGTAAACAGCTATTAACGAAGTTAAAGGAACGGAGACCTAACCTTAAAACATCTATCACAGGTATAATTCCCAGGATACATGAGAATAATAAGTGGTACTCACAAGCACTATATATAAATAGTAGGCTTAAAACACTATGTCAGAGCATCGAAATTACATATATCGAACTATGGAATAAATTTTACAAAAAAAGAGAGTTCTATAACAGAGATGGAATTCACCTTAATAGTAAAGGAACTGATTTACTATCAAAGATTGTATCATATAATTGACTAAAAACTAAAGGAATAGGCCAAATTAGTACAAATACCAATACTCTTGATAACAATAAACTAATAAAAAATATAATCAAAACTCAAAAGAAAAAGGTCAACAAAGAAAGTAAAAGAGATGCAAATAATATACCATCACAGAACAAGAACCAGACTAAATTACAAGCAAAATATTCCAAGGGTTCTTTGTCATTTTTCTATGTAAATGCAAGAAGTATCCGAGATAAAATAAATGAATTCAAGGCATACATAGGTATTGAAAATCCTGATGTTATGATTGTCACTGAAACTTGGACAAAATTCAGTACGATACCAAATAGTCTATTTAGTGAAAGAGATAATACCATTACTTATGAAATTGATGGCTATGAACTTTTTTATTATGAACGTAAATATTCAGAGGGTGGCGGAGTATTTATTTATGCCAAGACAAATCTGAATCCAGTTGAAGTTACCTCCGTTAAAGAGGAAATAGTTGAATCTGTATGGATAGATATTGGGCATAAAAATGCCAGGAAAATCAGGATAGGGGGTATTTATAGACCACCTGAGGGATGTTCAGTTGGAGGAATCCCCAAAAGTAGAGAAGAAAATAAGTATGTAGAAAATCAACTTATTGATGAAATAAATAAAGCAATGACAAGCAATATTATTATTGTTGGAGATTTCAATTATAGGCATATAGACTGGGAAATATTACAAACACCAGAAAGTAATGAGAGATTCTTAGACTGTATAATTGAGAATGGTTTAACCCAGTTAGTAAAGGAGCCAACCAGGGCCGATGCCATTCTAGATTTAATTCTAACAAATAATCCAGATACCTTCCAGGATATCTGGTTTCAGAAACACTAGGTTCAGGTGATCATTGTATCCTTCGGTTTAATATTGTTTGTAATTCAAGACTAGTGAAAATAAAGTAGAAATCCCAGACTTTAAGAGAGGAAAATAAATGGACTAGTAAATGATCTGTGTCTAATAAATGGACAGATATTCTACAGCCTGAACAGACAGTAACTAGTATGTGGGAAAAATTTAAAAGTATAATAATGAACATACAAAGGAAGCATATCCCACAGTGTAAAATCAGAACTGGAAAAAATAAAAAACAACCTTGGATAAACTGCAATGTAAAAAGAGCAATCAGAGAAAAAAACAAGAGCATTTCATAAATTCAAAAGAACTAAAAATGGCACAGACTCCGAAATATATAAAAGTAAAAGAAGCATTTGCAAGAAAGTAATCAGAGATAGCAAACGTGACCTGGAAAAAAGCCTAGCCAAGAATTCAAAAAACAATCCTAAGAAGTTTTTCAGTCACTTCAATTTGAAAAGTAGAGTGAAAAAGAAAATTGGCCCCTCCATATAGATGATAAAAACTATAGATGATGATCTTGAAATAACTGAAGAACTAAACAAATACTTCTCATCAGTATTCACAAATGAAAATTTAAATAATATTCCTGATCTTATACTACCAGGACAAGATAGAGAAATAAATGAATTAAGGGTAACAAAACTAGATATCCTAAAAGCAATAGATAAATTAAAAATGGAAAAATCTCCAGGGCCAGAAGAAATGCATCCAATAGTCATAAAAGCTGCCAAAAAGAATATAGCACAGGCACTAGAAATTATTTTTAATAAATCATTGATATGTACTGAAATTCCAGAGGATTGGAAGAAAGCAAATGTGGCTCCAATCTTTAAAAAAGGAAATAGAAACTTGGCAAAAAACTACAGACCCATCAGCCTCACCTCCATTATTTGCAAAGTACTCGAAAGTATCATTAGAGGTAAAGTTACTGAGTTCCTTGAAGGGTACAACCTTATAAATGATAGCCAGCATGGCTTTCGAAATGGAAAGTCCTGTCTAACCAACTTGATTGAATTTTATGACGGAGTCCTATTGCATTTGGACAATAAAGAGCTAGTAGATATAGTATACTTAGATTTTGCAAAGGCATTTGATACTGTTCCTCATGCAAGATTGTTGGTAAAAGTTAGAGCCCATGGTATAAGAGGTCATATAGCTGACTGGATAGAAGAATGGCTGAGAAACAGAAAACAGAGAGTTCATCTATATGGAAATAAGTCTACTTGGAGACCCGTATCGAGCGGAGTCCCACAGGGGTCTGTGCTGGGACCTCTGCTTTTTGTTGTCTATATAAATGATCAAGAGAAAGGCCTATCATGTAAAACCTCAAAATTTGCTGATGATATAAAATTAGGCCATAATGTTAAGTCAGTAGCAGGAGCAATGACAATACAAAAACACTTAGAGTAACAGCCTGGGCAGATAAGTGGGAGATGAGATTTAATGTTGATAAGTGCAAGGTTATGTATATTGGGCCAAAAAATCCAGAATTTGAATACAATATGAATGGAATTTGGATTAAAAATGATGATAAAGAGAAAGACTTGGGTGTCACTGTGACTAATGAACATAAACCCTCAAATCACTGTATGGAAATCAGAAATAAAGCAAATGCTGGACTCAATCTCATGCAGAGACACATTGAATACAAATCACCCAATATTATAAAGCAACTATACACTTCATATGTAAGACCCCTCCTTGAATACTGTATTCAATTTAATAGTCCCTATTTGATACAAGATATTGAAAAACTGGAAAAAGTACAGAAACGAGCAACAAGAATGATCCCATCTCTAAGACAATTGACATATAAGGAAAGTCTGGCGTATCTAAACATGTTCTCATTAAAAAGGAGCAGCTTAAGGGTTGATATGATAGAGGTGTATAAAATGATAAAAGGGTTGGATAAGATAGATTTTGATTCTCTTTTCATTAAAGATCACAATAACCAGACTAGAGGTCATAGTATGAAATTATTTAAGCCAAGATGTAGAACAAATTTAAGAAAACATAGTTTTACAAACAGAGTAATTAAGTTTTGGAACAGTCTGACAGAAGAAGTGGTGACTTCAGATACACCTGATTCTTTCAAAAGTAGGTTGGATAGTTTGGTGTTTGCAAGGGACATCTGGTAATAGTGTTTAAGCCCATTTTTATTGCATGAATGGTACTAGTTTATTTCATATATATATATATGGGATATATATATTTAGGTGATAAATCCCACAGCTCAACACAAGTGTTGTGGGATATAGGGAGACAGCATCTTGGGTTAGGGGATACCCTCTGTCCTTACACACCCCATTTAAAGAGATTCCTCTACTGAGCGGTGTCCCCCATAGTACTGTGAGGTATTGAAAAACTCATGATCTTCACTTGCCCCACAAACACCTTTAAATGGGAGACCCAAAATGGGTGCACACACATTTCTACATTACTGTACAATCTTTACAGCCACACCTACACTTTTCCTCCTAAGTATATATATTATGATGTATATGGTTGTAAATTGTGACTTAGTCGGCAATTGATATGGACCGTGACTTATTTTTGGTTGGCAAGGTACTGGTATTGATGGGTACCATAATAAAATTGACTGGATTCTTTGGATCTGATATATTTGCATGTGTTATAAATAGATATAGAGTGTAACACATTTGTGGAGAGTAGCCTATTATGACTTTGATCCTCTGGATCCAGAGATTCTATCTCTAGTTTTAAATTGATAATTAATTAGTTTTGTAAAAATTGGTTGTTGCCAATGTACAGGCAGTTTTTACATAGTGGAGCCACCTCGATGGGCCGAAGTGGCCCCTAGTGTGCCCACTATAAAAATGTCTTATGTTCTCTCTGGGATGGGACCCTACATCGTAAAAGCGACAAGTGACTGACTTGTAAGGCCTTTCTCCTATCGATTTGGCCATTTGCCCAATGAAATCGGCAATCTTTGATGGATTCGCGAGCAGCCTGACGTTAATGCCTTGTTCGATCTGGACAGAAACGAGAGCGGTTTCAATGTCGATTCTGTGAAAGTAAAACAATAATGTAATCAGACGCTTAAGTTACATTTGGTTATGTCAAGTGAACTAAAGGTTATGCCGGGTTAAAGGAAGAGATTCTTCTCTTAGTACTTTCCTCTCTTATATATATTTATATATATAAAATCGAGTGAGCTCATTCAGCTTGGGTCAATGGGCCGAATTATGGTTCAGTATTTCATTGGTTCAAGAACTTCCCGATTTCATGCCTTATTTAGTGTAAGATGTAATTAATCTGCGTAGATATTTAACAAACCTCCAGCACCGTAAATTCGATCTTACATTTTTTTTTTTAATGGAAACTGTAACGGTAGCTAGTTACATTTTCCGTCCCAGTAATTGTAACTAGTTACCAAAATTCATGAATACTTTAACTTCTATCATTTACTTTCTGAGGGGCAAAAAATTTGTAGCTACTTTTTTCATAAGCTTTGCTTCATGTACATACAGTATTGTGCGCAGTGTAAGTTTATTTACGACATATACCGTATGTACCTAACGTTAATATGATAAAATCTTGTTGATTCGTCAAATCGCAATTAATTTGAAACAAGTGAACAAGCTTAGCGAGTATCATTTGTCACGGAAAGTACTTTTATCGAGAGCTGATGATCGCTAAAACCAGGAAAAATGTCGAAAGTAACTTTTGAAGTAACTAGATACTTCGGATCACATGAAGATCAGGGCCCCCCAGCATTCTTTAGATAGCCTTATAAGGTTAACTAACGAAAATATCACGACTTAACCTAACCAATCGTCAAGGGCGTACAGTTGACCTAACGATTGGTTAGGTTAAGTCGTGATATTTTCGTTAGTTAGCCCTATAAGGCTAACTAACGAAGGCTGGGGGCCCCGATCTTCAGGTGATCCGATACTTTTTTGAAACTGCAACTAGTAATTAGTTACTTTGAGACATTAAGTAGTAACTGTCAAAACACTGTATGTATTACACGCCTAACCTGAACTGATTAAATTAAATTATATTTCATTTGGAAAACATGAAACCACTTGAGCCTACCGAGGTTATCCAAGACAAACTATATTTTATAATAAAATTTTGCAAATGTCAATCTCAAATCAGCTAATTAACTTAAAACTATTTACAGAATCCCAAAGTAGCCAACGTAACAAACTAAAAATATACACTATTTACCCAATTTACAAACTCTTTCATTCATGAAAGTGTTCAACTTTTTCTTAAAATTAACTAAGGTGCGACTATTTACCACATCATATGGCAAGTCATTCCAAAAATCTACTACTTTACAACTGAAAAAGTATTTTCGTAGATTAAATCTATGAGTCTGTTTTCTAATGTTCTTATTATGCCCTCGAGTTTTTCCCATCAGACTCTAATAAGAAAAAGTTGCGTCTAAATTGTCCATACCTGAAAACATTTTGAATATCTGTATCATATCTCCCCTCAAACGTCTCTCAAAACTAAACATATACAGTTCCTTTAATCTTCCCCTGTATTCCAATCTTCTTATGTTAGGCATAAGCTTCATTGCCCTACGTTGCACACCTACAAGCATATCAATATCATGTCTAAGGTGAGAGAACCAGGCTTGAATGCAGTATTCTAAGTGAGACCTAACGTAAGAATTATGTAATTTACGGACTACTTCCTTACTCTTGTAACTAACATTCTTCTTAATACCTAGCATTTTATCTGCCTCATTTCTAGCCTCTAAGCACTGCACAGAAAATTTTAGATCACTAATAACTATAATGCCAAGATCTTTTTCCTCTCTTAACATCCTCCAACCAGTTTCCTTTCATCTCATAACTAGTCTTCATTATTTCCCCAAAATGAATGGCTTTGCATTTTTGAGCAGTGAATTTAGTGAATTTTTTTTTTTAATTCTATGTGCCATTTACCAACTAGCCCAGGCAACCAATCTATCAAGATCTTTTTGCAGTTTATAAGAATTTTCTATATTTGTAACTAGGGTAATGGACCTGATCCCTGTGATAACCCCACTTTTCACTTTCTGCCACCCAGATTCATGACCATTCAAAATTATTCTGTTCTCTGTCTTCTAACCATTTTCCTACCCAATCTGTAAATGACCGATATCCCATGAGGTTTTAATTTATATAAAGTATCAGGTCATCCCATAAGTAATGTCGTTTTTTATGATAGATTAAGTTTAAACTAGTTCTACTCGGTTTAAGCATAAATTTTCCGAAGGTTATATGTGAGAGGAGATCTATCGTGTTTCGCTACATACTTTACAGACCTTGACCAGTGGACCTGTGTTTTGCTTTATGTGAACCCCTCATAAACATGGCGGTATCAGAAGAGCATATCAGGCATATATAATGCTTTACGAGTTCAAAAAGGGAATAGTGCTACTGAAGCAACGCGAAACATTCAGGATGTTTATGGCAACGATATTCTGCATGTGAGGAAATGTCAAAGATGGTTTCAAAGGTTTAGGAATGGTGACTGCTGTTTGACAGATGCAGCACGCTCTGGACGCCCTGCTGAGTTTGATGATGACCTGCTGTTAGCCGCACTTGAAGAAGACTGTTCAACAACTGTCGAAGAATTGGCCCAGAAACTCAATTCATCCCCGTCCACCATCCATCGACATTTGCAACAACTCGGGAAAGTGCTTAAGTTAGGAAAATGGGTGCCACATGAATTATCGGTCGACAATCTGAGGATGCGGGTAAACATTAGCACAGCTCTTCATTCCCGTGAACTCCAAGATCCGTTTTTGCACCGTTTAGTGACTGGTAATGAAAAGTGGATACTGTACCAGAATGTTAAGCGCCGTCGACAGTGGGTTTGTGCCTGAGAACCAGCGACACCACAGCCAAAACCAAATCTTCACCCTCGGAAGGTGTTGCTTAGTGTTTGGTGGGATAAAGGTGGTGTAATACACTTTGAAACCTTATCACACAACCAAACAATCACCGCTCAAGTCTACTGTCAACAACTGGATCGATTGAACACTGCACTAAAAGAAAAGAGACCTTCTTTGATTAATCGGAAAGGAATCGTGTTCCACCACGACAACGCACCTCCTCATACCGCTCGGATCACTTCTGCAAAAATTGAGAAGCTTGGGTGGGAAAACCTTCCACATCTTCCATATTCTCCAGATCTTGCGCCTCCAGATTATCATCTCTTCAGGAGTCTGCAAAACTATCTTGACGAGAAACAGTATACTTCTTTAGATGACCTGCACACCAGTCTTTGTACGTTTTTTGCCTCAAAACCGCCTGAATTTTATAAACATGGCATTGAAAAGCTTGTAGGAGGTTCGCAGAGTGTCATTGATTCTGATGGAAAATATATACTAGATTAAAAAGTTTCAGTTGTTTTTTTTGTCCTTCAAATTCCGATCTAAAAAACGACATTACTTATGGGATGACCTGATATATAAGTATATAAAGTATATAAAAGTATATCCTATGTGGCAGTGGAACCTTGTCAAATGCCTTACTAAAATCCAAATAAATAATATCTACATTTCCATTACCTACCTGATCTAAATCCATGTTCGGAACTTGAAATAAGATTAAAATTTTACAAATGATCTTGAATATTATTCTTTATAATTCTTTCTAGTATATTTCCTACCAACGATGTTAAACTAAGAAGCCTAAATTTCCTACCCTTTTAGTATATGGGCACAACCTTGGTTTTTTTCAATTCATCGGGTACCTCTGCATAATTAATAGACCTAGCAACAAAATAGTTAGTGCCTCCGATAAGCTATTCTCCCATTCTTTGAGAATCCTAGCATACACAGGGTAGGAGAAAAATCTAAGAATGTTATAAATGAATAAATAAATAAATTCCAATGATATCGCTGCAGTGTAAGCGATACTTTTCAAAGCAACTATACAAGGCCAGGAATGACCCTAGGCTAGAACAGGAAGGCCCTTGGCCCTAGCCTCAGTCAGCGCCATGTCAGTAGAAAAAGTGGGCTATTTTTTATAATAATTGTGAAGAAAGTTTGTGTTTATTTCAAGAAAAATATAATAAACCAGCACCAAATGCAACCACTCTTCGAAAATGGAAGCTCAAACTTTTGAAAAAACGGAGCCTGGTGAAAGATCGTCCAAGAAATGGCGACAGGAAACAACAACAAAGAAAATGACCTCGCCAGTTTTCGAGTCGATCCAACAACTTCAATGAGAAAAGTCGCACAGCAATTGGGTATTTCCAAATTTCCAGTAGCAAAAATACTGCAATCACGGGGGTACCAAAATTACAAACCCATTTACTCTCAGCTCATATTGATAGACGGCTGCAGTTTGCCAAAATAATGAGACAAAAGTTCAACAGTGATCCATCCAGATTTCCTTCGAAAGATCAAATTTTCAGATGAATGTGTCTTCGGTTTAATGAGTACAGGAAACAAACACAACGTTCACTTCTGGGCGAAAAAAAAATCCCAAAATACGATTAGGTAAACCCATTAAAATGGCTACACTAACAGTTTGGGTGTGCACTGGTTATTCAGGACTCGTTTCTTATGACATATCGAGAGATACGATGGATGGAAAACGCAACTGCTAGGATTGCGAGAAAGTTTTACTACAGTTTACTAATGGCGTTGGCAAGAATTGCATTTATCAACATGATGGAGCGCCGCCACATTACTCTGCAGCTGCCCGTAAGATTCTGAATACCAACCTTAAAGAAAGATGGTTTGGTCAACGAGGTCCCATCGAGTGGCCAGCCAGATCACCCGATTTAAGCCTATGTGATTTCTGGCTTTGGGCTTATTTGCGTGACAAACACTACACTCGTGGTTTCATCTATCCAAATGTGAATGCCCTTGACCGCAGAATAGATGAGTAACTGAAAAGGATCCCACTCGATATGTTCAGAAGAAAAATGAAGAGTTTGAGAGAGAGAATCCACAAATGTATCATAGCAGATGGAGAATTCTTTGAAGATTAAATTACAATTCAACAAAATATTTGTATGAATAAATTCTTATAGACTTTTTTTTATTTGTTTCATCATTTGAACATTTTTGAACACTTATCTGTATATGTTGTTAACTAAATAGTTGTACGTAAAAATCCTTAGACTTTTCTCCTACCCTCTTCTATATTTATTATCAGGTCCAGCAGCTTTATTTCACTTCATTGTATGAATCACTCTCCCTAAACATCATTCTTCCTTATATGAATGCAGAGTGGGAAAACCATTCTTTATAAAGGCGAAATTTGATTGTTTGTGAATAACAACAATATTTGTGGTTGTTTAACCTCCGTAACGGCAGAGGTCATACGAGTAAGCTACATTCATCTCAACGCGAAAGACGATCAATCATCCAACTATTCAACAAACACAACGTCACTTAACCACGCTCATCTAATGGTTGCGAAGGGACTGTACGAAGCAATGACGTCACGGGCTTACCTCGAAACTCTGTCATAAAAAAAATCTTCGCGAGTTTTTTTACTTTTTTTCGATTTTCCGTACGAATGTTTTTCATTTTCACCCAAAACATTTTGGCGAAAATTTTTTCCATTCTTATTTTTCTGTTTCCTGAAAAAATAAACGAAATAAAAAGTTACTTCTTGCCGACTCATTGAGTGACTTTCTGGTACAGTAACATTACAACCCTTTTTTCCCCCCTTCAATTAATCTGCCTCTTTGCAGGCTGGATTCTACTGGACCAAACCCAATTTCCCCCCGTTTTGACCTTCCTGCTTTAGTGCAATTCAATAGCACTGTTTCATAAGCTCTCTCCTCCCGATTACGCATGATTTTATCAGTATATGGATGCGTTATACAAACTATAAATTTATTCATCTTCACGGCTGCATCTCTAAATTATAAGCATTTATATTAAAAATTTAAATGTCAGCTAGAAAACCGTCATGATGATAAGACGACTACCGTTTAAGCTTAATTTCTACATGAACAAGAACTATGTCAGAACACCAATGTCCCCTCCTATTATTATTTGTGACCTTCACCTTTTGTGCGAGAGCCTGATTCTCGCTCGCGACGCATCTTTTTTTTATGATACACGTATGAAGTGACATCAATTTACGCGGAGTGGTTGGTTCAAAATTAATTATGACCCAGACCTCCACTTAACATCTTATCTCTATTAGGGACCTTGACCTTTGGTACGAGAACCCGAGTTTTGATTATAATACATCGTGTTGTTGTGATCCGTGCGTGTGTGTGTGTGTGTTTCAATACCGAGTGGCCCAAAAGTTATGGCAAAAACCCTCATTTGACGTTTGATGAAAACATGATTCTTGTTCAAAACATACCATCTTTTGATCATCTTTACGTTGGTGGTTTCATCAATTTATGACGTATGTTTCCAGCATGGACCTCTTCGACCTCTATTTATGACCTTAACTTTTGATGCAGGGACCTGAGCCTTGCTCATGACACTTCGTCTTGTGATGATCCATATGTGTGTGGTTTCATCAATTTATGTCGAGAGGTTCAAAAGTTATAGCACGGACACGAAAGTGTAACGAACAAACGGATAAGTGCAAGCCAGTATGCAGGGTTCCCACACAAATCTGGAATTAATTTTCCATGACTTTTCCACAACAAACTAATGAATTTGCAAGACTTAATTCGTTACCATTTACAAAGACAAAATCCAAAAGTCAAAAACTGATAATAATAATAATGATACTTAACACGATAGGAAAGGTAAGAGCAACTTTGTTTAAAACAAAATCTAATAATCGTATCGAAAGAAAAAACTAACCTGACATAAACCAAACCTGCTCCAAAGGTAGATGTTGCATATATGTACGCAATGACCTAACTTGCTCTCGTATTCCCAAATTTGAATTTTCCGAATTCCACACCCTCTGGCTGCGGCTTACATGCCGATCTCAAATTAAATACATCTGCGCTGTCTACCTTTCTCCTAATTCTACTGAATACCCAGAACTCTGACTATCTCGCTTCCAAAGTGGAATACACATTCTATTCCACTTCTTTCGCTGAAATCTCCATTTTAAGAGATTCCAATATTCACCAACACCTTTGGCTTTCCTCCCATTTCACTGACACCTCTGGTGAAGTAGCTTACAACTTTTCTATCTTAAATGACTTAGAGCAGATTGTACAGCATCCTACTCGTATCCCCATCGCCTTGGAGACAGGCCCAACACTTTTTGGATTTCTCTCTCGCTTCCCATCCTTCTTACTTCTGTCAAACTTTTTTCTTCGTTGGCTCCTCCGACCACAATCTTACATCTGTTTCCTTTCTTAGCGCTCCAGTTCGGCCTTTGGATCCTCCCAAGAGGAGACGCCTTTGGCACTTTGGCGCCGCTGATTGGGAGGCCCTTAGACAGTACTTGTGTGATTTCCCATGGAATGATTACCGCTTCTGTGGTCAGCCCCCCCCCCCCCCCCCCCCCCCCCCGAGTGCACTGAGCGCATCACGGAGGTGGGGGCATCTTGGGCATGGAGGCGTACATTCCATATCCTTCACTTATGACTAATGCAAAAAAAACTTGGGTTAACTTTGCTTGTTCTAATGATATGATATCCCCAACGAAGAGGTGGTTTTCAGCAGGTACCGTCACCATCCAACTCCTGACTCTCACCAAGCTCATATTTCTGCACGGAATCGTGCAAAATCTGTTCGTCGATTCGCCAAAAATTCATTCATCAGGAAAAAAATGTGAAAACCTATCTGACTAATTCTTCTCACTCTTTCTGGTACTTAGCCAAGAACCTCAACAACAGCTTTACTTCCTCTTCTTTCCCTCTTCTTTTCCACTCTGACGACTCAATTGCCATCTACTCCTGATAAAGTTGAGCTCTTCGCTCAAACTTTCACTTCCAATTCAGCCCTGTACGATTCCGGTGCTGTTCCTCCATCTCCTCCTTCCTCGAATTTAATTATGTCTGAAATCAGAATCTCTTCCAAAGATATTTTTCCTGCTCTCTCTGGGCTCAACTCTAGGAAAATGTGATGGCGTCCCTCCTGTTGTTCTTAAGAACTGTGCTTATGTGTTGACACCCTGCCTAGGCAAACTCTTTCGTCTTTTTCTTTCATCTGGTACTTTTCGTTTTTGCTGGAAGTTTGCTTTCGAAAGTGTCCCAAAGAAGAGCGACTGCTCTCAACCCTCCAACTATCATCCAATTGCTTTGATTTTTTGCCTTTCTAAACCTTTGAATCTATCCTTAATAGGAAGATTCTTAAACAACTCTCTACTCGCAAACTTCTTTCAAACCGGCAGTATGGGTTCCGCAAGGGACGCTGTGCTGGTCATTTTGCATATCCCTTTGACTCTTCGTCATCCTCCTTTCGAGATTTCGGTGAAATCTTTGCTAATGCGCTAGACATATTAAAAGCTTTTGATAGAGTCTGGTCTGGCACAAATCCTTAATTTCCAAACTGCCCTCATTCGGTTTCTATCCTTCTATCTGTGCCTTCATCTCCGATTTCCTCTCTGGCCGATCCGTAGCTGCGGTTGTAGGTGGCCACTGTTTTTCTGCTGAAGCTATTAATAGTGGTGTTCCTTAGGGCTTTGTCTCGTCACCCATTCTCTTCCTTTTATTTATTAATGATCTTTTAAGTCGCACTTCCTGTCACTCCTATGCTGATGATTCCTCTCTTCACTTCTCCACACACTTCATAGAGCGTCCATCTCAACATTCATTCCATGATTCGCGTGAAACGAGAATGGTTCACCTGACCTCTGATCTTTCTACTATCTCTGATTGGGCCAGAGAAAATGTTGGGAGTTTTAAAAGCCTCAGTTTCTTTGTCTGTCTATTCGTCACAATCAACACAACTGTTCCCTTATCTCCAACAATACGCAACTCATCCCTTCCTCTTCTCTTAACATACTTGGTGTTTCCTTTTCTCCACATATACTCTCTCTCTCTCTCTAACAGCTTCTAAGAGGTTGTTTGTGTTGTACCGCCTCTGCAGTTTCTTCATCCCCACTCAGTTGCTGCCTCTGTACAGGGGTCTTGTCCGCCCCTGTCC
This sequence comes from Bathynomus jamesi, assembly GCA_023014485.1. NCBI lineage: Eukaryota > Metazoa > Arthropoda > Malacostraca > Isopoda > Cirolanidae > Bathynomus > Bathynomus jamesi. The sequence continues at coordinate 657,802 of JAJOZX010001895.1, read as the reverse complement.
ACATTTTTGTGGGCATTCGCCCTTGGCCCCTCCTTCCTACATAAAAAAAAAATCTTTAGGACCCCCTCTTTCGCCACGCGAGAGAAACGGCGGGTATATTCTGAAAGATAATTCCCAGACGACAGGGAGTGGAGGGGGGGGGGATTCAGACTTAAACATCTTATCAAACTAGAAGACTGCTGTAGCGGATACTGAAACATAACATAGCTGCTGCTGCCTCCTACAATATCCCATGCCATTTTTAAGACATTTTTACTTTCGATCATTTCCCATATGCCATTTGCCGCACTTCTTAAAACATTATATGAAAACTGTTCACTCGCAAAAACACACCTCTTTAATTCTTAAAATAATCTACACATTAACTATGTATAACTTTCTAACAAAAGATGGAAACACCAGAATGGTAGAGGAAATATTTACCACACTTTAGTTAACACTGGTTTGACGACGACGATAACAAATACAACAAATATCGTAAAACCTCACGGACAAAATATAACCTCGACCTTCCTTCAGTTGGTTCACACAAATGGAATTAAATTCACCAACAGAAATATTAAAAGTATACTCGAAACAGGCATTTATGCAGCGATTGCATACACCTTCAAAACCGCTTATTGCTACTATAATCAACGGTTGCTTCCATCTAGTCAGACTTACATACGCAAAAGAATTAGCTACACTGATGCCACCCAAAACATTACAAACGCAATCCAAGCGGATAACACGATAGAAATACAGGCAGTTAACATTAAAACACGGGCAAAACACACCACCACACTAATCAACATTTACATCCCACCAGATAGTTCACCTCAGGTGCCAGCCAATTACAATCCACAGCTACACAATCTGGCCTCTCTCGCTAATGTCATCTTAGGAGGAGACTTCAACGCTAAAGACACTAGTTGGTACCTGCACAACCAAAGCAACACCAGAGGCGCGAACATAACTACATAACTAAACAGCCTCTTCATTCTTAGCAATACAGAAGAACATACACACATACCACATAAAGCAGGATACTGAAACTCCTCCCCAGACATAACGTTCTGTTCCCCCTCACTAGCAACACCAGGGGCGGAGCTAGCTAGGGGCAGGCGGGGCAGTGCCCCGGGGCCCGGGTCGTTTCAACAAGTGATGAGAAGTTATTTGAGAGCGCAACAAAGCTAGTAAATAAATATAAAAATGATATTTCATTTGGACTTCCGAGTCAATTACTCTCTTTTCGAATGTGCTTAAAAACAGACATTGAAAAAATGACGACAATCCATGAGCTATATTCATTTTCAATTAAAGACAACAGTACTTTGTGCTCAAGTTTTCCACAAATTGTGACTGCCATAACATTGTTCCTTACAATTCCTGCGACAGTTTCAAGTGCAGAGAGATCGTTTTCAAAACTTAAACTAATAAAGAACTATCTTCGAAATTCTATGAATGAAAAAAGATTAAGTGGACTCTCAATTATATCAATTGAAAACAAGAAAGCTAGAAATATTAACTTGGAGGATTTAATTAATGAATTTGCTGAAAGTAAGGCAAGAAAAGTCAAGTTCTGATGATGTCATAAGTAAATTTTCATTTCATGGTATCCTTTTTAGAGCTCAATATTTTGCATAATGTTTTGCCTTCTATGCCTCCATGCGTACGAGTAGTATCATAATTCTTAAATACCGTATATGCTAAATAAATAATGCAAAGAAAAGCAATATAAATGTATAATAAAAATTTTGTTAAGGGGGCCCATAAATAAGTTTTGCCCCGGGGTCCGTGACACACTTGCTCCGTTCCTGAGCAACACACATACACTGGAGAAGAGAAAAACAACTGTCATCAGACCACCTGCCCATCATCACTACAACACGTTCTACACTCTTCCCCAACAGCTTAGGCACACTTACAGAAATTACAAGAAAGCTGATTGGGAACAGTTCAAAATAAAGACTGAGGAACAATTCACCACATTAAACAGCATACCCATCATAAACATCAATACAACACTCAAGACATTTAATCAGATCATCACTAATGCAAACAAATACATACCCAAGGGGCGTCTAGGAGAATTTGTCTAAAACAATTCGTCTAAAATACAATTTGTCTAAATCAATTTGTCTAAAATAGTTTGTCTAAAATCAATTTGTCTAATAACAATTTGTCTAAAATACAATTTGTCTAAAAATAATTTGTCTAAAATACAATTTGTCTAAACAAACAATTTAATATAATATGGCATACAAATTGTTGCCTGATGTAGAATGCTATTTATTACTTGCCACGCCCCATCTTAAAAGGTTACCTCTTGTGCGGAATAGTACATCGAAATAGTTTGTCTAAAATAGTTTGTCTAAAATACAATTTGACTAATAACTGAAGATAACTAGAAATGCATTTGTCTGCTTGATAAATTGGAGTGAGGATGAAAAGATTGAAAATGGGTTGATTTTATTTCATAATATACCTAACCTAACCTAACCTAACCTAACCGGGTTATGGGTTCCGGGATAACTGATTTCGATGTACTATTCCGCACAAGAGGTAACCTTTTAAGATGGGGCGTGGCAAGTAATAAATAGCATTGTACATCAGGCAACAATTTGTATGCCATATTATATTAAATTGTTTGTTTAGACAAATTGTATTTTAGACAAATTATTTTTAGACAAATTGTATTTTAGACAAATTGTTATTAGACAAATTGATTTTAGATAAACTATTTTAGACAAATTGATTTAGACAAATTGTATTTTAGACGAATTGTTTTAGACAAACTCGCCTGATTCGACCCAAAGGCAACATCAGGAAATACAACCCAAATTACACCACACCACACACAGAAGCCATAAAACAGCAGATACAACACCTCAACACAGAAATAAACAACAAACTGAAAGAAAAACAAACATACATTTAAGGAATTCATAACAACACTAAACCACTCCACAGATACATCCAGGCTATACAAGACTATAAACAGCATTACCCACTCTAACAGGGCATTCACACCTCACACGCAGCTATCTGTCAAAGCCAAAATAATATCCCAACATATACACAAGCTAACATTCTGGTTAATCACTACACAAAGATAAGTCACTTAAACAGAGACAACAACCAGAAACACGCAGACAGACAAACAGCCAGACACAAGAAAACCTACAGACTCGACACGACCATTACACCCTTCAATACAGACCAGACCACCAAGATCATCAAAAACATTAAGAATTCGAAGGCTATTGGACCAGACAACATATCTAACGTACACCTTAAACACTTGGGCCCACAGGGAATACTAGCTCTCACAAATATCAGCACATATTCATACCAACACTGTATTATTCCTGACATATAGAAAAAAGGTAAAATCATTACAGTACTCAAACCAAACAAAAATCCAACAGAACCAGCTTCCTATAGACCCATTACTTTACTATGCACACCTTCCAAAGTACAGAAAGACTAATCTTACAAATCACCAACCCACACATACCACTATCGCCTACTCAACATGGATTCAGACCTCACCACTCAACCACGACATTACTCACTAACCTCACGCAGCACATCATGGATGGCATCAACGCTTCCCTCTCATAAACAAAATACGCAACACAAAAAAAAAGAAGCAAAAAACTTCACTTTTTTCTACGTGAAGGTCAAAATATGAAAATAAAAACCCACTCTAATAGACAGAGTTTATTTCCACAACAGTTTCGACGCCCACTGGCATCCTCCTCGGGTGGATACAGAAACACGAATGAACCAAAACAAGAGGGAAAAACAGTCCAGGGACCGACCGTTAAGAAATTCGCACCTAGGTTAGATCCCATTCTCCCGACACCGGAAGGGCATTTTCATTAAGTACATTCGCACAAATTTAAAACTATCTTCCTGTTCTAAACATACAGATTCTTTTTTTTTTTTTTTTTTTTTTTTACATAATTATTACATTTATTATTAAATTTATTATATTTAATATTGCATAATTATTTATTACAGACATTATAAATTTATTATTACATTGGTTATTACATTGTGTTTTTATACAGAACTTATAAACCGAAAAACGAATGAAAAAAGCCGATTAGGAAACAATCCAGAGACCATTGAGAAATTCGCACCTAGGTTAGATACCTTTCTCCCGACACCGGAAGGGCATTTTATTACAGGGTCCGCTTATAAGTACATTCCCACAAATTAAAACTATCTTCTTGTTCTATACATACAGATTCTAATATTTTGACATAATTACTGCATTTATTATTGAAATTACATTTTTTTAACATTTATTATTATTACCTTTACCCTAATTATTAAATTTATAATATTACCTTTATTATTACATCTGTTGCATTTATATTTATTTCCACATTTATTACTTCCATTATTACATTTACTAAAAGCGAGTAAGGAAACAATCCAATCCAGAGACCTTTAAGAAATTCACACTTAGGTTCGAACACGTTCCCACGACTCCGTAAGGGATTTTTTGACCAAGAATCTCATTAAAGGGTCTAACTTATAAGTACCTTCGCACAAATTAAAATTATCTACTTTTTCTATACACACAGATTCTATTATTTTTCTTTTGACATAATTATTACATTTATAAAGTACCTTACTTGATTCCCAATCTATAGCATGATTATTTTGGCTGGCGTAAAAAGGGTAAAATTCAGTAACAATGTAATAGAAGGCATACATTTAATGAATACTTAAGCGTATGATTCTACATGAGCACCATCAGTGTCTCTACGGAGTTCGAATCTGTCAGCAGCATTGTGGAACACATTTTGGAGCATGACAGGGGTTATTTTTGTAACTGATGTTACGATACGAGCACGTAAATCTTGCAGATCTGTAACCCTCGTTTGATAGACGTTTGATTTGATAAAGCCCCATGCAAAGAAATCCAAGGGCGTTAGGTCAGGAGATCGAGCCGCCCAGGGCCTGTTGCCTCCACGTCCGATCCACCGATTTGGAAATCGTTCATTTAGGTACTCCCGAACAATGTTTGCGTAATGACAAGGTGCCCCATCTTGTTGAAAGACGACGGTGTTTAAAATGCTATCTGAATGAAGCTGGGACATTTACGTGCTCGTATCGTAACAGCAGTTACAAAAATAACCCCGTCATGCTCCAAAATGTGTTCCGCAATGCTGCTGACAGATTCGAACTCCGTAGAGACACTGATGGTGCTCATGTAGAATCATACGCTTAAGTATTCATTAAATGTATGCCTTCTATTACATTGTTACTGAATTTTACCCTTTTTGCTACGTTTTCACTGAAATAGATAGGGACTTTATAAACACCCTGTAGTAGTTAGGGTTAAAGTTATCTGAACTACACTTGGATTTGCAATTCTGGGATATAGGAAGGCTTTGGTTTTACGTGGAAATATTTTATTTATTACTAGATTCAGTTTTTGGATATGGTTAGTTCTAAATAACCCACACTATCATGGAATATAAGCCTTCTGCTGTCACAGCTTTATCTCTACACCAGTAAAGCTACGTCGGAACTTGTCATTGTCTCCTTAAAGGAATATAACGAACGGATGTACCTAAATCCCGATTTTTTTTTTCAAAAACACTCCAATTCCCATGATCGGATGCAATTTCGTTGTCATAATTATTTTAGCGTTTTTCTTTAGTATTGTATGATGTACGAATAGATAATACAACTTACGCATAACTGTGAAAAGTCTTAAGAAATTAAGGTAATGCCAGTACAATCTTAGTTAATATATCCTACCTGTAATATTCATCCAAACCGCACACAACGATTGTGACGTTAGATCCACCCGTATTCATCTTCCACCCGTGACAGTTGTTACACAGTGTGTTTGTGATACTCGTCGACAGTGTATTTTCTCCACAAATTTGAGAGTAAACCTGAGACAAAAAGTCTTCGATCGGAACTATAATAACCGATTCTCTCTCATTTTGTTCCTGCAGTTGGAAAGAAATTCATTTAGAAATTGTTATTCTTACCGCCGTCATCAGTCTGTTCTGATACAGAAATAAAGCAGGATAATGAAATAGTGTGTTCATCAGTATTTCTTTATTCCCGACTGCTTCACTATCATATTTACAACATCGGAGACTAGGTATAATCTCCCATCGTACGTTACACAAAAATAAATAAATTACAACGAGACATGCAAGCAAGCAAGCAAGACTCTCTCTCTCTCTCTCTCTCTCTCTCTCTCTCCTCTCTCTCTCTCTCTCTCTCCTCTCTCTCTCTCTCTCTCTCTCTCTCTCTCTCTCTCTCTCTCTCTCTCTCTCTCTCTCTCTCTCTCTCTCTCTCTCTCTCTCTCTCTCTCTCTCTCTCTCTCTCTCTCTCTCTCTCTCTCTCTCTCTCTCTCTCTCTCTTCTCCTCTCTCTCTCTCTCTCTCAGTGCGGCTAATGGCGAAATGCGCGCGCTGGGTATCGGTGGGGAAATAGGTAGGTGGATTGAAAACTGGCTGAGGAATAGGCGGCAGAGGGTGGTAATTAAAGGGGCTAGTTCGGGTTGGGCCTCGGTCACTAGTGGGGTTCCTCAGGGTTCCGTTTTGGGGCCACTGTTGTTTACCATTTACATAAATGATATCGACGGTGGCATCGTCAGTCGGATCGCCAAATTCGCTTATGACACCAAGCTTGGGGCCAATGTTGGGACGCCCGAAGCGATCGAGGAACTGCGTGCAGACCTAGGTAGGATAGGAGAGTGGTCCGAAAAATGGCAAATGCCGTTTAACTTGGGTAAATGCAAAGTGATGCACATTGGCTACGCCAATCCCAAGTCGGACTACTCGATGTTGGGCAGTAATATCGAGGTGACTGATTTAGAAAAGGACTTGGGTGTGCTAATTAGCAGCGACCTTAAGTTTACGAAACAGTGTGTAGAGGTGGAAAAGAAAGCCCAGAAACTATTGGGTTATATCAGGAGGCAATTTCAGTTTTGGAACAAAGAGATTGTGCTCTCACTGTACAATTCCCTTGTTCGGCCGTACCTGGAGTATGCTGTGCAGTTCTGGTCGCCCACCCTCAGGAAAGATATTGAGAGGCTGGAGCGAGTGCAGGCGAGGGCCACAAAGTTAATCCCTTCCGTTAGGCATATGGGCTACAATCGACGGTTACGCGCCCTGAACTTGTTTTCGCTTGAAACTCGGAGGCTGCGCGGTCAACTTATCGAGGTTTTCAAGCTCTTACGAGGGTTCAACGATGTCGATTTTAGAAGTATGTTTAGTTTAAATGATAACCCAACTCGCAACAATGGTTGGAAGTTGGATTTGAAACGGTTTAGGACTAGTGTGTGTGGGAATTACTTTACGTATAAGATCTGTGACACATGGAACAGGTTACCTTCGGAAGTTGTGAACAGTTCCTCTGTGGATCAGTTCAAGAAAAGGTTAGACGAAATCTTGCACACTATTTGAGTGTGTAAAGACATTTAGGACCTCAGTCTGCGGAAATTTCTTTTCCTATAAAATAGTTAATATCTGGAACCAACTTCCCTCAGAGGTTGTTTCCAGTCAAAGTGTAAATCTGTTTAAAAATAGGCTAGACAAAGTACTGAACACACTCATAGTTTAAGATTAAAACCTCAGAAAACTCTGCAGGAGTTCGCTTGCTCAGTGTCTCTGTGAGCAAGCTAAATATAGAGCTATTTATATATTCTCCACTTTCCTGTAAAATTTCCTTGGCTACTTTTCCAGGGTCAAGGTATTTTCTTCAACCTTTTTCCGTACCTGCCTCTGGCAGGGAGGGAGCGGAGGGTGGGGAGAGAGCCTTCTACTTTTCTATCCAGTTTTCTACTACTGCTAGGATAGTTGAAAGAAAAATAAACTTTTACAAAATTTTCCCTGGCACCCGTTGCCATTGGTATCTCCTCGGTATGGGCCGCAAGGCCTTTTGAGGTACTTCTTTTCCTTGTAACTCCTTGTAACTCTCTCTCAGTCTGCGGAATTTTTTTTCCTATAAAATAGTTAATATCTGGAACCAACTTCCCTCAGAGGTTGTTTCCAGTCAAAGTGTAAATCTGTTTAAAAATAGGCTAGACAAAGTACTGAACACACTCATAGTTTAAGATTAAAACCTCAGAAAACTCTGCAGGAGTTCGCTTGCTCAGTGTCTCTGTGAGCAAGCTAAATATAGAGCTATTTATATATTCTCCACTTTCCTGTAAAATTTCCTTGGCTACTTTTCCAGGGTCAAGGTATTTTCTTCAACCTTTTCCGTACCTGCCTCTGGCAGGGAGGGAGCGGAGGGTGGGGAGAGAGCCTTCTACTTTTCTATCCAGTTTTCTACTACTGCTAGGATAGTTGAAAGAAAAATAAACTTTTACAAAGTTTTCCCTGGCACCCGTTGCCATTGGTATCTCCTCGGTATGGGCCGCAAGGCCTTTTGAGGTACTTCTTTTCCTTGTAACTCCTTGTAACTCTCTCTCTCTCTCTCTCTCTACGCGCGGAAAGAATTCCCCCCCCCCTCCTTTTTTATATACTGGTCAGGACGTTTTTGATAGTTTTCATTGCTAGAACGCTTTATCTTATTCAGAGTATTCAGAGTTCGAAAAAAAAATAAAAATAAGTTACAATGTCAGCACGTCGTTTCTTTCCTTGTCCATCCATTGTTGCAAAACGTTAAGAGTAGTGTGTGCAACAGGCGTAAAAAGTTTGAACTGAAGGCGGGATGCGTTGGTGGCTGCCTAAAGCTCACGCGATGCGAGTGGCTCCTGGCCAATAGTGCCACATGGTTGGTTCACTGCTAACTTGCGATTGCGCAACCTACCGGTCATCTACTGTACCCAATTTCCTACTTTTCCTGTTGTTCCCATATATTTCAGTTTATGTGCTATGATTCCATTGTCAAACTTGTCGAACGCCTTGTCAAAATCTGCGTATATTACATCATAGTTTTCATTACTTTCAAGTGCATCAATAATGGTGTTATAATGTTCCATTAGTTGTGATAGGCATGATCTTCCTGACCGGAATCCATGTTCAATGAATGAATAGCAGTGCTTTACCGGCACTTCGACTGCCGAGGTCATGAGAAATTGCGAGGAGATAGGGGGAGAGAAACAGTGGAGAGGTAGCAGTGGAAGAAAGACCGTGAGAAAAGAGAGAGGAAGAAATTATATCCAAATCATTTTAAACAGAATAAAAGGCGAGTCTGGTGGAGAAAGGAGCAAAGTGTGTCCTTCGGTATGGGTGTAGTCACACAACAAAAGAGAAAGAGTAAGAGTGGAGTCTGAAGGGCAGAAAGGGAGGAGCAAACCAAGAGGCGATGTGAGAGAGAGAGAGAGGAATTCCGCAAGGGCAAAGGGGGGAAAGATCCCCCGTCATAACATGACCATACGTAAGACGAGTGTGATCGATGCGAAGCCGCACCAGGGCGGGCTCAAAGCGTCGATCACGTTCACAGGAGGAAGGCCACTGACGAATTGTGGGTCTCAACGCTTTCAGGAAGTTCTCGGACACATCCTCCCACTGGCGCTGCCACCGCCGTAGTGCATCTCGGAAAACCCTCGTGAAATCCGACACCGGGAAAGGTGTGAGGGTCAAACGACAGCCGCAGCGTCCGCGCACTCGTTGCCCGGAACAGCGACGTGGGAAGGTACCCAACAAAAGGCGACCAATTTACGGCGTGATGCCAGAAGGACAAGCCAGTCTTGGATCTGTCTCACCAACGGATGCGGGAGACGAGTGAGGATAGGGCCTCAAGAGCGCTGCCTGCGGGAGTCCGAAAAGATGACAAAAGACGTAGGTGAGAGCTGAGAAAGGAATCGAAGAGCTAAGAGAATAGCAGAGTCCTGCCATAAAAATGGAAGCCGCTGGCGTAAGGGATAGCAATTGAACCACTGACGAGAAGGCTGCCGCGCAACCGGCTCCAAACGGCGAGCGAGAGCCGTCAGTGAAGACAGGGATAGTCAGAATGGGTAGAGAAATGGGATAAAAACAATTGACGGAGGGCAAAAGGGTGGAAATTTGACTTTGGTTCAGTAGAGAGGAAAAAGCAGATACGGAGAGGGGAAGGGTCCACGGGGGAAAGGTAGAGGGAGGAGAAGGGAGTACTCGTCCTTCCACCCCCAGAGAAAACAAGACGGGAGCCATCCGTAGGCCATACGGTCGTACCAAATGGGGGCGACGGTCAAAGCAGGCCGAAGTGGAAGGGCCGAAAAGGGATTGGTAGACTGGGTTGGAAGGAAACTGCCGAACGCAAAAGAAGTATTTTAAGCCCCCTAATGTGCGGTGGACATTCAGCGTGAAATGGCCACTTTCCGCATAAATACTGACAATAGGAAATGACCGGAATGCGTTGGTGCTGATGCGTACACCCAGGGAACGGATAGGGTCCAGCATGCGCAGGGCAGAGGCAGGAGCGGATGAATAGGCCTCACAGCCATAGTCTAGTTTACTTTGGACCAAGGAGTGGTAGAGTCGCCAAAAGGTGTGGCGGTCAGCACCCGAATCGGTATGGGAAAGGAACTTCAAAAGGGTGTAGGTCTGAAGGCAAGAAGCCTTCAGTGACTTCAGGTGGGGAATCCAGGAGGAGAACTAAGAATCAAGTTTCGGGGACTACAGCGAGCGGTGATCGAGTGTGTTACAAGGAGTTACAAGGAAAAGTAGTACCTCAAAAGGCCTTGCGGCTAATACCGAGGAGGTACCAACGGCAAAGGGTGCCAGGGAAAAATTCTGTCACCCTCAAATAGTGTGCAAGATTCGGTCTAACCTTTTCTTGAACAGATCCACAGAACTGTTCACAACTTCTGAAGCTAACATGTTCCACGTGTCACACATCTTATACGTAAGGTAATTCCCACACACACTAGTTCTAAACCGTTTCAAATCCAACTTCTAACCATTGTTGCGAGTTGGGTTATCATTTAAACTAAACATGCTTCTAAAATCGACATCGTTGAATCCGCGTAAGAGCTTGAAAACCTCGATCAGTTGACCGCGCAGCCTCCAAGTTTCCAGCGAAAACGAATTCAGGGCGCGGAAGCGTCGATTGTAGCCCATATGCCTAACGGAAGGGATTAACTTTGTGGCCCTCGCCTGCACTCGCTCCAGCCTCTCAATATCTTTCCTGAGGGTGGGCATCCAGAACTGCACAGCATACTCCAGGTGCGGCCGAACCAGGGAATTGTACAGAGAGAGCACAATCTCCTTGTTCCGAAATCGAAATTGCCTCCTGATACAACCCAACAACTTCTGGGCTTTCTTTTCCACCTCTACGCACTGTTTCGTAAACTTAAGGTCGCTGCTAATTAGCACACCCAAGTCCTTTTCCAAATCAGTCGCCTCGATATTACTCCCCCAACATTTAGTAGTCGGACCTGGGATTGGCGTAGCCAATGTGCATCACGTTGCACTTACCCAAGTTAAACGGCATTTGCCATTTTTCGGACCTCTCTCCTATCCTACCTAGGTCCGCACGCATTTGCTCTATCGCCTCGGGCGTCCCAACATTGGCCCCAAGCTTCGTGTCATCAGCGAATTTGGCGATCCGACTGACGATGCTACCGTCGATATCATTTATGTAAATGATAAACAACAGTGGCCCAAAACGGAACCCTGAGGAACCCCGCTAGTGACCGAGGCCCAACCCGAACTAGCCCCTTTAATTACAACCCTCTACCGCCTATTCTTCAGCAAGTTTTCAATCCACCTACCTACTTCCCCACCGATATCCAGCGCGCGCACTTTCGCCATTAGCCGGGGGTGAGGTACCTTATCAAAGGCTTTCTGAAAGTCGAGATAAAGTATATCAATCGCCCTACTCTTATCATACTCACTCAACATGACGTGGAAAAACTCGAGCAAGTTGGTGAGACACGACCTATGCCGTCTAAACCCATGTTGGGAGTCCCCAGGCAGCTTGTAGGAATCCAAATGGTCAACGATCCTATCAGCTATTATCCCCTCTAATAACACTGGTATGCATCAATTTTGCTGTCAAGGGTTTTGTAAGTGATTCTTATAGAGTTTTTCCTGCTGATTTCGAATCTGCAATCCGTTTTTCTCAATCAGCTCAGGTTATCCGGCTATGGCCTCATAAGTAAAATAGAATTTTTCGTGATTTTGTCAAAGCGGAATTGGAACAGTAACATCTATCATCACTTGTTTCACTTGTATAATATCTTTTTTTACTTTTCAGGCATATAGATAAAATATTTCATAATGAATAGAGCGTGTAAAAATGATCCCAATAGATTCTGCTACATATGTGGGACGGTTACCATGCCAAATAACCAGTCCCAAATCACTAAATTTGTGAAGACAATGTATAGAGCATACTTTGGAATTAAGCTAGGGGACCAGGACAAAAATTTCGCCCCTCATATGTGCTGCAAGACGTGCATTGAAAATTTGAGAAGATGGAGCAAAGGCAGAGCGAAATCTTTGCCTTTTGGAATTCCCATGATTTGGAGAGAAGGAAAGGATCACGTGACAGATTGCTATTTCTGCATGACAAACCTCCAAGGTGGGCTTATAAATTTATTTTTCTTAAATATTTTGAAATCCTCGTATGAAACTTGACATAATATTCACCATAATGTAATATTCACCATATATAGCATAATATTCACCATAATGGTAATCATACATTTACATATACATATTGTTATAGAAAATACATTTACACATACATATTGTTATACAAGTTACATTTACATATACAATGATTGTATATTTTCTTTCTTTTTCATTCATATTGTCCCCGAAGGGACAATATGAATGAAAAAGAAAGAAAATATACAGACTCCATCGACCTATTTCATATCTTACAGACCGCAGCCTTCCCTCACGAGCCGCCACTGTCTGAATGCTTCTTCTATTTCATATGCAAGTTTTATATCCATGTTTCTGTGTTTCTATTTTCAGGAGTTAACAAGAAGAATAAACACATTGTTGTATACCCTGACATTCCTTCTGCTATGAGACCTGTACCCCATGGTCCTGGAATTCCAATACCCGACCCACCTCAAACCCTGGACTTCGATGATTCTGATGATGAATCAATGACCAATGCCAATGACCAGTCCCAGTCGTATATACCTCAAAATACCGCTTCAAATGAGCCGAGGCCTCTCAACCAGGCCAAACTTAATGATCTTACCAGGGATTTAGGACTTTCCAAATTAGCTGCCGAGATCTTGGGCTCACGACTTCGAGAGGACAACTTGCTGGCTCCGGGAACAACATTCTCCTGGTATAGGAAACGAGAGGAAGAATTCCGCAAGTTTTTTGCAGTGCACGAAAATACCTCTTCCTTAGTGTACTGCTGCAATGTTGAGGGGCTAATCGAATCCTTGGGCCTGCCATATAACGCATCAGAATGGAGGCTATTTATAGACTCGTCTAAACGAAGTTTGAAAGCAGTACTTCTCAACATTGGGAATAGGGTTGCATCAGTCCCTGTAGCACATTCCGTACAACTTACTGAGAGCTACGATAACATGAAAATTTTACTGGATGCTCTCGTATACGACCAACATAACTGGAGGATCTGTGGAGATTTGAAGGTAATACTAATATCATAAGTAAACTATTGCTATTGACTATGTTGTTTTTCCAAAGGTTATTTGAGAGCGTATAAGAACACTTAACTTCCCCACAAGTGATACAGTCCAATGCATAGATTTTTTTATCTGATAGAACAAATTCTCTAAATTCTTTAAATATTTTCATTTTTTTTCAGATTGTGGCATTTGTATTGGGAATGCAAGGGGGATACACGAAATACCCATGTTTCCTCTGCAAATGGGATAGCCGAGCGGATGAGAAGCACTATGCACAGCGTGAATGGGCATCCAGAGAGAATTTTGAACCTGGGTCGCATAATGTCGTTTCAGTGCCCCTTGTACCACCAACAAAAATTTTGCTCCCACCACTTCATATTAAGCTGGGCTTGATGAAAAATTTCATCAAATCAATGAATAAGGAGGGTTCAGCATTCCGATATCTCGAGAGTAAATTTCCTCATATATCTGATGCTAAACTAAATGCTGGGGTTTTTGATGGTCCTCAAATTCGAACTTTGATCAAGGATACTCAGTTCGAAAACGCAATGACTCCAACTGAGAAGAATGCCTGGCAGGCATTCAAATCAGTTGTCACTGATTTTCTTGGCAAGCGTAGAAGTCCAGAATACGAGTCCGTTGTCGAAAACTTGATGGAAGCTTTCAAAGCTCATGGGTCGCGCATGTCCATAAAAATGCACTTTTTGTGGTCCCACTTGGACTATTTTCCTGAAAATTGCGGGGATTATAGTGAGGAACAGGGTGAACGATTTCACCAAGATATCAAAATAATGGAAGAGAGGTACCAGGGAAACTGGGATATCAATATGCTGGCGGACTATTGGTGTTTGAAGCGAGACGTGCCCGAAGAAAAACACAGACGGAAAGCCAAAAAAACTTCATTCCTTCCTCAATAAACTTTTTTCCATATTCATTGTATGAATAAAAGTATTTATTCACACAATGTTTTCATTTTTCACGAGTGTTCTTATAATATTACTCGTATCTACAGTGTTTAAGCTAAAAAAATCAATAAATTTGGGGATAAAATTGGACTTATAATAAATGGCCAATAGAGAAAAAACCTGACCTGATTGAGGAAAACCAAATGTCATTTTCGAATTCAGCATGGTCGAATTATATAATATGAGTTGAAAAAACCCTCACAGCAGACAAAAACATTTCATATGCATACCAGTGTAATTTACCTACAACTGAAGTGAGACTAATGGGACGATAGTTCCCTGGACTTTCGTGATCCCCTTTCTTAAAGATAGGGGTCATGTTGGCTTCCCCCCCAGTCACCAGGCACCTGGCCCGTCTCCAACGATTTGTTGAAGACTGCAGCTAGGTGGGGAGCTACCTGGTCGCGCACCTCCCGCAACACTCTGGGGAGAAACTGGTCTGGCCCAGGAGCATTAAACGCGCTCAGTTTGTCTATTCTATCGGCAACGACTGTCGTGGTACATCGAACACTATCCAGGCCAGCACCTTCGTGCCTGACGCGGGTGTCCTCCCTGGTGAACACACCCGCAAAGTATTCATTAAGCACATTAGCGATGTCCGCAGAAGGCCGCTTCAGTCCTTTAACAGACCTATCATGCTTCTAATGGGCTTTCTACTATAAACATAACTGAAGAACTCCTTAGGGTTCCCCTTGCAGAGGCTTGCCACCCGTAGTTCTTCGTTACGTTTCGCTAGCCTCACCTTCGAGAGAGAGTTACAAGGAGTTACAAGGACAAGAGGAAGCCTCAAAGACCTTCCGGTCCACTCTGGGAGGTTCCTGTTATTAAACAAGTTAATTTTCTTTCAAATATCGTAGCAGTAGTAGAAAACTGAATAGAAAAGTAGAAGGCTCTCTCCCCACCCTCCGCTCCCTCCCTGCCAGAGGCAGGTACGGAAAAAGGTTGAAGAAAATACCTTGACCCTGGAAAAGTAGCCAAGGAAATTTTACAGGAAAGTGGAGAATACATAAATAGCTCTATATTTAGCATGCTCACAGAGACACCGTGCAAGCGAACTCCTACAGAGTTATGTTATGTTTTAGTCTTAAACTCTGAGAGTATTCAGTACTTTGTCTAGCCTATTTTTAAACACATTTACGCTTTGACTGGAAACAACCTCTGAGGGAAGTTGGTTCCAGATATTAACTATTTTATAGGGAAAGAAATTCCTGCAGACAGAGGTCCTAAATGTATTTAGTTCCAGTTTAAACCCATTATTTCTTGTCGGATTGGCATTAAGTGAGAACAAGTTTCTGTAATCTACCCTGTCTATTCCATTGAGCATCTTGAAGACTTGAATAAGCTGACCCCGCAACCTCCTCGTCTCTAAGGTAAACAGATTTAGGCGCTCCAATCTCCGTTGGTAGCTTTGCATTGTCACTGAAGGGATCAATTTTGTAGCCCTTGTTTGCAAAGCTGGGCACAAACCGTTAATCCGTTAATCGTTAATTAACGAAGTTAACTTTTTCGTTAACGATTTAACTTTTAAGTTAACTTTGAAAATCATTATCGGACTAATTAACTTCCGTTACATTTAACTTCCGTTAACTCAAGTCCGTTAACCCAAAAAATTCATAAATAAACGTTTAAAAGTTTCTATTATTTTCAGTGCTGAGCAGGTGCGCAATTAATCCGCCACTGTTAATAGTGATGAACGAATTTCCATTTCCGCAGTGCAAAATCAGGCGATATATTTGTTTCCGTCGCCACAATTTGTGTCTTACCAAATATGGTAGTTATTTATGGCATTGGTTTGAGCAAAACATGGTCGACTGTAAAATCAGGCGGAAAGATTTGCCATTTGAGTTGAATGTTTCAACTTCTTTCAAGAAATATCACGAGCATTTTAAGGCACTTTCAATAATATATGTAACAATTACAACAAATAACTACATTCGTTTCATTTGCAGTCTGTCTCTTGCGCAACATGTTTGTGCTAGTGAATATTTAAAAATAATCGTTGTCAAGTAAGTCATGTATATTTATAATATGTCTGTGAGTACCTTATTAGTAGTCTCCTTGATACATTTCAAGAACCATAAAACTGATCAGGTAAGATTTCAATTCTCATGTCACTTTGATGACATAAATTAAGTCAATTGATGTCTTACAATGGGAGCGTTTTCACCTCATCTGGTTGGACAAGTATGACAACACCAAGGTCGCCAGGGTGAGGAAAAGCATGGAGGGTACAGTCGAGGAGGCCATGAAGCAGCAACAACGAGGAGGAGGAGGAGGATGACTTCTTCAGTGCTGTCATCCAGACAAAAGAGAGCAGCAGAAGCCACAGGTCACTCAAGGGCAAGGCCCAGAACTTGGTCAAGACCTGGCTGGAGACCAACTCCAAGGACTTGCTGACAGATGCTGCCTTCTTGGGTGAGCAAGTGTTGGTGGACTTGTTCATCAAGTTCAACACAGCCATCCCCTCCAGTGCTGCAGTGGAGCGTTTGTTCTCTATGGGCAAGGACATCCTGAGGGCCAAGAGATCATCCCTGTCTGATGAAAACTTTGATATGCTAATTTTCATGAAGGGCAACATGCATCTCATGGACAAAATGGAGAACAAGAGGGAAAATTAAATTATATATATATTGTGTTTTTCATTTTTTTTATAATAAAAGTTAACGTTAACGGTTTATCGGTAACTTCCGTTACATGTTTAACGAATTAACGGTTAACGGATTAGCGGTTAACGAAGTTAACTTTTTGGTTAACGGTGCCCACCACTGCTTGTTTGTACCCTTTCAAACCTTTCTATGTCCTTTCTGAGGGATGGAGACCAAAACTGCGCACAGTATTCCAGTTGAGGTCTGACTAGTGAATCATAGAGAGACATTACAGTCTCTTTGTTCCGAAACTGGAACTGTCTTTTAATATAACCTAATATTTTTAAGGCCCTCTTTTCGACTTCTGCACAGTGCTTCGACGGTTTCAGATCGTTGCTGATATAGACTCCTAAGTCTTTCTCTAGATCGGTCTCAGTCAAGTTCCTTCCCAAGAGAGAGTAATCGGTCTTCGGGTTTTTATAACCTATGTGCATTACCTTACATTTGTCCAAGTTGAATGGCATCTGCCAAGTAGCAGACCATTCGTCCAACCTGTCAAGATCGTTCTGAAGCGTTCTTACGCCCTCCTCAGTACCTACACTACTTCCTAATTTCGTATCTTCTGCAAATTTGGAGATTGTACTTAGAAGCCCGACGTCTATATCGTTAATATAGATGATAAAAAGTAAAGGACCCAGAACGGAACCCTGTGGGACACCACTGGTGACGGGCGCCCACTCTGAAGCCACTCCATTTATTACCACTCTCTGCTTTCTATCTTTTAACCAATCCTCAATCCAGTTGGAAACGAGACCGGTGATTCCTAGTCCTTTGACTTTAGCCATCAATCTCGCGTGAGGGACTTTGTCAAAGGCTTTTTGGAAGTCGAGATACGCTATATCTATTGCCCTACTTGCATCGTACAGTGTATGCATATTATGGAAAAACTCTAACAGGTTTGTCAGACAGGATCTATGTCGCCTAAATCCATGTTGAGAATAAAAAATTAGATTGTTAGATTCAAGGTGATACACAATACGTTTTGTAATGATGGATTCCAACAGTTTGCCGACAACTGATGTTAAACTGATCGGGCGGTAATTATAAGGATTTTCCCTATCACCCTTTTTAAAGATTGGTATTACATTTGCTAACTTCCAGTCGGTTGGAACTTTCCCTAACTCGATTGATTGTTTGAATATGGTTACTAAGTCATCAACAACATTGTGGCTAACCTCTTTTAATACCCTTAGAAGAAATAAGTCGGGGCCAGGTGATTTGTATTTGTTCATCTTATCAATTAATTGTGAAACTTATGGTCTCTACGGGCTGGTCGCCGTCATATGTAATCCGAGGACTTGGCACTTCTATTGTCTTCCTCCGTGAAGACTGTAACGAAGAACTCGTTTAACATATTAGCTATATCTTTATCACCGAATTTCAGTACGCCATTTCTGTCTTTTAGGGGGCCTACAGAATTTTTAATTGGCTTTCTGCTATTAACATGGGCAAAAAATTCTTTAGGGTTAACTTTACAGAGTGAGTCAGCTCTAGCTTCTTCATCACGTTTGGCTGATCTAATTAAGGACTTAACCCTCCTACGTAGATTTATATAGTTTACTGAATTAGTCTGGTTGAAATGCGACTTAAGTAGTTTCTAGGCTCTATTTCTTCCCGTAATAACACTGCTAATTTCGTTGTTAAACCATTTCGGCGACTTTGTTGACAAGGAAACTACTTTAGTGGTTATAAAAGTGTTCTGTAATATTCTAAATTGATCCCTGTATGAGCTCCAGGTGACACTGACATCCTCATTTATTAGAACTTCAAGTGTGTCTAAACTACTTCGGAAGCTTTCAAAATTTGCTCTAGAGAAATCTAGTCTTTCACGAGTCTTTTCGCGTGTATTAACTGGAACCTTGAGGTCAAACCTAATCAAATTATGATCGCTGTTACTCAAATTTTCACCAATAGTCAGGTTAGAGACTGTCATCTTCGTTCGTGAATATGAGGTCTAGTTTATTATTACCCCTTGTAGGACCGTCAACCCATTGACTTAATAAGTTATCATCTGCAAATTTCAACAGTCTTAAGCCCTCAGCATCAGCTGTTTTGTTTTCCCAATTTATATTACCACAATTAAAATCACCAAAAATCAAACTGATCTTATTATTCACTATTCTGCTTAATTGGTTATACAAGTTTATATCCTTATCAACGGGGTAGTGAGGTGGCCTACATACTAGAAGTAGATGCACTACTTTATTATTTAGGTTTAGATCAATTCCCAACATTTCATGAGCAGATACGATATTACTGTTTAGCGGGTGCAGGAAGTCCCGAGCATACAAAAGTACACCGCCGCCTTCCCTTCCGTTCCTATCTTTGTGAAACATTTTGTAACCTACCATTTCAAATTCTCCAACAAAATCCTTTGTTTCAGAATGAATCCAGGATTCCGTTATTCCTATGATATCAAAGTTCTCAGTTTTGACTAGCGCTATAAATTCCATTAGTTTGTTTCTAATTGACCTAGCATTGAAGAGCACAGTTTTGAGAGATTTTAAATTATGATTTCTCCTAACTGGCCTGAGTCGTTTCCTGACGCAGTTGAATCGACTGCTGCTGGAGGGGGACTAGCTGCTGCTGTTGGAAGGGGACTAGCTGCTGCTGGAGGGGGACCGACTGCTGGGGGAGTAGGTTTAACAGTTGGAGGAGCAGGATCAATTGCTGGTTTGGGGGGGGGGGTCCTAGTTTAAAAAGATTATACAAATTAATGTTCAGTAAATCACCAAACTCCTTTTTCCCCTTCTGATTAAAATGTATCCCGTCCGAACCAAAGTATTCCCCATTTCCATAGAATGTGGGCCAAAAATCAACAAACTTTAGGCCTTTTTCATCACACATGCGTTTAACTCTCTTATTTATGCTAATGGCTTTACTTAGAGTATAGTCACTAGCACGCATTCGAGGGAGAATCCCTACGACCATACCCATATCTGCCTATCCCTAACCTTGTCGGTTAGGATCTTGAACTCTTTTACAATGGACTCTGTCTGCCCTCCTGCCCCTCCCAGAAAAACGTCATTGCCACCAACATGTACAATGATGAGGCAACCCTTATTCTTGATATTAATTCTTACTAATTCCCTATTAATTATCTGGCTCGTGGCACCTGGAAAACATTGGAGTTTTCTCTTGGTCACGCGTCTTGCTCCGAAAAAGTCCCCTTGATTCCTTACCATAGAATCCCCAATTAAAAAGGTTTCATCCTCTTCGTCGGCAAGTAAGTGAAACTTATTTTTTACGGTAATGGGTTCCGAATCCTTATGTTTTGGTTTTGGTTTGGAGGGTCTTTCATTTTTGACCAATTGGAAGTCTCGTTCTTCCGTTCTACTTTCCGGAATATTCACTGTGTTTTCCAAGCGAGCCACGCTTTGTTCTAGATGTTTAACTTTACAGTTTAAATCTGCTGATGTGTTTTCAGTCTGATCTTTTCCACTGGGTTGGATTTCCAGTGCTACAACCCGAGCTTCAAGCTTTTTTACTAATTCCTTTAGCTCTTTAACTTCCCTTTCGTGGTTTTCTCTAAGTTTACAAAACAAACATATACTGAGGGATGTGATGTCGTTGATATTACCTTCGGGGAAGTCGACGCACTAATGATTAACTTTACATTTAAAGCATTCCGCTTTCAATTTAGCTGGCCCTGTCATATTTTCTCTCTTATTTTTTTTACGATACGTTACTTTAAATAATACAATATGTTACTTTAAATAATACAATGTTACTTTAAATAATACAATGTTACTTTCAAATAATACGATACGTTACGATATGTTACTGTAAATAATACAATAAATATATTACTTTAAAAAATACGATACGTTCCTTTTAAATAATACGATACTTTACGATATGTTACTATAAATAAAGCAATATATTACTTTAACAAATACGATACGTTCCTTTTAAATAATACAATACGTTACTTTTAAATAATACAATATGTTACTTTAATTAATATAACGGATGGTGAGAGGGGTAACGGTGAGCGCGGAAATAAACACGTGTTACAGACGGGAAACTGAGCTGAATACAGAATTGAATGGAACCTGTGGGCTGCCGTTTGTAACAATGCAGTCTGATATTAATTTAAATAATACAATGCTATTTTAATTAGTATATTGGTTAGTGAGGGAGGAATGGTGAATGCAGAAATATGGAAATAAATAAATACGCGCAAACGAGTGGCACGTGTTACAGACCGGAAATGGAATTGAATACGGAACTGAATGGGATCTGTAGGGAGCCGTTTATAACAATGCAGAATGTTGTTACTTTAAATAATATAATATGTTATTTTAATTTATACAACGGATCGTGGGGCGAAGTAGTGAATGCGGGAAATGGACCTGCGAGAGCACCCGTTTCAGACCGGAAACGGAAATAGACTCGAATATACAAATTTTACTATGTAACTCATCTGAAAATGCAATCTGTAACGACCGTCTAAAATAAAGCAAAATTATTTCACGTTAACTTTACCAGAGAAACTCAGCCGAAAAAACAGAATTTAAACAATACAGAATTATGTTCGTTAAAACCGGAAAAAGAATAAATTAAGTCTAATTAATAATAAATTACGTCTAATTAATAAGCAATAGTGCTTGGCCTAATCTCACTTGGGCACTATCTAAAAAAATACTGGAGACCACACAGCACGTCCACCTCCGATGAAGTCTAATGAGAGTTACAAGGAAAAGAAGTACCTCAAAAGGCCTTGCGGCCTATACCGAGGAGGTACCAATTGCAATGGGTGCCAGGGAAAAATGTTTACACCCTCAAATAGTGTGCAAGATTTGGTCTAACCTTTTCTTGAAGTGATCCACAGAGGAACTGTTCACAACTTCTGAAGGTAACCTGTTCCACGTGTCGCAGATCTTATACGTAAAGTAATTCCCACACACACTCGTCCTAAACCGTTTCAAATCCAACTTCTAAGCATTGTTGCGAGTTGGGTTATCATTTAAACTAAACATGCTTCTAAAATCGACATCGTTGAACCCGCGTAATAACTTGAAAACCTCGATCAGTTGACCGCGCAGCCTCCGAGTTTCCAGCGAAAACAAGTTCAGGGCGCGTAACCGTCGATTGTAACCCATATGCCTAACGGAAGGGATTAACTTTGTGGCCCTCGCCTGCACTAGCTCCAGCCTCTCAATATCTTTCCTGAGGATTTGCGACCAGAACTGCAGAGCATACTCCAGGTGCGGCCGAACCAGGGAATTGTACAGAGAGAGCACAATCTCCTTGTTCCGAAACTGAAATTGCCTCTTGATATAACCCAACAGCTTCTGGGCTTTCTTTTCCGCCTCTACGTACTGTTTCGTAAACTTAAGGTCGCTGCTAATTAGCACACCCAAGTCCTTTTCCAAATCAGTCGCCTCGATATTACTCCCCAACATCGAGTAGTCCGACTTGGGATTGGCGTAGCCAATGTGCATCACCTTGCATTTACCCAAGTTAAACGGCATTTGACATTTTTCGGACCTCTCTCCTATCCTACCTAGGTCCGCACGCATTTGCTCGATCGCCTCCGGCGTCCCAACATTGGCCCCAAGCTTCATGTCATCAGCGAATTTGGCGATCCGACTGACGATGCTACCGTCGATATCATTTATGTAAATGATAAACAACAGTGGCCCAAAACGGAACCCTGAGGAACCCCGCTAGTGACCGAGGCCCAACCCGAACTAGCCCCTTTAATTACAACCCTCTACCGCCTATTCTTCAGCCAGTTTTCAATCCACCTACCTATTTCCCCACCGATATCCAGCGCGCGCACTTTCGCCATTAGCCGGGGGTGAGGTACCTTATCAAAGGCTTTCTGAAAGTCGAGATAAAGTATATCAATCGCCCTACTCTTATCATACTCACTCAACATGACGTGGAAAAACTCGAGCAAGTTGGTGAGACACGACCTATGCCGTCTAAACCCATGTTGGGAGTCCCCAAGCAGCTTGTAGGAATCCAAATGGTCAACGATCCTATCGGCTATTATCCCCTCTAATAATTTACCTACAACTGAAGTGAGACTAATGGGACGATAGTTCCCTGGACTTTCGTGATCCCCTTTCTTAAAGATAGGGCTCACGTTGGCTTCCCTCCAGTCACCAGGCACCTGGCCCATCTCCAACGATTTGTTGAAGACTGTGGCCAGGTGGGGAGCCACCTGGTCGCGCACTTCTCGCAACACTCTGGGGAGAAACTGGTCTGGCCCAGGAGCCTTAAATGCGCTCAGTTTGTCTATTCTATCGGCAACGACTGTCGTGGTACATCGAACACTATCCAGGCCACACCTTCGTGCCTCACGCCTGGCTCAGGGATGACACGGGTGTCCTCCGTGGTGAACACTCCCGCAAAGTACTCATTAAGCACATTAGCGATGTCCGCGTCAGAGGTCCGCAGAACGCAGCTTCGGTCCTTTAACGGACTTATGCTTCTAATGGGCTTTCTATTATTAACATAACTGAAGAACTCCTTAGGGTTCCCCTTGTAGAGGCTTGCTACCCGTAGTTCTTCGTTACGTTTCGCTAGCCTAACCTTCGCCTTCACTTCCCTACACAGGCGGACATACGCTTCAGTGTTCTCGTGGGAACGATTGGCCTTCGCCCTCCTATACTAGGGTGTGTCAATTTTGGGGGTGAAATGACTAAATTGAAAATCATGTGATTTGGTAGCAATTTAGTGTAATCATTTGGCATACAAAATAATATCCTTGCTTCAAGAACAATAAAAATAATAACTACCTACATCAATTTTAATTAAAAAATTCCATTTTTCCGTAAATTCGTAACAAAATAACAAATGTGCGCAAACATCCTATCAACATTTAAGGTGGCAATAAGATATCATTCAGAGTCTTTATTTGAAGTAACCCAATGCAGTCATGTCCTTTTTGCTGCGGTTCCTTGACATCAGCATTTGGCTTGCTACTTGCGCTTTGATGTAGCCTTCTCGCCTCTCGTGACTGTAAGCTTGACTAGCTGCTTCTGTGACCATTTTCAGACATCTCTCCACACTCTGAGTGTGAGAAGGCCACTTTAGCACTTGCATTGGGGCATCTTTAAGTTGTGTTAAATTTTTGTTTGTTATACATGTTGTCAGTGGTGGCTCCAAAACTTCCGAACTCAAGTTAACTAATTCTGACAATTTCGTGGCATTGACGTTTATCGGAGGTACCTTCCTTGTCTGAACAGAGCAGTCTTCCAGCTGGTTATCATCTAGTGATGTTCCTCTAAGCTTTAGAATGATTTCCACAGCCTCACTTCGCTCTTTGGTACATTGGCTGCAGAGTATTGCTTGCAAAACTGCCTCTGGCCTAGCATACCAAGCGGACCTTCTCACCACAGGTAACGATGTCCACCACTACTTTCCTTTGGGTTCTCAGTAGCTGTAATTGAACAAGATTGGTTGGGCCCCTCCATCCACATTGGATTAAGTTTTACATTGAACCAGTGAGGAAGATAAAACCCAATAATAAATTCAACAATCAACATCAAATTCTGTAGCATTTTGCCCTTCAGTGCATGTTTGGGAACCCAAATCCTGCAGAAACGAATCGCTGTAGTTAACCAACGACTGTGACTTACGGGTCCAATCTCCAAGAGAGCCAGATTTTGAGGCGTTGTTGTTGTTGTGGTTTAGCCGATCAGCCCACCCTGATCGAGCAAGCTGGCGGCACGCAGGTAACCGATCGCCCTCTCCGGAGTGGACCAGAGGTTCAGCGCACTAGTGATGTTGTGTTGTGTTGTGTTCGTTGTTGTGCTAGAGCGGTACAGTCTGTCATAATGTGTTCAATTGTTTGTGGTGTGTCCTGGCACAGGTGGCAGGTGTCGTCTATGGAGTTGTCTAGTCTGTGTTTATATGTCCGTAAGTTGAGGTGATGTCCACATCGGAATCGTGCTAAGTTAACTCGATCCGATCTGCTCAGGCTGATCTCTGACCTGTTAATGGGTGGCGGCTTCGCACCTAGGACCGCATTCGGACCGAGTTGTGTCAGTACTTTGTGGGTTAGGTGTGTGTGTGTATGTGTGTTTTCTGTACTGTATGATGTCTGTGGGGCGTGGTATGGAATGGAGTATGTGGTTATAATATCTCTCTGGTGTTACCTTAATGGTGTGAGGTGTTGGTGCATGATTGTACATGTAGTGGCAAGGGTGTTGTGGGTTAGTTGTCGCTGCTGCCATGAATTGTGTTCCCCGCATGTCTAAATGTTCCCTAACTTTCAGTATTTTTGTTTCAGTGTGCAGGTGTTCTATTGGTGTGGTTTGAGTGCATCCTGTAATGATACAAAGTGCGTTGTTTTGTATTGTCTGTAAGGTGTTTGTGTGTGTTTGAGATAGTGGGTGCCCAGCATGGGCTAGCATAGTCCATAACTGAGCGAATATATTGTTTGTATATGAGTGATGTTGTTTCCTGCTGGTGTCCAAAGTTTGTGCCTGTTAGTACCCTAAGCTAGCCCTGTTCAAAAATCAACTTTTTCTTATTTTCATAGGTTTCTGTACTTTTTCCCATGCTTTTTGACCTGAAAAGGCCGAAAATCACAACCATTTTGACCTAGGTTGTTGGGAAGCATTGCCGCATGGAGCTTTAAGTTTTCTGCCTTGAAATCGGCCAAAAGCACCAGTTCCGGGGTCCCTTGAATCATGTTTTGCACTATAACTTTTTATCTAAACAAGATAGAGCAACAAAATAGGCACCAAATTAAAGTGTTTTTAATCCTCTTTCTAACTTATACAATTATGATAGTCTTGGAACAAGAAATGGCACATTGGTACATACAAAGATTTCAGAAATATCACAAAATTCGTTTTCTCACACTCAAGGCAGACAAGGCGCCTTATTCATGACACAAATTTGAGATTAACATTTTGTCACAAGTCTAATCGATCAAGAAGTGAAAGCATTACATGGTGATTAATTTCATAATGACATTTACACAGTCAGTTGTTGAGAGTTTGTTTCTTGAAGCTGTCAAAGCGGCGTCTGTTGAACTCCACAGCTTGAAGGAGATAGTCCCTTTGCTTGGCATCTGTTGTTATGACATTTGCAAAGTCGCTCATCATCTTGACACCACGTTCAGCAATGTCATTCACCGCTTTCAGATTCTTAACATAGTCCAACGCTTTTCTGTAGTCCTCATTCTGTGGCCAAGACGTGACAGGTTCCAGAAGCCACTCGGATCCAATGTTCAGTGTGTCCAGCAGGAAATGTGATTCTGGGCCAATGAGATCAACCAGGGTGGTCTTAGCTGTGACTCTCTGGAATAGAGGCTTTCCTGTTCTGAAGCTGTCTGGCTTCTCAGTGACATGTAACTGGGCAGCAATGTCGTGCTTCAATGTGTCACTCAATCTACTGCTGAACAGGGCAAATGGCACGACTTCCTGCGTCAGGTACCATTTGTGGTTTTCCATCTTATTAAGTACTGCATCAGCAAGCTCTGGGTCAGTTTTCTTGTACTTCAACATGTCCTGGATTAGACTTAGATTTAGATCATTCACGGGAGCATCTGCAGCAGACATTGACATCATCCATACAGGAGTGTAGAACAGCGCAAGGAAGGTGTTGAGTCTTTCCAGCTTTGATACAGTGCCTTCGTCGTACTCAAGTTGATCTGCAAACATCAGCATTTTCATGGAGTACAGGTTTCTGGCCATCCATCTGGCCTGATGAATGGCGCCTGGTCGACTCCAGTGAATACCTCGAGGAGGCGTTCCTCCAAGAACAATGACTGTCAGTTCAGCCATTTCCCTGTAGTCGGCTCTTGGAAGCCTTTCTGCTGTTAGAATGTCTTGGAGTATTTCTTCACTGTTCTTCTTCTTTTTCCTTCAGCCATTTGCTGTTGATAGCCAGCATCTTTGGGTTTTCCTTGGACAAGTCCGTCCAAACATCCTTCAGATGCTCAAACCAGGGATTATCTGGCCCCTTCACCTTCCCAAACAGCTTCTCCCAAACTGCTCCTACTAGGATTTCCAGGATGTGATGTCGACAGGCCAGATAAAACACCTTTTTGTTCAGCATTTTCTCTAGCAGTTTGGCAGCTCCTCTGTGAACTCCACTGTTACTGGATGTAGTGTCAAAAACAAGGGCAGTAACATTATCCGTAAGTTCCCATGTCTCCAGTAAATCCATTGAAGCCTCAGCCTGAGCTGTGCCAGAAGAATTGTCGATGACAGGTACTCCCAATACTTTCCTTCAGTGTATGAAGGTGGACCAGACACTAGCACAGCTAAAGTCTCTGAGGTACTTCCAGGTTCACTGCCCAAGACATCTTTGAGCAACTTTCCATCCCAGTGTAAGGCAGCGTACTGTGGGTTTTTTTCACAAAACTTGGACATGTGACTCTGGCTGATATTATACCTGGACAGCATTCTGTTGCGACGTGTTGTTGAGGTTGAGATGACGAAGTTATCCAGATCAGCCCCTCCAGCTTTCAAGGTGGCAGAAACCATGGCAGTAACTTGATTGTCTGATAAACCAAGACGATCAGCTGTATTGCAGATGACATCACATTCCATGACCTTCCTTGGAAACGTCAAAGTCACACTAGTCACAGTGTCTTGATGGTGAGAACATCCAGGACGAGGCTGATCGTAATCCATGTCCTCTGTGTTAGCGTCGTTGTCAGTTGAGTCACCCCAGGTAATGTCATCCACATGAACAACTGCCTCTTGTTCTGCTGCAGCTGTAAAATAGTACAACATGTTAAGACAGTAATTGTTAAGTACATGCTAAATATCGCAATGGAGTAAAACTTAAAACTTTTTGTAACGTTCAAAGTAATTAGTTTTACCTTGTTCTTGTCTATGCTGCAGTCTTTCATTCCTCGCTGCTTGCTGCAGGGATCTTGTCTCAAAAATCTTGTCATGACCAGACATATGACCTTTCCTCTCAGTCTTTTGGTCTTCGTAGAACCTGATATCCTCATCTTTCTTCTCTCTGGATAACAGTCTGTTGTTCTGTATTTCCTGGATTGCATCTGGAGCTCCTATATCGAACAGGCTGTCTAATTCCAGCACAAATGCTCCTCTTTTTCCTCCAGGGTTACTTGCTCTTCCTTTGCTTTTCACCAGAGCACGATGTTTCTCATGTAGTTTCATGAAGAGCTTCATTGCGTTGTACTTGGTCATTGTCTTGATCCTAGCCATCTGCCAGAATGGGATGATAGATTCAACTGTTTCATATGCAAGGTCTTGAACCATGGGCCTCCCTGCATTTTCCGGTAAATTCTGAAGATTAAGGAAATACTGGAACGCCTGTCTGTTGGTGGGAAGCTGGGAACCACTGATAAAAGCTGAAGGGTATCCAACCAGGAAAGTTTCAGTGAGAGATCTGGTAGATGGCCCAGTTGACACCTGCCTGTGGACAGTACGTGGAGGTTCTGAGATATCAACTGTGCGCCCACGGAGCTCCCTCAGCTCCTTGCTTAATGCCATTGTGAAGTTGTAACTTGTAGATGGTTTTCTAGATTCTGATTGAGTTTTTGTTGTTTCCTGAAAAATGATAGATAATTATTATTATTATTATTATTATTAATTAATTTATTTATTATTATTATTATTATTATTATTATTATTATTTATTAATTTTATGCTCTCATTTGATACCTAATTTGTTGCTCTATCTTGTTTAGATCAAAAGTTAAAGTGCAAAACATAATTCAAGGGACGCCGGAATTGGCGCTTTGGCCGATTTCAAGGCAGAAAATTTAAAGCTCCATGCGGCAATGCTTCCCAACATCCTAGGTCAAAATAGTTGTGATTTTCGGCTTTTTCAGGTCAAAAAGCATGGGAAAATGTACAGAAACCTATGAAAATAAGAAAAAGTTGATTTTTGAACAGGCCTAACCCTAAGCATGTTAAGTCTTGACGTACATTTGTTTTTAATGTCCTGAATGTGGTTTGCAAAAGATAATGATGTATTGTATGTGACCCCAAGTATTTTGGTCCTGTGAGTGTGTGGAATGTTGATGTTGTTTAGTGTAAGCTGTGGAATTACCTGGTGTTCTTTTGTGTTGCTTGTAAGCAAGGTGATGGTTGATTTTGTGGGCGCTACTTTGAGTCTACTGTGTGTGAACCAGTCTTGTATACTGTTTATGTATGTTTGTAGGTTATTTGTAGCAGTGTCAATGTTGTTGTGGGTGGATGTTAGAGTGATGTCATCTGCATATGATGATAAGGTAAGCTTGTTATCTATGGGTGTTGGAATGTCATGCATGTATAAGTTGAAGAGTGTTGGTCCCTGGACCGGGTTCCATGGGTCTCAACCCAACTATCTCTCTCTCTCCCTACACGCAACACTATCCTCTCCTTTCCATTTTTCTAGCTCATGGGAATGATGTCCCGGCCACCATCTCCCTTCTCCTCCTACTAGCCGGTGACATTGAACCCAACCCCGGACCCCACTCCTACACATGCCCTACCTGCCAACATCAAATCAGGCAAACTCAATGGTCAGTCCGTTGCTGTCAATGCTCGGAATGGCTACACCTCTCCTGCACATCACTACCCTCAGTACAATTCTACACACCCCAATGGGCATGCCAGCACTGTCTAGCTAACCCTCAACGCAACCAACCACACATACCCCACCCCAAACACTCACTAAACATTTTGCAAATAAACATTAATGACATCAAAAACAAACACCAGGAACTCAACTCTCTCCTCCACACATATAATATACATATAGCACTCATCCAAGAAACTAAACTCTCACCAGACACCAGGCTCCCAGCCTTCAACAATTACTCAACATTAAGACAAGACACTAACCCCATAGAACATGGGCTTATCACACTCATCCACAAAGACATCCCATACACAAATATAACACAGCACACACACGCCCTCCTTAATAATGACCCTACCCTAAAAATCCAGACCATCAAAATCAAAATCAAATCCTCCACTTTTCACATCTCAAACATATACATACCCCCCTCTACCTCTGCTCACTGCCCCCCACGCTACGAGCCCCCCCTGCAACCACTTACACAATACGAGAACCACATTGTGGGAGGCGACTTCAATGCTCATCACCCGACATGGCTCTCCTCTCACATACCAGACGCTCGTGGCACGCTACTCCTAGATGTTCTTCATACATACAACATCCTCAACAATAGGAATCAACCCACACGCAAACCCTTGCAACACAACCAACAACACACCTCCCCAGACATTACCTTCTGCTCACCATCCCTACACACACGCACAACATGGCAGACATTACACCACCTCCCCTCCGATCACCTCCCAATACTAATCACCTATCAACACACACACCCCATCCACACATCCTTCAAACAAACATACACGAACTACAAACATGCAAACTGGCCTTCTTTTCAGGGATGGGAAGTCGGAGCTTTTTTGAAGAGTCGGGAGTCGGAGTCGGGAGTCGGTAAAAACGACCGACTCCCGACTCTTTGATTCAATTTCTATATGCCAACAATTTACCAGAATACTACTCTGCCCTAAATAAATATCTTCCTGAACTAATTCTAGATTCACATTTCCACATTTGATTTATTGTTCTGGTAAATCTTAGCAAATGAATTTCATATTTCTATTTTCTATTTCAGGATACTAGGTACCATATAAAATTAGCAATATATTATTATTAATTTAATTAGCCCCTATTAGTAATGAGTCGTGGGCCTAGTAGAAAATCAGCAGTCTTTCAATATTTTAAGCTAAATGAGGATGAAAGTATTTTTATTTGTCAAGTAGAAAAGGATGGTAAGAGTGTAATGCAAAAATTAGTGCTTACACTGGGAAACATGCTAATGCTCCAACTCGAGCCTCAAACTTGAAACGCCATCTACGAAACAAACATCCCAATATTTATAAGGTTGTAGATCAGCATGATAAGGAAATCCAGAAACCTACTTCTAGTCAGGGCAGTACCTCTATTTCAAAAAGCAAACAAGTCTCTGTTACAAAATTTTTCCACAGTGAGAGAATTACAATATCAATGACAAAGAAAAATTTTAAAAAACCTTATAGATTTAGTTGTAAAGAATGGGGTTGCACTTACATTATTTTCCTCCCCAGCTTTCCGTGGATTAAATGGAGAAATGGCGGCAAAACTAGGAGTGTCATTAGAGAGACATGATATTCGAAACATGATTTTAAAGGAAGCAGAAAGCCAGAAAACTTTATTGAAAACAATGCTGCAAGGAAAATTCTTCTTTCTTAAGATGGATGCCTGCACGAGACAAAGAATTAATTATATGGCAATAAATGTTCAGTTCATTGATGATGAAGGAAAACTAGTTATACGTACTCTGGCAGTGAAGGACACTGAAGCTCAACATTCAAGCGAATACCTGACCAAGTTAATTGAAACCATCTTGACAGAATATGAAATCACTAAAGAGCAAATATTATCAATTGTTACTGATAATGCTTCAAATATGACAAGTACAGTACAGAAACTTAATGATGGTGAAGTAAAAGGAGATCTTTTTGAAGACAGTAGTGAAGAAGATACGGATGAAACTGCTGACAAACTTGACAGTGTTGACACTGTAGACAATGATTTTGCTGGATTCTCAAATATCCCCCATATGCGATGTGCAGTCCACACATTGCAACTGGCAATTCGTGATGGGTTAAAAGAAAGGAATGCTGCTAATGTAGTAGGTTACGCAACATAGTAGTGGCTGCAAGAACGCCTAAACTTGATGCAATATTAAAACGTCGATCCGGAAAAGGTGCAGTTATAGATCAAGCTACACGTTGGGGGAGTACCTATGAAATGATTAGGCGCCTTCTTGAATTGAAGCCATACCTTATCGATATGGCAAACCCAGATGTAACAATGACTGATATCCAGTGGCAGCAGGCAAGTCAACTTGAGGCATTACTTAAGTACCCATATGTGGTTACAAAGAAGTTTCAAGCAGCTGAATTGACACCTGGCACATTTTACAAGGAATGGAAAAATATTAATTATAAACTATCTCAAATTGGCGGCATTGTTGCAGATGGTATAAGAATGTCTATGCAGCGTAGAGAAGAAAATTTACTGAATAATGACATACTATTGGCTGCAGTTTATGTAGATCCTATGCACAGGGTACTTTTAACTGAAGAACAGATTGCTAGAGGAAAGTCAGCTCTGTGTGATGTAGCTGTGCGAATGAAAATGTTAAATGAAACAGATGCCGCAAGTAATTCAGAATTTGAAAGCTGCTCTAGTCCTGCCATTATGCAAAGCTCCTGCTCAAACTCTGAAGAAGAAATGGATTTTGAAAAATATATTGATAATGAAGAAAAATCAAAAAAAGTTAAGCGATGCCGTTTGAGTCAAGATGATAAACCTATAAAAATAACCCCATTGACCAAATTCAGAGAAGACTTTAATGCAGCTTTAATAAAAACAGAGAAATTTGATCGTTCATTAAAACTTGATGTGATGAATGCCATACCAAAGTATCCTGAATTAGTGCAAGATGTAGCCAGAACTGTTACTGCATTGCCACCAACACAAGTCAGCGTTGAAAGATTATTTTCAGCTCTTCGGTTAATTAAATCCCACCTACGGGCTAAGTTGAAGGAAGACATAATTGATGCTATACTTTTCTTAAGAACAAATTCTCCTTAGAGTTAAATTATTAAGTATGTTTTTTTAGCCTTTTTTTAATATTTAGCTTCAATATTAGCATATCATAATATATAATGGAAACAAAATATTCTTGACCAACTTTTTTTTATTTAGCTACGGTACCGTATGCAACATTAAAATTTTAAAATTGTTAACCAAATGAGGTTATAAATATTTTATACGAGATCAATTTCTTTTTCTGTTAATTTTTTTTTTGTGTAATACAACATTAAAATTGTATTAAATTACTAAACTGTATTATTATCGTACCTACTTTATTACATTTATTTATACAGTACTTATATATTTGAAAGAGTCGGGAGTCGGAGTCGGTTTTTAAAAATACCGACTCCCCATCCCTGCTTCTTTTACAGGATACATTGAAAACGAGCTTCAGGAATTCTCCACAACTAATTTCCCCTCTATAGACAAGGCTACCACCCACATAAACAACACTATCACTCGCGCTAGCAAACAATTCATTCCACAAGGACACAGGAAACACTTCAACCCAAATTTCTCCCCACAAATACACAATCTAATCAAACAAAGAAACTCATTACGCCAGAAACACAGTCCCACTGCAGAAGACATTGACCTCATACACCACCTTAACACTGACATCACAAATCTAATTAACACTAAACAGTCAGAAAACTGGGAATCCTATTTAACTACACTCAATCACAAGACCAACAGCACCCAACTTTGGAAAACCTTGAAAAAAATCCACACTTCACATACTAACCCACCCCCCACACACGAAGCTCTCCTTTCCAACCGTAACCAAATTCCATCCCCACAAAAACACTGCAACCTACTCATGCACCACTACTCAAAATTAGCCACAAAATCACTGTTCCCAATAATAGAAAAATCCTCAAAAACATACGGAAACTCTCGGCCGACCCACACAACCACATCCATTTACACCCAAAGGCACAGCTGCAGCCATAAAATCCCTTAAAAACTCTCATGCCGAAGGCCCAGACCACATTTCAAACATACATCTCAAACACCTTGGTCCAATTGCTCTTGCAGCCCTCACAAACATATTCAATTACTCCTGGCTTCACAATGTCATACCCTCTACCTGGAAGCTGGCACACATCATCCCGATACTGAAACCCAATAAACCCCCCAACCTACCTGCTTCATACCGGCCAATCTCCCTTCTCTCAACCATTTCCAAAGTCCTCGAAAAACTGATATTAAGACGCATACAACCACACATTACATTTTCACAAACCCAACACGGCTTCAGGTCCGCCCACTCCACCACAACGCTTCTTACAAACCTAACCCAACACATCTTAGATGGCTTCAACCAACAATCCCCCCCTGCCCGCACAGTCCTTGTTGCCATCGACATCAACAAAGCTTTCGACACTGTCCCACGCCACATTCTTGCACAAAAGATTATTGATCTCGACATCCCCACCAATGACAAGAAATGGCTTACTAATCTCATTGCAGGCCGACTTGGCAAAGTCATACACAAACAACACTCATCCAAAACCTACAGACTATACAATGGCGTCCCACAGGGCTCCATACTCTCTCCAATCCTCTTCAACCTTTTCATGCACGACCTCCCACAACCTCTCTCCCCCCATGTCCACGTTTCCTCCTATGCAGATGACCTGACCATAACAGCACACCACCATAACCGTAACACCGCCACACGCCTGATCCAGCAGTACATTACCAATCTGGAACTCTGGCTGATTAACAATAGGATGTCAGCATCCCCTCAAAAATCCTCCATCACCCTCCTAACCTCAGACCGCCACGAATCCCAAGCACACCTGAGAGTCACCCTCATGGGACATCCCCTACCTCTAAACAAAACCCCAACAATCCTCGGCCTCACCCTAGACACACACATGTCCTTTTCCCCACACATGTCCTTTTCCCCTCACATATCAAACATTTGCTCCAAAGCAACAAAAAAACTCAACGCTTCTCAGAACACTCACCTCCACAACATTTGGTCAGCAGAAGGAATCCCTTAGTATCCTATACAAACAGTTTGTACGTACTACCCTAACTTATGCTGCCCCCGCCTGGTCCCCGTCCATCTCCCACACAAACCAGAAAAAGATACAGACCACACAAAACAGAGGTCTCAGAAGCATTACTGGCTGCCTCCGAACCACACCCATCCCACATCTACATGCAGATACGAAAATACTCCCCATCAAACACCACATGAACATGACAGGGACTCAATTCTTCTCCAGAGCACTGGCCCCAGACCACCCCTGTCACCATCTCACATTACACAATCCCCCACCCCGCAACAAAAAACGTACTCCTGCTGCTCACTATTCGCAGCTACTGAACAATATCCCCCCTCCTCCCCTAAACATCAACCCCATTAAACATCTTCACACAGAATTTACCCGGAAATACCTACTCGACCAACCACACAACACTGTCCTTCACGATACTCCCCCTGTAGTCCATCAGAGCGAACAAACCCTCCCAAGGAAAACAAGAGTTACTCTGGCCAGGCTCCGTTCAGGCCACCACCCCTCCCTCCAACAATACAGACACAGACTCCACCTAGCTGACACCTCCACCTGTCAAAAATGCTACCTCCACCCTGAGGACACAGAACACCTACTCTTACACTGCCACACTCTCTCTCAACAAAGACACAACTCCAACATTACCTCTCTACGAGACCTATGGACCCGTCCCACGGTGGTAGCGGGATACCCGAGTGCCGCCGGGTTCGCATAAGAGAACCCGGGGGCTACAAAGTAAGTAAGTGTTGGTGAGAGAACAGAGCCTTGAGGGACCCCATTCGGAAAAAGCTTGTTTTTGGATGACTTGCCATTAAATGTGACATGTGAGTATCTTCCTGAGAGA
Organism: Bathynomus jamesi; assembly: GCA_023014485.1. Taxonomy (NCBI): domain Eukaryota; kingdom Metazoa; phylum Arthropoda; class Malacostraca; order Isopoda; family Cirolanidae; genus Bathynomus; species Bathynomus jamesi. The sequence continues at coordinate 622,176 of JAJOZX010001895.1, read as the reverse complement.
TAGTTGCTCAGCCACCTTTTGTTGTTATTGTGCATGTTTGTGTTGAGTATTTTGTTTATGAGAGGGAAGCGTGGGATAGCATCAAATGCTTTACTAATGTCTATTGTTGCTAATAGTGTACATTGAGCTGGTCGTCTGGAGTTGATGCCATCCATGATGTGCTGCGTGAGGTTAGTGAGTAATGTCATGGTTGAGTGGTGAGGTCTGAATCCATGTTGAGTAGGCGATAGTGGAATGTGTGGGTTGGTGATTTGTAAGATTAGTCTTTCTGTTACTTTGGAAGGTGTGCATAGTAAAGTAATGGGTCTATAGGAAGCTGGTTCTGTTGGATTTTTGTTTGGTTTGAGTAGTGTAATAATTTTACCTTGTTTCCATATGTCAGGAATAATACAGTGTTGGTATGAATATGTGCTGATATTTGTGAGAGCTAGTATTCCTTGTGGGCCCAAGTGTTTAAGGTGTATGTTAGATATGTTGTCTGGTGCAGTAGCCTTCGAATTCTTAATGTTTTTGATGATCTTGGTGGTCTGGTCTGTATTGAAGGGTGTAATGGTCGTGTCGAGTCTGTAGGTTTTCTTGTGTCTGGCTGTTTGTCTGTCTGTCTGTCTGCGTTTCTGGTTGTTGTCTCTGTTTAAGTGACTTATCTTTGCGTAGATAAGACAGTGATTGATCCAGAATGTCTGCCAAAAGGGTGAAAGAAAGTAAGGGGGGAGGTGATTCCTTGTTTGAGAGTGTATGGTATGGGCTGCAGGATATGGTGCAGGATGGATTGAAAATTCAGGTACCTGATGGAGTGGATGAGTTAAGAAAGGTGGTTATGGAAAAAGTGTGTAAGAAGCCTGAGAGTATTGGTTTGAGAAGAGTGAAAAGGAATATAAGAGAGTTGAGAGCTATGGGTGAACCGGGGAGAATGCCATATCAGGAGGTGTTGTTGATGGTGAGTCAGATGTATGGAATACCTGTAGTAGTGCATTACGGAACAGAGAGGCCAATAGTGTATTGGAGTGAGAAGGTGAGAATGTCTGAGGATGGTATGGTGCTACATTTGCAATGTTTGAGTGGAATCCACTACAACTGGGTGATTGAAACCAGGAAGTATGATCGAGAGAGGATCAATGTGGAAGGTGAGTGGAAGGAAAGGTTTAAGTATGATGAAAGGGATGAAGAGTGTCAGGAGGTGGAAATGAAGTGTGGAGAGCAGGGCCGTAGCCAGACCAAATCAGTAGGAGGGGTGGAGAAATTGACAGGGGGGACAATGAAAAAATTTAATGTCATTTTTTGTGAATATCGAAATATACTGCAGAAAATTACATTCAAAACTATAACAAGTAAAACACCATAGGCTAAATAAAAAAATGATCAAACCGATACATATAGATAGGCATATTGGGTTATAGAATACAATATTTAGTCTAAATTTAGTGTAAATAAAAGTCTTTGTAAGTTTTTTAATTTTAGAATAACTGTATGCGGCGAGTTTTTTTAGCGAAATTCTTTAGGAATTCAAACATGTCTATTTGCTTCATTCTCTTATTTTCCCAGGGGGGGCATATTATTTTCCAGGCAGGGCTTTGCCCCCCCTGACCCCCCCTTGGCTACGGGCCTGGTGGAGAGGGTTGCCAGGGTGCTCAGATATGTTTGGTAAATGAGAGGGTGAATGACTTGGAGAATAGTAGAGTGAATGTGCATAGACATCCAGTGCAAGTGATGATGAAAGGATTGGGAGTGGGTAAGATCAGAGCGCAAGAGGCTGTCACTTTGATGGTTTCTTTGGGTGAAAGGTGTGAGAATGTGGAGCAAGTGTTTGTGGTTATCTATCAGGAAACGATGCCCTATTGTTTCCTGTTGGGTATCAATTTTCTGAAGAGAAACTGGTTAAGTGTGGATATGAATGGGGGGAAGATTATGAAAGATGGAAAGGAAGTGGTGTTAGTGAGAGATCTGGAGGGTGATTTTCAGAATGTAAATATGTGGATGGTAGGGATGATTGAATGGGAGATGTATGATGACAGAAAAGTACTGGATGATGATGATATTTTGGAAATGCAAGAGAATGATGTGATTGTGAGAGAGTTGAAGAGAGTAATAATGGGTGATCTAAAGGTGAAAGATTGGGGAGAATGTTTAGAGGGATATAGAAGGTATGCTAGTAAGTTGGTGGTGGGCAAGGGAATAGTGTATTTTGTATGGAAAAATCAGTTTGGGGAGAATGTTGGTGCCAGTGATGACATTAGTGGGGATGATTGGTTTGGTGATTTTGGTGCACCATGCATATGGGCATCCAGGGAAGCATAAGTTGTGGGGTCTCATGAAAGAGATGATGTTTCACCCATGGATGAGCAAGGTGTGTGTGGATGTATCAACGATGTGTGAGGACTGTCAGAAAAGAAAGAGCCAATCACCAATTGTAAGACCACCTGTGATGAAAGTGGAAACAAGTGAGATAGGTGAATTACTTGTGGTGGATTGTGTGAGTCTGCCCTGCACAAGCTGAGGAAATGTGGCCATGCTTGTAGTGGTTGACCATAAGTCAATGTTTGCCTATGCTGCCCCCCTTCAAGAATAAAGCAAGCAAGGTCATAGCAGACACAGTTAGGGATTGATTCTTTCCGATGATGGTGATCTGGCCCAGAAGTTGCCTTGGTGACAACAGGCCAGAGTTTATGGGTGAGCGGTTTGTGAGTATGTTAAGAGAATGTGGTGTGAGGCAGGTCCTGATTACTCCTTATATGCCATCCTCAAATGGCTTGGCAGAAAGAACAATCAGAACCTTGTGTGAAATGTTGAGAATGGTGTGTGTCAATATGGGTGAATGGGATGTCCAACTGAGCAGGGTACTGTGGAGTTATAACTCCACTTACCATGCTGCTCTGAAGACTTCTCCCAGTCAGTAGATATTGAATTATGAAAGGAATGTGAGGCCGAATGCAAGGTTGAATGAATCTGAGAAGAGGCTGTGGCGAGAGGCTAATGCTAGGTATGTACCTTTTAAGAAAGGTGATTGGGTTTTGAAATGAGTAAATAAGGTAGGTAGATGAGTGGAGTACAAGTTGTCAGAACAGTTTGAGGGGCTATATGAGATTGTAAAAGCATGGCCGAATGAAGTAACATATGTAGTGGAGAAGGTGAATGAAAGGGGAGAGAAAGAGGAAATGAGAGTGCATCAAAAGCAGTTGAGAAGATGGAGAATGATTCCAGAATACCTGAAGTGACATCCAGTGTATGAGATGTGTAAAAGGGATGAAAGAAGACTGCATGAACAAGAGCATGACCTAGAGAATGACTGTCATTTGGAAGGAAAGGAATTGGTCATGATAGAAAGAAAATGGAGAAAGAAAAGCAAAGGGCTGAGAAAACCAAGAGAATCAGATGATGTAATAAAAATAAATGATCTTATAAGAGAAATATCATTAATTAAGAAAAGACTAACCTCAAAAACTTCCAAGGAAAGCACTACAAGTGGTGATACTGCGGCAGATTTTGAGGGATTTTTGTGGGATAATGAGTTTAGTGGGTTCAGAAGTATAGAAGGGGATAAGGATATACACACCAGGTTTTGGGAAAATACAGAATGGTCAGGATTACGTAGAAAATGGGAAGGGGCACAATAAATTACAAATGGAACAGAAAAGGGGGATAACCAGGTAACAAATATTACCCAGGAGACTGTAATCTCATTGCTAGGTAGCATTCAGGAGGAGTATGTGATTCTCCAAGGGGGGCTCCAAAAGGAGACTGAAAGAGAGAGTAGGAAAAGGGACTTAGTGGCTTTCTGTGGGGCTGTAAACAGTCTCACAGAAAAACTTGAAGAGAAGGCAAGGGAAAGTACTGGTGGGAGGTTGACCCGTAGTAAAGGACATCCTCTACAATTACCCTGGGTGAAACCTGGGGTATTGGAAAGGAAGAAAAGAGAGAAGACTGGTGAAAAGTAGTACGGAGGAGCTTATATATAGTAAGATTAAGGGTGAAGGGTTTGGTGGAAGTATTAGTTTTCAGTAAAGTAAGAAAGTATAGAATATAACCTGTCTTGTCCAAGAAAGTTTAACTGTGGATGGATTTCTGAAGAGACCCAGGATCGGGGAGGGGAATCAGGGCATTGTTGGCAGTGTGTGATTCGATCCGCCTGTCTTAGCCACATAAGGAAGGGGGAAAGCAGGGGCATGGGGAGATTTGCTGGGCCAAGTGGAGTTTGATGCGAGGGGAGAAGTGTAGAGGTTTTTTTGGTTTGTGTTTAGCAAGCCCTTGTTGCATCAAATCCAGTTGGTTGGCATGCTTTTCTCATGGCACTTTTCTTTTCTCCCCTTATTTTTTTCATTTATTGAACAGATGATGAGATAAGTAACTTTAAAAGGGGCAGAACACTTGTTCCCCTTGATCCCTATCAGGGGTGATTATCGAGGCATGTTGAAATGGGCAAGACAGGTGGGTCGTAATTGGGCATTGCCTGATGCATTTTTTTTGAAGAATATAAAATAAAAACTTAAATGTATGGAGGGATTAATGTAAGTATTTATTTGTTTTTATTTGTTTTTAGGTTATATGTAGCAGAATTTTAGTTGGAAGCAAGATTTGAAGCGGCAGAATGCTGAATGGAGGGAGAAAATTAGTTAGGCTGGATTAAGGTCCTGGCTAGCAGGATCCCTGGCCCTTAAAGGACCATTATGGTAGAAAGTACCAGATGGGGGAAGCCATTCCCCCATGTTGTAAGACTAGCCAGGGAGTATATTTTAAAATTTAAATAACTTAATCCATCTGACTCAATCTAATATAACTTAGTTTTGCCCTTGTTATTCTATAAATTTCCTTTTACACTTGTCATCATTTATCAAATGTTACTTTGGAAAATGAAATTTACAAATTGATTTCCTATTAATTTGTACATTAAATTTAAAAACCAAACTAAAATAATTGATTTCTTAAATTAATCAAAATTCTAAGATGTAATACTTTGTATGATTAGCAAGGTATATAAAAACCTAAAATGTATAAAATAATTGATCTCTTAAATCAATCAAAATCCTGAAATGTAATACTTTGTGCAAGACAATGAAAGTTATTGTGTGTGTATGAGAATTGTAATGAGTGAGCGTGGAAGGAGGGTGTATGATAATGTATATACTGTACAATTATTGGGGTAAAATAAACCAGGTTTTAGGAAACCCATTTGTTTTGTTATCCTGTGTCTGATTTCTGATACTGGGGCCCTGGGTAGAAGTTCACAGTTGTCAGTACCTAGATTTGAACTGGCATGACTTCTATTTCACCTCATGATTAAAGGGGGAAATTAACGTGTTCAGGCCTCATTGGAAACAAAAGCATATTAAATTTATAAGAGGGAAGCGCAACTTACCTTCGGCGAATAAGCAGAGAGGAGAGGAAGAACTTAGGAAAGGGTCAATCTGTTTTAGTTGGTCTAAACTTTATAAATCCAAGACCCACTGCAATCTACCTTATAGTAGTCTGTGGGCCTGTCCCGCAACAGTGTTACAACCACAATTAAAGAATAAACTAGTTAGAGATGAGGATATTGGGCAACTTTTCCTTAATTTAAAAATTGAGCTAATACTAAAATTATTGATAAAAATAAATTTAAAATCAATTATATTTATATATATATTTATATATATAGTTATATACACTCATATATTTTATATATATATATATATATATATATATTATATAGTTATATACACTCATATATTATATATATATATCTTTTTGAACAGTGGGAATGGGGAGTTGGGGTTTAAAATGATGATTTAAATAATTTTGCATATGTTTCATAGTCAAGTCCTTTGAATAAGAATTGGAGCTAAAATAACCAATTAAAAAACACATCTCAGAATGAAAAGGAAAATAATCAGAACAGATCTTAAATGCGTGGTCAATAAGGGTTTTAATAGAATTAACTTTAAAGCCAAAAAGAACATCACTTTAAAAAATGTGTACCTAGACTGGTGAAAGTTCCCTTTTACTGCATAGGGAGGTTTTAAAATTATTATTAGTTTTATGAATATTTGTGCCAAGAAAGCTAATGGGCATTCTATTCTACTTCTTCAGTAAATTTAATGCTTGGATGTTTGGAATTTAAATAACTCAAAAATTGGTCAATCTGAGAAGGGTGTTCGAATAACTAAAAGATGGCATCTACATATCTGTGGTAAAAAACTGGTTTAAAGGAAATGGGGCAGTCATTAAGCCAGCGAGCCTCATGAAAACAAAGGAAGGCATTTGCGAAGGTGGGACCCAAAGGAGAACCCATGGCTACATCATCTATTTGTTTGTAGAATCTATTGTCAAATATAAAAACAGTCTTTTACAAACAACTTGAGTAATGGAGTAAAATAATTTTTATTGAATAGGTTTACTTTGGAGGAGCTACTCGGAAATAAAGCATTCAAACATATATCAATAATTTCCTGTACCAGGACATTCGTAAACAAAGACTCTACATCGAAACTGGCCATAAACAGATTATCTGCATTTGGAATTTTAGTGCTCTCTTGAACAAAGTTAAAAGAATTTAAAATGGTAAAATTATTAGCTGCGCTCAAGAGATTATCCAATGATGAATCCATCATAATTTCAAAACCTGATAAGGGGAAAGGTGTAGTAATTTTAAATAAGGTTGATTATGTAAATAAAGTTCTAAGTATCCTGATTGATACCACCAAGTTTTTAAGGTTGAATGAAGACCATTTTAAATTATCTTTGCTCATGGGCAACAAGGTTAATCACGTTTTGCGTAGACTTTAATAATGAAAAACAAGAGGAAATTGAGTGGTTTGTGAGATAAATTGAGACGTTAGTCTCACCTGACATGCAGGTATACTACAACCTCATCATGAAAGGTATTGCACTAGATCCTTGGGGCTTGGATGGCATCTTAATCCCAATACTGATCCATGTGTGTGTGTGTGTGTGTGTGTGTGTGTGTGTGTGTGTGTGTGTAATTAATTTAAATGTTTACAGTGCTGAGCCCAGTGAACTTTTCCCTGTAAGTGAGCAGAACTCTCATTTTATCTCATTTACTCACTTTCCCTGTCAATGGTTCCTGTCTGAAGTAAGTGACCAAAAAGGGGATCAGCTGCTCCGTTGCTCTGTACTGCACATCCATCGACAGCATTCTGCTCACAATTTCACTCCCCTCCGCCAGTTCTAACAGATTACGATCAATCTTAACCACAATATACTGAAAGCAAAATAGCAACATTTAAAAATGTGAAAAAGTTCTTTTATATTATTATAATAACAATAATAATAATAATAATAATAGAGTAGTCTCAATAATCTGAGTCTCAGTAATCCAAGCTACGCTTAATCTGTGGCTGAATTTGGCTTCTTAGTTTCTAGAAGCTGAAACAACTGGACAGGAAAATGATGCAGAAGAGCTCACAAGCTTAGTTAATAAAGTACCAGGGTATGAAAATACAGAAGGAAGTTACGTAAAAGAATCTGAGTTTTTACTAATCCCAAGGTGGCTACAGTCCCATTTAACTCGGATCATCAAGATTCTACTGTAATAATAATAGTCAAAATGTTTTGGTTCCTCATGTGGAGTTAGACAAGGCTCCTTACTCTCTCCTCTGCTGTTTGATATATACATCTATATATATACACACAGGGTGTTTCAACTGGTCTGCCATACTTTAGGGGGTGATATTGAGTAAAAAAGTTAATACAACATAAGTGCTATTTCCAACTGTTGTGGAGCCATGGACATTTTAAGATGTGCAAACAAATCCCTACTTGTGTGTAATTTGATAGATGGCAGCAATGGTGGTAGTTATATTTAACAAAGTTACCAGTACTAATCAGGGTTGGTACCCAAAAACCCACATCAATTTACTTCTCATAAACTTATTTTTAACTTGGCATTTTTTATAATATGGTTATGCAGTCTTATATATTAACAACTATAAACTATAATTAATGTGATAAGGCCAATATAAACTAAAATTTCCAGAAACTACTTATTTGACATGTTTCATTATGAACCTTATATCTAATACTGTATCTAATTTATCTAGCTTCTAATTGGCTACCTATATCTAAAAATAAATCATGTTTCTTCTCAGCTTTACAAATTAAATAATGTAAGTGGTACCTAATATTGATTATTTATTGATCAGTATGTTCAGCATCTTTTGACCTTAGGAGGCGGTAGATTCAAACCAACATTTTTGCCTTTTCTTTCCCTAACCTATTTCGCATTTTACTCCATACCAAGCCAAACATTGAAAAACATCTTTCCAATGATCCGGAACTGGCCGGACAACTATGAATAGATCTCATAAATTCAGCAAAACCTAATGGGTAACCTGGTCTCTCTTTTTTTCTTTAATTTCAACAATTTTCCACCAATTACTAGCTGATGTAGAGCTTACTATACTATCTTTGAATAAATAAGGAGGAAAAATGAGTGTCTTTTAAGCGGAATGCATAATATCCTGCCATGTATTCTGAATTTATTTCAATCAGCCATTCTTCAGCCTCTTCCTCTTGAACTCTATTCAGTTTTTGTCCTGAAAAATAATAGAACTGTGTGGAAACAAAAATAAAGCTAATAATATAGATTATATAATTTATGTTATGGTATCTAATTTATGCTAATTGTTATCTAATATGGCAATGCTAGATGATTTGATTCAGATTAGAGAGAACTCTTCTGCCCATACAGTTAAGTTACCCATGTTTTATATATTGATAGTAGTTAAGCATTTGGGTTGTATTTACCTTCATACTTTGGGTCAGTTATATTTGCCAAAAGATGACATGGCTCCATAGCTTTTTTAAACCTCTTAATAATATCTTCTTTGTATGGAGCTAATTTTTCATCTTGGATTAAATTGAGCCAAATTTCAACAGCATCAGATAATGTTGTATTATCAGCCTGCAACTGTAACAAAAAAAATAAAAACTATAAAGTTATATATGGCTGAATGAAAACATCTGTAAACATTTAGAATTATGCATTGTTAGAATTTATTTTTTGGTGTTACAAGTTACAACACATAAAATGAAGTGTATTTTGATTATTTATTAGTAGTGCTTTAGTACAGGATTCTATAAATAAAATGTACACTATAAGTCTATAAAATATCTTGAAAATAATATTGGTATTTAAAGTTAAGTAATTTTAGCTGCATAATATAAACACACCTTATCTAGAGGATTTCCAACAAGTAAGAGTTGTGACTGTAAATTGAGTGCCTCTCTCTGTATTGATAAGTTATCTATCAATTTTTTGATGTTGTGATCAATGTCTTCAATATGCTCTCCTCTTATTTCTATATATAGAGAGTAATTTGACAAATAGGCTTTCATGCATTCTAACTGAGAATTCCATCTCATTTCATTTGGTTGTTGCGGCATCATACCTCCTTATTAAGGAGTTGTGAATTAGGATTCACACTGGTGACAGTGCTAATGCATAAAAGTAAAGCTGACAGTACCTCATTTATTGGATTTGTTTTTAGCTTACCGTATATGAGGTTGGTGATGGTTTTGGAAATATTTGTTAATTTCTACAACATGCTTGAGAACTGATTTTGGGGAGACATCTTTTCCTACCAAGTTTAGATGGTGTGCTGAACAGCCATAAGTAATAAGACTGTAGTTGTCCTCCTTAAGAATTTCTCTCATTCTTATCATTTTGTTTTCATTATCAGTGCATATAGCAAATACCTGAAAATCAGGGGTGCAGTGCTGCCGGAGCATGCCGGAGCGCCGCTCCGGCACCTCTGCAAGAGGAAGTTTGGAGGAATTACCATAACAAGCAACAAAAAAATTGTCTCCATTAATTATCAACAGTTTCTTACTAGTCTTGTGAACAATTTGCAGCACCGTATGTTCACGACAACATCCATGAAAGGTTCTCAAACTTCTGAACCTCAAAGTATGTATAAATCACTGCTAAATGAAATGTATGTCCTTGAAAAAGACTACTGGCCTGATGAAATACCACCTAATTACGGAGAAGCTGAAATCTCATCTCTCTGTAAGAGGTTTAAGTTTTCTTCTTACTCTGTACTAAATGCCTTTAGAGACTATGTGGAAGATCATGGGCGCCGCATCCCCCAAGATTTACACCCATTACTGAGCTGTTCACAAGTTATTCCTATTAGTACTGCTGAGTGTGAGAGGGGATTCAGTCACATGAACTTGATAATAACAACAACACACTCAAGAATTCTCATAAATCATGTATCAGCGCTTATGTTTGTTAAACTACATGGACCTCCTCTAGTTCAGTGGAATCCTGAGCCATATGCCATATCATGGCTGCGGTACCACAGATCGGAAGATGACACCAGGACAAGAGTTGCTTCAGACCCCCGAAAACATATCACGCCTGACCCTTTGTGGAAATTATTGTGAAACTTCCCACTGGTGGTATTTGGTAAGCACTAAGTAGTTTTAACTTCTTAAATTGATAAAATACATGATTGCTCTTTTTTCTTTATTTGCTTGATAATTATATTTATTTTATGATAATTAGTGAGTGCAAACACGAAATACTTAGTCATCGTGTGGCATATATAGAAACAGGATAGGAAATGGCAGGCTTTTGTCAGGCCCACCAGAGCTCCAGCACCTATAAAATTGGCACTGCACCCCTGCTGAAAATAAATGTCGTAACTCATAAGGAACTGAGCATTTCAGTATACCAAGGTGGAGAATTACATTCAGTTTATAACTAAAATAAAATGTACCTATAAAATAGTTATACTTACATCAATGCCATATATTTCTTTAGTTTTTGTTATTGCTTCTCTAGCTAACTGTGCACAATATTCTGCTGTCTTTTTTGTGCTTCCAGCATCTACTGCTGAAATCAGATATGGCTTTTTTCCATTATGAATACTGTGCGCAATAATAGGATCATTAGGGTGGTCCACAACAGCATTTTTTTGGAATTTTAAATTCGGTCATATCTGCCCTTATTCTATTCCCCCACAAGAATAAACGTGCCAATTATCTTTGCTCTAGGACCTTTTTATGCACTCGCTCAAAATGAAACAATTTGAATAATGACTCAAAAGTGACAATTTATGACTGGAACATTTATTGAACAAGGATAATAATGACTTGACAATTTATGACTATATTATATATTAATATATATTATGAAATTATAACAGCGGAACAAATAATGCACACAGTTGAAGATCTTTAGGTCTTCTTGAGACCAGTTTTAGTCGGCTCTTTGAATTCCTTGCAGTGCTGAGCGACTGCGTGAAGAAGTACTTCTTTTTGCGCTTCATCCTTCGTGCTTGTGCTGTTGAAAGCCTTAATGAGCACAACTCCTCTTTCTGTGCAATCATTAACCACTGCCATCTTCTCTACACGTTCCTTTATTCCTTGGTAAGCTGGATCTGTGTTCCAATCATTTGGTGTCTTGGACAGGAATGATTGCATCTGTTCACTTCCGTGCTGCATGACGAGGTTGAAGAAGATTGCTGAACGTTTGGCAGCATAGAATTCCAAGGGATTGCTCGAGGAGAAGGTTTTTCCGTCTACACGCTTGAGTCCTTTTCTTTTTTTGGGAACAGCTACGATGTTGTGAGCAATCCTCTCCTTCGTGGATGCGTGAACTCGAGGATCAAAGAGTGCCAAGGGGATTAAGTGCTCAGAAATGAACCACAAATGGTGCTTCATCGTGGCAAATGCCGCATCATTCGTCTTTCCTGGGTGAGCTTTCAGCTGGTGCAAGGTGAGGTCTTCAATGGAGCCATGTAGCAACACTGCCTCTTCCAGTAGCGGCCATAAAGGAGCATGATAAACAGGCTTAGTTCCTCACATGTTCCGTTTCTCAGTCTGAAGCAAGGAATTGATCTCTGATAGGAACACTTGAGCATGTAAATGGCCTTGGCCATCCATCGCATGGTGCATGGCTCCAGGGCTTCGAATTCTCACAGGACTGTCAAGCTTCCCTCCCAAGAAAGGGGCAGAGAAGCATCAGTTCATCATAGTCATCCCACTTGCTCTTCTTCTTGACAGCCTCCTTGTAGTAGGAGACCATTTCCTTCCTCTGCTCTGCTGTTTCAATGAACAGGCTGTTGGGTGCACTCTCGAACTTGCTGAGATCAATGAAAACCCAGTGCTGCTTGAAGCACTTGAATAGGCCAATTTCAGGTCCACTGGGTGTTCTGAAACAAGCACTGAAGGCTGCAGCAAGGACGACTTCTACCACGTGGTGTCGGCAAGCAATCCACACCAGATCAATACCCAACTCCTTTTCAATGAGAGTACAAGCTCCAGCATGAAGTCCCATGTTGGACGCAGTTGTATCAAAAACAAGACCTTGAACATTGCCCCTCACAGACCAGTCGTCCATAAGCTTCAAGCATGCCTGAGCCTGAGATGCTCCAGTTGCAGCAGCTACCATTGGAACTCCAAGGAGTTTCTCTTCCCCGTTACCGGTTACAAGCACAGCCACACGGTCCACCACCTCTAACCCATGGGAGATATCTGTAGGCAGCTTACTATCTCAGTGCAAGAGAAGGGGCTCATGGGTCTTGAAAGTGGCCTGATCTTTGCGGCACACCGCTTCATGTGTACATTGTCTCACGCGACGAATGGTGCTGCGTGAGATTGACACTTCATCCAAGTTGTGCCCCAGCAATTTAATAGTTGCTGCGACCACTGCCATTCCTTTCCTGTCACTGATGTTGTGGCGATCCAAGGCTAAGGAAATGTCAGGCATGATCACAGACTTCAATCGCTTAGGAGTGGAACATTTTCGTGCTGACTCCTTAAAAACTACAGTATCTGAATCTGATGATTCAGATGTGCTTGAACTAGAAGCCTCCAGTTCTCCCTGGGACCATCTCGCATCCGCCTCGCGCTTGGCCTTCTCCTCTCGGTTCATCTCCGCCTCACACCGAATCCTCTTCCTCATTTGTTGGTCAGCCATTTTCTTGTCAATCGGGCCAAAGCTGGAGAAGTGGGATTATTGAGCTGAGCGACAAGGAAGTTCTTGTCCTCCTCATTCATCATGGTCTAGAGGGCGTCATAACGTGAAAGATCAAACACATTGTCATGGTCTCCGCGAAATATGTCCTCCTTCATTCTGTAGGATGGGAAATTCTTTGTGCGGTTCTTCTTCAGCCCCTTGTATTGCTCATACAGTTTCAGGAGCTTCTTCTCAGCGTATCTGGTATCCGTTGTAGTAGGGACCACTGATTATCAAATCATGGTAGTTGTGTGTATTAACCTTCATTCTTTCTCTCCCATACAGGTTTGAATGCCATAACCCCCATAAAATCTAGACCCATAGAATCTAACGTCAGAATTGTGTCTTAAATGTTTTAAGAAGCCCTAAACCTTTGATTAACTTAATTTGCCTTTAGTTTTTTGATTTGGACCCGTGAGAAAAAAGTCATGCACGGTATGGGTCCTGAAATGGGCTTGCCAATCTGAACAGGCCAACAAACAAAGTGCACAGTGCGACTGGGTATACGTGTAATGTCGGTTGCTGAAGCTAGAAGTTAAGAAAGACAGAAATTAATGACATTCATCTAGTGCGTTTGACTCTTGAACTCGAACAATCATCCCAGAACCTTTGAAAGTTTAAGTGGTGGTACCTGCACATCAGTTAAGGCCAGGTATCAATAACACCTTGCCCTCCTTTCCATTTAGCCTAGTCAGGGTATTTAGGGTATAATTATTGTATGAACAAAAACACTAAAAGAAGGACATTTAAGTTTCAAGATAAGGAATCAGGAAGCAACTCATCATTGTTTCTTGATTCATCTTGATTGTAACCCAAGGAGCCTCTCTTGACCATTGTAATGCGAAGATAGATCACTTGCTTTGCCAAGTCCAGTTGTCTGTGACCATGTGTTAACATATATATGAAATTGTGCTCTTGCGATTGACACTGCGTGTACATTTGTAAAGATATACCTTATTGCTTGTCTGCCCACTTACCTAATGTCCTTGCTTCACCCTGCCTAACCCCCGCTTTCTCTACTTTTTCCTCCCTTTCATGTGTTGTATAGAATGTAACTCCCCTTTCCCATCAATAAAATTGTCATGGTTTTTCCTCTAGTGTGTTTTTCCAACCCGTTGAGGTTACAGTTTGATTGGCTACGGCATTGTCATCGGGAATGTGGTGAGCATTTTTGTTTCCTTTTTCGTGGAATATTGGGAGGTCCTGAGGTTGGGTCAGTCCGGTGGGCATTGGGACACTTAACTAATCGCATTGTTTCTCTGTTCTGAGGATAACGAGATCACGCCTGGAGGGTCGCGTCGGGATCAACGAGACTCCGGGAAGTTTACCGCATCAGGGATTCTTAGAAGCCCGTCCTCCCTCAGCCAACGAGCCGCCTTTGGGTGTTTGGTTTTGAAGTAAGTCTTCTCCCCGTACCGGTAGAAAAAATTGCATGAAATAAAAATGTTGTCGGGTGGTTCACATTGACTCGGAACTTCATTGGTTTATTGGATAACCCCACCGCAACATTTTTGGTGCCCAGACCCGGGAACGGGAGGCACCCAACGTTGACGGCTTCGGCTTAGCACGGACGAAAAAAAAAAAAAAAATGTCAGATTTAGTTGAGCTCAAGACCCAGGTTGCCCAACTTGTTGACCTGGTCAAGGAGCAGAAACAACAAGCTCTAGAATCAGAGCAGAACTGGACGCAGCGGTTGGTGGACCTTGAAACGGTCTGGAAAGGAAAGTATGACCGGTTGTCCAAAGAAAATGATGATCTTGTGGCCCGACGTGAATACTGGCAAGAACGAATGGACCAACTGGAGAGAAAACAAGCAGCCAGAGAGGAACAATATGACGATCTTGTGGCCCGAAGTGAATACTGGCAAGGACGAGTGAACCAACTGGAGAGAAAACAGCAGCCAGAGAGGAACAAGAACTTCAGAGTGCCCGTCAGGAATATGAAGACCTTGTACCAGATAATGACATGGAGCAGAAGGTGGAGGTCAGAAAAGAGCCGTCCAAGGATCCTCGAACAAGGAAACATTCAGACGTCAGTTTCACAGACCTCATAACCGCAGTTCCGAATCGTCTCATAATGAGGAGTCAAGCTCATCAGACGAAGTCAACGTCAAGAAGGAGGAAACGCGGCCTAGATACCCATCATCCAGAAAATATCATCATAGGGTCCCGCAGCGAACACCTATGAACGCTCCCGAATTGGATGACTTCAATGTCAACAGTGGGCGCTCCTTCCCGAATATCTTGAAGCGTTTGAGCGCCACTGTGCCTCAAAATATAATTGTGAAAGACGAGATTGGACAGGAACGTTAGGAAAGCACTTGACAGGAAAACTTCAAGACTTGTACCATGCTTATGGGGGTTGTGGTGTCGAATATGACCACATGAAGGAAATACTGTTAACATGGCATAAGAGAATCAAGAAGACCGTGACCACTGGAAAGGTTGCCGAATTCAAGAATGCCAAAATGAAGTCAGGGGAATCTCCCGATGTATATGCGGGCCGATTGGAGACATTGGCACGAAGGGCATTCCCTCAGAAAGACATCGAGACCAGCAAGGAGTTAAGGAGGAAGTACCTCGAGACTGTCCCCTCAGCCCTGTCACAACACCTAGCGAGGATAATAACGGAAAACAAGACTCTGCACCAGAAGAAGGTCTACTGGTCCAACATTTTGGATTTTGTGGCCTTACAAGGAACTGAAAGTTCTGGATTCCGACCATACCTGAACCAATAGAAGTCTTGCAAATGCAGGTCCCTGTTCAGGTTTCCGAAAATCTTGACACTTCCAGACAGGGATTTGTTCCTCAGAGCCAGCCACGACTAGGTAGGAATAGAGGGCGCAGTCGTCCACGAAGCAATGGAAATGGGACAAGCGTTTTCTCACGGAGGCAAGGAGGGTCAAGAGAAAACCAGCGAGGACAGGATCGCTCACGAAATCCACCAAATCAGGAAAGCAGTTACCGGCCAGGATCCTCGCCCCACCCTAGAGAACAACGACAACCCCGAACTCATGGCCAGAGGGAATCCAGCAACGGAGCAACAGATGAAGAGTGTCAGTGGTGTACCAGAAAAGGACATAACGAGGCCAATTGCCGAAGGAAGAATGGTGCCTGTTTGTTGTGTGGCGCGTTGGACCATTTTGTCCGTGAGTGCTCCAGAAATTCCCAGAGAACACCAACCCCTGACCCTACTGCCCATATCATTGTTCCCGTTGTCAGGGGCCTCACCCTGGTATGTATTGTCCCGTGAGAAGTCATATCAATCGACATCAGGAAATCAAAATATGGAAGATCATGACGGCCAACACCATCCCAGTCGGAAAACTAAGCATGTCCAACGAGGACAGGGACTCGTTGGAAAGGATTGTCACAATCCCTGATAATGATGACCACCCCAGAGCTAGATGCACCCCAGAGTTTGCCCCCCGAGCAACTGCCTTTCCTGAAGACCACTGGTTGTGTGACTCACCGGGCGATTTGAGAAGTCATGCTCTAGAGAAACCAGGGGAGCTTGGCCAACCGCCAACGACCCCTTTTGGAGCTTCTGAACGATTTTCCACGAACAAGCGGCACCAGTTGTGGAACCTGATCTACCTACCCTTGATTTTCGAGGAGTTAAGTTTGCAGAGCTGGAGCCAGCAAATGTACTCACACTGGATGTTGATTAATAACACGATCATAAACAGTCTTATCGACACAGGGGCTCAAGTTAGTTTAATATCGGGAGGGCTGGTTGAGCAGTTGGGGTTGGTTCTGGATACCCAAGACAGGATACCTATTCGTGGGATAGGTAAAGACCTTGCATGCCACACTCTGGGGTCAATAAATATTGCACTTTCTCTACATAACATCGTCATGAAGCCTTGTACATTTCTGGTAATCCCGCATTTGGACACAAATTATCCACTTTTCCTCGGTCTAGATTTTTAAGAAAGAATGGCTTGCAAGTAAATTTGTCCCGTCGAAGAATATCTGGAACTTGTGAGGATGGATCTAAATGGGATGTGTATTTGGGTTCAGGTGGGACAGAGTGTACGAAGCTTAGATACCAAGCTAAATGTTGGGCAGCTGAAAGTGTGCAAAGAAATGATTGTGGACCTGTTCGAGTGCCAGTAGAGTGGGAGGGAGAGAAAGTGAATTGAATGGTCCTTGCGCATGTTCACAAGGGGCAAGCATGTGGTTTTATGATGGTAGTGCAGTGAATGCTCATTTAGGGATAAGGTAATCGGAGTGCCAGGTATCATGAATGTTGAGCAACCGTCAGTTTTATTGTATACAAGGGGGAAGTCATTGGGAAAGATTAAAAAGGGAGACCTAATAGGATACATGTACACAATCGTTATACCTGAACATGAAAGTAATGTGCTCCAGTGTAGAACTGCGACGCAGGGAGATGTAGGCCCGAGTCAAGTGTCTCCAACTCTTCAAGATTGGACTCCAGAGCGTATACAGTCAGGAATAAGCCTGGATGGGTTAACCCCAGACCAGAAGGAAAGTGTTCATCGCCTGTTGGAATCCCGAAAGGAAGTATTGAGTCGTGGAGATGCCGATGTTGGTGCAGCAAGAATGACCCCACACCGCATCGAACTCTACGATGAAACCCCAATTTTTCAACGTCCAAGGAGATTCCCAGAACCTATCACACAGGTAATTGAAGATCAGTGTCAAGAACTTCATGAACTGGGTATTATTGAACCTACTACTTCACCATGGAGTGCTCCGGTAGTCCCGATTAGAAAGCCGGATGGTTCCATCCGGTTATGCGTTGACTATCGCAAGTTGAATAAAATTACCAAGCCAGATAGGTTCCCGATGGCCAACCTTACAGATTCGGTATATAGTCTCCATGGAGTAAGGTACTTCACGACCCTAGACCTTGTCCGCGGCTACTATCAAATGCCCATTGAAGAGGATAGTCGTGACTATACCGCATTCTCAACACCTCATGGCCATTGGCGGTTCAGAAAACTCAGTTTCGGCTTGAGGAATGCTCCATCAGCTTTTCAACGTGAAATGCAGGAAGTCCTGAAGAGTTTTTCCAGAAAGAACGTGCTGTTTATATTGATGACATCTTGATTATGGAAAAGACTTTGCAGCTCACCTGAAGTTAGTAGGCAGTGTTTTGAAAGTCCTGGAAGATCATGGGATTAAGATCAAGCCTCCAAAGTGCAGATGGTTCAAGTCAAAAGTACCCTTCTTAGGACACACAGTTAGCTCTAGTGGATTATCAAAGTCTCCAGAATATATGGAAAAGGTTAGTAACTTCCCAAACCTACCACCATTCGTGAATTGAGGGAATTTCTTGGACTCATCAACTTCCAACGAAAATTCCTACCGCAATGTTCCCCTCTCGCAAAACCCTTGTCAGAGCTCACTGGTAAATCCGCTTCGACTAATCTTCAATGGACATCTGAAATGGAGTCTTCTTTTGATGCACTCAAGACTGAGATGCAGAGGGAGATAGAGCTTGCATTTCCAGATTATCGGAAACTGCCGAAAAGATAAACCTATGGGTGGATGCCTGCTATCGGCGCCGGAGCATGCTTAACTCAAGTTCAAGATGGGAGGGTTAGGATTATCGCACATGCCTCCATGACCTTCTCGAAACCCCAACGTAAATATTCCGTGACTGAACGCGAACTAGCCGCAATGCGATGGGGTGTGAAAACTTTTCGCGCCTTCTTATATGGCATCCCTTTTGTCTTAATACGGACCATCAGGCTTTATTTTACCTCCACAACATGAAACTGGTAAACGATAGAATTGCTCGGACGCTAGAAGACCTGGCCGAGTTTGATTTTGAACTCCATTACATACCAGGAAAAGAAAATCAAGCTGCTGACACTTTATCACGCATTTCCAGACACCCCAGGAAGATGGGAAGAAGTGACCCCACTGATTTTCCAAAGGGATTAATGGTGCTTTTTAAACCAGAAGGAGGGGTGACTCATTAATCGAATGTCTCTTGCATGTCTTGACTCAAGTTTTGGAAAAGGAATGTCCGGACAGTGTCACCTCGCTCAGGAAGCAGCTCGTGGGTGAACTGATGACGAAACCCTCACGATATAAGATCCAATTGAATGCAAAGAAAAAGCAAAGTCTTCGGTTGATGACGTTGGCTGGTCAGCCATGACTCTTGAAGTTTTGCTGGTTTGCAGTCATTTATATAATCTGGATATTGTCCTGCATTTTGGTTCAACTCATCCCCTCGTGTTTCAAGTCCCCGCAGGAGTGGGATGATAGCAGAGAAAGGGTACACCTTCAGTGCTTGGGTGGGATACACTTTAACTTGTTGCAGGAAACGAACACATTCCACGCTAATAACCTGTCGCTCATAAACACCATTAATTCTTATGACGCCACTGACTCAGATCCGGATCCAGTGAACCCAATTATGGATAGCCATGAAAACCCTGATCCTCAGGGGCAGGAGGTTAACCTGCATTTTCCTGAGTATCAAGTGGATATCGTATGTGCTCATTCATCTCGATCTAGAGCAATTGTTCCTCTTGAATGCAATGGCCAGACTTATTGTGCTCTCGTGGATTCCGGAGCTGAGATTAGTTTGGTGTCTGAGACTACCTGGAAAACCATATTAGGTGAGCAGGAAGATTACTCAAAAGACATAATTGTAAATATACAAGGGATGGCTGAACGTCGGGTCATGGTGACCAAATTCGTAAATTTGGATGTATCATTGAGAACGCAAGTGAAAGCAAAAGACCATCCATTTGCTATCATGGATGATGGTTCTCTCCCATCATGCTTTTTGCTTGGAGCAAATTTCATGACTACTTCAGGACTAGTGCTAGATCTATCCAATGATAGCGTCCTGAAGGAGGGAGAAGTGGTCGCTACCTTCTTGGCAACTGGCAGTAGACCCATCAGAGGGTCCTGAAGTGATCATTATCGGAAACGTTAGGCCGTATTCTCTTCTCGAACGGGTTAATGTTGAAACATTGCAGAGAAACGATCTAGACTTGCGCAGGCTTAGGAATTATCTAGGGAGAAGGAATGCGAATGCCCGTTGCCCGAGAAACTTATCTCGGTACAACCGCTATCTTAAAGACATCTATATAGAAAATGGGATTCTAGTTAAATACGACTCGTTAGATCTTGAACTGTATCCACAGAACTTGATCTCATTTAACTTCCTGATTGAACTTGCCATCAGTGTCCATCTTGAAATGGCCCATGTTGGCCGTAATAAAGTCCTGGAAGTTCTTTCTCGAGACGTATTTCATCCTCGATTGTATCAGGTTGTACAGGAAGTGGTCACGTCATGTTCACAGTGCCAACTGAACAAAGTCTCAAGTCAAATTAAGGGTCCACCTACCTTAAAGATCATGACCAGGTCACCTTTTGAATTGGTGGCTGCCGACTTGGTAGTGTTCCCAAAGACGTCTCGAGGGAACATTGGTTGTCTGGTAGTCGTAGACCACCATTCAAAGTGGGTGGTAGCCATCCCAATCATGAATAAGACTTCCCCACCATCGCAAGATTGTTCGAGACCCGTGTCCTGCCTACTTTGTTGAGGAGGCCATGTCGGTTATTAACCGATAATGGGCCTGAATTCAGGGGTCAAGAATTTGAGCAAATGTTAGCTCAGTATGGCATCGTTCATGTTTTTACGACACCAAATCGTCCTGAAGGGAATGGGGCAGTCGAGAGAGTCAACCGTACCATTGGCGAGTTTCTTAGAAACCTTGTTCAAGGTCCTAGCTCGTGGGATTTACATCTTCCCAGAGCCATCATATCATACAATGGTACTGTGCATACGGAGTTAACGATGTCTCCAGCGCAATTTTTATTGGCTAACTCGCATCCAGACCCAATTCCAGCCCTTATCTCGGCTCAGATTCAAGACAATGGGTTCCTGGTCACCCTAGTTTTTGTTCCTTCTCTAGAGGACAGCTGGTGATCAGGAAGGTAGTCCAAAAGGGGCACCTTGTCATGAACAAGCTTCTCCCCAAATATTGTGGCCCATTTTGTATTGATCGGGTAGAGTCAAATGGAGTCACTTATGTGATTTCTCCAGCCTACCCAAATGACCAACCATTCTTAACATCATCACGTGCCCATCACACACAGTTACGCGCTTGGAAGGAGGCTCCTATTTTTCTCAGGAACCATCCAAGCTACTCCCGATTGGTAAAACTTCCCTGGGTTATCCCAGAAGATCAGCCTGATGTACCTGATCAGGAATATTCTTGTCCGAATGAAGTCCCAAACTATGCCTATCTGTTCGAAAATCATCTGAAGAAAGTTTGTGGGATTCTTCTAGTGATTCTCATGATGAGGTGGAATCGGGAAAGCAGGGGGTACCCTTGGTGCATCCTTGGATTTCTGTAGCGCTGGACTCTTCTGGGGAGTCTTCCAGTGAATCATCGGAGAGTTCACTTGGTTCAACTGAACCGGATTTCTCAGGTTTTCCTGGCACTTCTCCAAGGTTGTCAGAGTCTCCTGATAGTCGTCGAGATTTCTTGGGGTTTCCTGACAATCCTCCGGATTTCTCAGGCTTCCCCGATGCCTCTATTGTTAGGCCCATTCTCAGACCGGAGTCGCGAGTGGAAAAGTCACATTCCGAGATTGTCCTGAACTGCCCAGTAGTGATTTGGATAATGCGATTGGTGAGATGTCGCCGATTCCCCATGTGACTGGCCAGGCACGGGAACGCCCGTGGATGATAAATTGGGTAGTTGTGATAGTCCACCTCACCATAGTTCCCCTTGTGTCGCTGGGTCAAGTGGTTTATCTTCTCCAGACTCTTCCTCCCTAGTGAAATCGTTAGAGGTAACTCTAGAGTTCATACAGGAGGATAGGGAGGAGATATACCAGTTATTGGAAGGCCAGATAAGTTTGTGTGAACAGGGTCTTGATGCTGGTCATGAGGATGGGCGCCCGATCAGATTGAGTCTGTCACCCATGAGAGAGCTGGTTTTAGAGGGACGTGCCCTGATTCAGGAAAACCGGAGGAGATCTCGAGAGCGATTGGTTGCCACCCGAAGACGGCTGGGGGAGGTGCTCCTGGCATTAACTGGCAGTTCTCCTCCACAAACCCACTCCCGCGGACCAGTCATGGATCTTTCCCACGTCCCGAAGAAACCAGTTGAGTATGACCATGACTTGCATCGGTAGATTCCGGAATATTATCATGTGAATGTGTTTGGGTTATTTATGTTTAAACTTTTTAGAATTGCCATTTCAAAATCAATAGTTCCATGTATAATAAAGTTAGCTAGTTAGAATCTATGTAAAATGGAAAGGAAATTCTAAGGATTTTTGTAAATTAATGTAAATAGATTATTGTAAGGTATTGCTAAATGGAAGGAGAGATTTTGCTAGGGATGGTATTTGGATCTGTTGGGATGAGAGTGGTTCCCTGGTGGATTGGTCTTTTTGAGTGGCTCTGCCGCTCGAAGGGGGGAATGTAGTAGGGACCACTGATTATCAAATCATGGTAGTTGTGTGTATTAACCTTCATTCTTTCTCTCCCATACAGGTTTGAATGCCATAACCCCCATAAAATCTAGACCCATAGAATCTAACGTCAGAATTGTGTCTTAAATGTTATAAAGAAGCCCTAAAACCCTTTGATTAACTTAATTTGCCTTTAGTTTTTTGATTTGTGGACCCACGTGAGAAAAAAGTCATGCACGGTATGGGTCCTGAAAATGGGTATGCGTGCCAAATCTGAACAGGCCAACAAACAAAGTGCACAGTGCGACTGGGTATACGTGTAATGTCGGTTGCTGAAGCTAGAAGTTAAGAGAGACAGAAATTAAATGACATTCATCTAATGCGTTTGACTTCTTGAACTCGAAAGATCATCCCAGAACCTTCTGAAAGTTTAGGTGGTGTTACCTGCACATCAGTTAAGGCCAGGTATCAATAACACCTTGCCCTCCTTTCCATTTAGCCTAGTCAGGGTTATTTAGGGTATAATTATTGTATGTGAACAAAAACCACTAAAAGAAGGACATTTGAGTTCCAAGAGAAGGAATCAGGAAGCAACTCATCATTGTTTCTTGATTCTTCTTTATTGTGACCCGAAGGAGCCTCTCTTGACCATTGTAATGCGAAGATAGATCACTTGCTTTGCCTAAGTCCAGTTGTCTGTGACCATGTGTTAACATATACATAAAAATGTGCTCTTGCGATTGACACTGCGTGTACAGTTGTAAAAGATATACCTTATTGCTTGTCTGCCCACTTACCCTATTGTCGTTGCTTCACCTTGCCTAACCCCTGCTTCTCTGATTTTTTTCCTCCCTTTCATGTGTTGTATAGAATGTAACCTCCCCTTTCCCATCAATAAAAATTGTTCATGGTTTTTCCTCTAGTGTGTTTTTCCAACCCGTTGAGGTTACAGCTTGATTGGCTACGGCATTGTCATCAGGAATGTGGTGAGCATTTTTGTTTCCTTTTTCGTGGAATATTGGGAGGTCCTGAGGTTGGGTCAGTCCGGTGGGCATTGGGACACTTAACTAATCGCATTGTTTCTCTGTTCTGAGGATAACGAGATCACGCCTGGAGGGTCGCGTCGGGATCAACGAGCCTCCGGGAAAGTTCACCGCATCAGGGATTGTTAGAAGCCCGTCCTCCCTCAGCCAACGAGCCGCCTTCGGGTGTTTGGTTTTGAAGTAAGTCTTCTCCCCGTACCGGTAGAAAATAATTGCATGAGATAAAAATGTTGTCGGGTGGCTCACATTGACTCGGAACTTCATTGGTTTATTGGATAACCCAACCGCAACACCGTCATTGGAACATTTGCTTTTGTCCAAAATGGGATCAAACTTCAATGGTCATCACCGCACTATTATATTGTCTTCCTCTCCTCCAGATGGTGGAACATCAATTTCCGGAGGACTTGAAGCTTGGTAGGGAGTCCTGCCCTAGTTAACTTCTCCTCCGCCTTCCCTAGTAACCACACCTCACTGCTAGACTGTTTTTTATTGCTTCAGCGGCATTTCTACACATTCCTACAAAAGAAGAAGCCAAATTTAGTCATACTATTAGTGATCAGTCATTAGTGAGACATCATGCATGATTGAGCGACCTCTTAATGACATCGTAGACCAACCATACTTCACACAGTTATTCACACTAAGTGTACGAACAAAAGCAACAATGACCCAAAAGTGAAATCTCAGATGCTAAATTTTCCCTATGCTTGTGAACCATCCTAAGGATCATTACCTACTGAACTCCAGCCATCTTGTATGAGGGTAATAGTACAATCATCAAGATTGAGGTCATTCTTCATTTCATGGATTACTTCATCATTAACTTTTATTAACAGATCAGATGCCAACCTTTTCCTGTTTGGTGGTTCATATCCTGATCTTAGACCTTTGATTAATTTTATAAATTCTTTATTTTCTAAAATGTTGAAGGGTATGTTAGCTGAAAAAAAGAACCTTGCAACTTGTAAATCTAATTCTTCCTTTTGGTCCACAGTCGTTCTTACCACAAATGGTGTAATTGACCTTTGCCTTTTATCATGCTTTATTGGTGTTGAATGACAGAATGTGGATGATGAGGAACCTGCACTGGTAGGGCGGGTCGTACTCAGGTGACAACATGAATCTGAAGGAAATCCTACCATCAGGGGTGTCTAAATGTGTGTTTTTACATGGGGAATTCAAATATGAGCTTATTTTTTGGATAGGATAACTCTAACCTACATCATTTTGTATTTCTAAATTGCCAATTTTACCCTTTTGAACCCCTTTAGAATATATTAAAAGATATAAGGTAAATCATTTATATTGACAAGGCCAAATCAACTTTACATATATTTATTAATAGGTGAACTGCATGTATATCAGTGGATATAATTACAAAGATCATTCTCCTGACATCTTGAACTTTGCCAGGTTGCACAAACCCTGCTTTGACTCAGACTTGGACATCAGCTTCCTGCTGGTCTCCTGAGCCCTGATCCCTCCATCCCTCTTTTCCTGTGAGAAGTACTTAGCAGAAGCCTCAGTCACCATTTTAACAATCCTCTCAATGCTTTGTGTGTGGCAAGGCCAGTTGCGCACCTCCATGGGGGTGTTGATGAAGTTTTTCACCTCTGAGGTGCTTAGAGCAGGTGAGAGGTGGCTCTGACACACCTTCTGACCAGCTGATCAAGTCACCGATGCTGGAAGCATCACAATTGATGTCAGGTGTCCTTCTGCTCCTAACAGAGGAGTCCCCCAGCTGAGTGTCCGGGTCCCCCTCTCCCCTGATGGCCAGGATTCTCTCCACCCCTTCAATCCTCTCCTTCTGATCCTCAGAGCAGAGTAGTGTTTGGAGGATGACTTCACTGTGGGCATACCAAGCAGATCTTCTCACAGTTGGCATCACAATATCCAGCACCTCCTTTCTCTGGGACTTGAGGCAGTCCAGCTGAAAGAGGATGTGCCTAGGCCCTTCGATCCAGGAGTGCTTGACCTTCACGTTGAACCAACATGGGTAATACACTCCAATGATGAATTCCACAATGAATTGCAGAATCTTCAGGTTCTTTCCTTTAAGTCCGTGCTTTGACACCCAGAGCCTGAGAAGTCTGTTCGCTGTGGTGAGCCAGCGGCTGTGGTTTACTGGTCCTATCTCTAACAGGAAGTACTCCATCCCTGACTGCACAGACAATTTTATAGCCATAGTATTGATCAGTTGAGAGATCTTGAATGACCTTGTCAGGAAGCTTGATCAGTGGAGGGCCAACAGAGATTCGGGTGAAGTTTGGATTGATATCAAAGTCTGTAGCAGAATCAAGGAGCTTTCCTATTGGCCCGGATAATTTTTTGTCTGACAGAGTAGGGCCATCAAGGTCAACAATGAGATGGCGCAGGGGAAGTTCAACAGTGTGCAGGTTGCACACCAACCAGACCAGCTTTCTCCCCAGGTGCAGCTCCAGCTTCCGCATTACTCCAGCTTTCACACCAGTGTTGACATTTGTTGAGTCTCCTCCAATGGCCAACAAGGTCTTATCATAACCCCTCTCTTTCAGCCAGGCAAACAGGACCTTAGCAATCTTCTCCGCATGTGACTCCTCTTTAGTTGCTTTCTCTGGGGTAAAGTGGAACAGATAGTAGCTGCCAGGCTCACTAACAACACTATAGTGTTCTTCCTTGATCTTTGCGGGAAAATAGCTTCATAAATCATGAGTCACTTCAAATATTTCACAAAACGTTTTAGAATGTTCTGAAATGTTACATTCTAGCCTCTGAGAAAGGTGGCTCAGAAAATGGCCTTATGCGCGCCAGAAAACCGTCAAAATATTTCATATACCAAACTGTATGATAATTACAATTAAGTGGAATGGCACACCTTTTTATTTGAGTATTTAAATATTATTATTATTATATGAATTACATTATATGTGTTTATATGAATTAGTTAGAACAATGCTCTATGAGAGATAACGTGAGCAGCCATGATAGAAAACGTGAGAAGACATATTCTGGGGTAACTACAATAGTAAAATAATCAATAATTTAATAATAATCAACTGCAAAATGATGTAGGTTAGGGTTATCAGAATTAAATATTTTCTTCAGAATTGTGTTCTATACACCAAAATATGTCATTTGAACACCCCTCTCCATTGATTTAAAAAAAATGCATAGTATGACCCGCCCTACTGCACTGGTGTCACTCATTTCAGGCACATTTTCACTTATAATCTTTGGATCATCTTTGCCAGAAGCCAAAGTTGGAGGAAGTGAATCAGTTTCAACTGATGCTCCAAATTCGAGTCTCGGCATACCTCTTGCCTCATTTTCAAAACATTCCACTTTCCTTTTACTGCATTTCTCTAGATGATGTTTCACTCTCTCAATTTTTCAAGTGATACTTTCTTTGCAATAATTGCATAGTACTCTAGTAGGCTGATCACTTAATAAAGTCACCTCATCCCATTCACTAGCTTTAAATCTTCCACCTCTATAACTCTTTGAGTTTGGTATCTTAAAAATTTAAATTTGAATTAGGTCTAAATAAAGCTGAAATCTGCTGTTAAGAAATAAAGGAAAGATCTAAAATTAAAATGGAGAAAATTCTAATATGTCATTATTATCTCTCATATCTGAACTTTCTGTGAAATAAAGATATCTTTTTAATATATATTTGTAGATTAGATAAATAAATTAATAAAACGTTTCTAAAAAAAACTTTCAGCCCATCAAAAAACAAAAAACCCCAAAACCCAGCAAAAACCCAGTTGGGTTGTTTTTTTTGTGAAAAACCCAGGTTTTTGCCAACCTTGCTACTAATCCTCAGTTTTTTCTTTCAGTTGGTTCTGATCTGTGGTACAAGACACTGTGTTGTGCTAAGGTGAACAATCAAAATGAATCAACAGTTCACACCCGCTGAATATGCTGATATCCATTTTATTTATGGATTCTGTGATGGTAACAGCAGAGTGGCAGTTGAGTAATATCAAAGATGTTTTCCGAACCACCAAATACCAAACAGGCAAGTGTTGAGTGACACACCAGAGATTAAGGGAAAGAGGGACAATTGTTCCATGTAACCAAGAACATGTAGCACGATGGCCCATTGCTGTGGGGGAGCACATACTGGACCTAGTACAATGTAGCATGATGGCCCATTGCTGTGGAGCACATACTGGACCTGGTACAACATAGCCCAACTACCAGCATTCAAAGCATTTCTAGATGGACTGGTGAATCCATATCATGTGTATGGCAAACCATACATGATGAGGGTTTGTATCCATATCGCGTGTATGGCAAACCATACATGATGAGGGTTTGTATCCCTATCATTTGCAATGTGTGCAAGCTCTTCAACCAGATGATTACGATAAATGTGTTCAATTTTGGAAGTGGATGGTTATGCATCACCAAATTCTTAATCACATACTGTTTAGTGATGAAGCACAATTTATTCAGGATGGAATTAACAATTAATGAAATTCCCAATTGTGGTCCGTGATAATCCCCATGGTATTTAAAGGAAACTTTCAACATCAATTCTCAGTGAATGGTGTGGTGTAATTGGAGATCAGCTGATTGGACTGTTCATTTTGGAACAACGATTAAATGCTGATATTTACCTGAACTTCCTGATGAATGAATTGCCACTTTTGATGGAGGACGTGCCCTTGGAGACAAGGTGCAGGATGTTCTTGCAGCACAATGGGGCACCACCACATTTTGGTCATCATATTATGGATTACTTGACTCAGCAGTACAGGAATCATTGGATTAGTTCATGCTGGTCCAATATCGTGGCCCCCAAGATCTCCAGACCTAGCCCCATTAGATTTCTTTTTATGGGGCCTTGTGAAAGAGATGGTCTACAAGACCAAAGTACAAATGACAGAGGAACTCTTGCATCAGATTATGGATGCTGCTGCTTACATACAAAAACACCCAGAAATGATTCAATGGCAGGGTTGGCAAAAACCTGGGTTTTTCACACAAAAAACAACCCAACTGGGTTTTAGCTGGGTTTTTGATGGGTTGAAATGTTTTTTAGAAAGGTTCAATAATTATATAGTGCCTAATATATCTATTACTTTATTAATTTATTTATCTAATCTACAATATATATTAACCCTTTCATGCCTGATTTTCGTTTACTTTTCATGCCAAAAAAGAAAGTTGTTATATCTCCAAAATGACTAAAATCTCATAAAAGTTGATGGTCTCATTTGCGCCCCTACAGCATGAAAGGGTTAAAAAGACATCTTTATTTTGCAGAAAGTTCAGATATGAGAGATAATAATGACATATTAGAATTTTCTCCATTTTAATTTTAGATCTTTCCTTTATTTCTTAACAGCAGATTTCAGCTTTATTTAGACCTAACTCAAATTTAAATTTTTAAGATGCCAAAGAGTTCTAGAGGTGGAAGATCTAAAGCTAGCGAATGGGATGAGGTGACTTTATTAAGAGATCAGCCTACTAGAGTACTATGCAATTATTGCAAAGAAAGTATCACTTGAAAAATTGAGAGAGTGAAACATCATCTAGAGAAATGTAGTAAAAGGAAAGTGGAATGTTTTGAAAATGAGGCAAGAGGTATGCCGAGACTCGAATTTGGAGCATCAGTTGAAACTGATTCACTTCCTCCAACTTTGGCTTCTGGCAAAGATGATCCAAAGATTATAAGTGAAAATGTGCCTGAAATGAGTGACACCAATGCAGGTTTTTCATCATCCACATTCTGTCATTCAACACCAATAAAGCATGATAAAAGGCAAAGATCAATTACACCATTTGTGGTAAGAATGACTGTGGACCAAAAGAAAGAATTAGATTTACAAGTTGCAAGGTTCTTTTTTCAGCTAACATACCCTTCAACGTTTTAGAAAATAAAGAATTTATAAAATTAATCAAAGGTCTAAGATCAGGATATGAACCACCAAACAGGAAAAGGTTGGCATCTGATCTGTTAATAAAAGTTAATGATGAAGTACCATTACCCTTATACAAGATGGCTGGAGTTCAGTAGGTAATGATCCTATTATTGTGCACAGTATTCATAATGGAAAAAAGCCATATCTGATTTCAGCAGTAGATACTGGAAGTACAAAAAAGACAGCAGAATATTGCACAGTTAGCTAGAGAAGCAATAACAAAAACTAAAGAAATATATGGCATTGATGTAAGTATAACTATTTTGTAGGTACATTTTATTTTAGTTATAAACTGAATGTAATTCTCCACCCTGGTATACTCAAATGCTCAGTTCCTTATGAGTTATATTTTATTTTCAGGTATTTGCTATATGCACTGATAATGAAAACAAAATGATAAGAATGAGAGAAATTCTTAAGGAGGACAACTACAGTCTTATTACTTATGGCTGTTCAGCACACCATCTAAACTTGGTAGAAAAAGATGTCTCCCCAAAATCAGTTCTCAAGCATATTGTAGAAATTAACAAATATTTCCGAAACCATCACCAACCTCATGTAAGCTAAAAACAAATCCAATAAATTAGCTGCTGTTAGCTTTACTTTTATGCATTAGCACTGTCACCAGTGTGAATCCTAATTCACGATTCATTAATAAGTTGCATAGGCTATTTATTTATGCTGTCAAATCTAGCAATATTTGGAATAAAAATTTATATTTTAGGGTTGGTTATTGGTTAATGGAGAAAGGAAGTATGATGCCACAACTACCAAATGAAACCAGATGGAATTCTCAGTTAGAATGCATAAAAACCTATTTGTCAAATTACTCTCTATATATAGAAATAAGAGGAGAGCATATTGAAGACATTGATCACAACATCGGAAAATTGATAGATAACTTATCTATACAGAGAGAGGCACTCAATTTACAGTCACAACTCTTACTTGTTGGAAATACTCTAGATAAGGTGTGTTTATATTATGCAGTTAAAATTACTTAACTTTAAATACCAATATTAATTTCAAGATATTTTATAGACTTATAGTGTACATTTTATTTATAGAATCCTGTACTAAAGCACTACTAATAAATAATGAAAATACACTTCATTTTATGTGTTGTAACTTGTAACACCAAAAAATAAATTCTAACAATGCATAATTCTAAATGTTTACAGATGTTTTCATTCAGCCATATATAACTTTATACAGTAAAAGTCCGAAAATCTGGACCCCAGAAATCCGGACAACCTGAGAATCTGGACTTTTTAAAATCACACACTTTTTTGAATTTTGTGCTTTTTTGTATTCACGCTCGTTTTACCAAGTTCCGATTGAAGCGCCACAGATGCGTGGTGGCAACAAGCGGCAACTCTACATACGGAAGCGATAATTCGCCATTGTAATTCGTGAAATCACCCTGTGACCATAGCGACGACATGGAAGAGTGGTTAAACATTGAAAATGATATTGAAGTTGCAGCCACTTTCACTGATCAACAAATCATTGAAAGTATCACCATTCCCGATAAGAAAGAAGAGAGCTGTTCAGAAGAATCTGGTGAAGAAGAAAATATAGTTCAAGAAGAAAAGATATCTTGGGCTTGTGCAGAAAAGAGTATAGAAAATGTTATAAAATTTGTGGAACAGAACCATAGCTTTAGTCTTCAAGATATCATGCATGTGCATATGGTGCAGAACAATTTAATCAAAAAGAAATTAAAATCTCGCAAAGTGACATAAGAAAGTATCTTAAAAAAGCAATAGCAGCGTCTGTCGGTGAAACAAGTGTTCCATCCACAAGTAGTGCATCAGATGCAACAGAAGTCGTCGAAATGAATGACTAATTTTTTGTAGTGAATAATTTCTGTCATTTTTGTTAATTATTTTTTTATAAAATGTTCGTTCTTATGAATGATTCAAGAATTAAACACGCTGTATTTCGTAGTGAATAATTTCTGCTTTCATTTTTTGTCAATTATTTAGTGTATTTTTTTTATAAAAATGTTCATTTTTATGAATGATTTCAAGAATTAAACACACTGTATTTCGTAGTGAATAAACTATCATAATTTACATGTTCTTTTCTTCTTTATTCCTCCTTAAATTTGAATTTTAAAATTACTGCCTGAGAATCTGGAAAATCCAGAAATCCGGACCCTCCCAATCCCTGAGCAGTCTGGATTTTCGGACTTTTACCGTAGTTTCTATTTTTTTTGTTACAGTTGCAGGCTGATAATACAACATTATCTGATGTTGTTGAAATTTGGCTCAATTTAATCCAAGATGAAAAATTAGCTCCATACAAAGAAGGTATTATTAAGAGATTTAAAAAAGCTATGGAGCCATGTCATCTTTTGGCAAATATAACTGACCCAAAGTATGAATGAAGGTAAATACGACCTAAATGCTTAACTACTATCAATATATAAAACATGGGTAACTCAACTGTATGGGCAGAAGAATTTTCTCTAATCTGAATCAAATCATCTGGCATTGCCATATTAGATAACAATTAGCATAAATTAGATACTATAACATAAATTATATAATCTATATTATTAGCTTTATTTTTGTTTCCACACAGTTCTATTATTTTTCAGGGCAAAAACTGAAGAGTTCAAGAGGAAGAGGCTGAAGAATGGCTGATTGAAATAAATTCAGAATACATGGCAGGATATTATGCATTCTGCTTAAAAGACGCACTTATTTTTCCTCCTTATTTATTCAAAGATAGTATAGTGAGCTCTACATCAGCTAGTAATTGGTGGAAAATTGTTGAAATGAAAGAAAAAAAAAGAGACCAGGTTACCATTAGGTTTTGCTAAATTTATGAGATCTATTCATAGTTGTCCAGCCAGTTCCGGATCATTGGAAAGATTTTTTTTCAACGTTTGGCTTGGTGTGGAGTAAAATGCGAAATAGGTTAGGGAAAGAAAAGGCAGAAATGTTGGTTCGAATCTACCGCCACCTACACCCGCCGCAAAATGACTTCGGACCATCTACCATTTTGGAGGAAAAGCACAAACATCATTATAAAAAACCAAATATATTTAAAAACTTAGTTACATCAATATGAAGTCATGGCTCCCTTGTTCTTGAGGACCCCCTGGAGCCGTTTGGGCATGGAATCACTGAGCTTCCTGAAGTAGTCCAATGTCATCTCCTTGCACCACACCTTTATCAGCTCCGTCTTGAGGTTCGCGAGGTTAGGAGTCTTCTTCTCTGCCATGATCTTCTTCATGTAATGCCAACAGTTCTCGATGGGGTTGAGATTGGGGCTATTGCCAGGCCACTCTAACACCTTAATCTTCCACTCATTAAGCCACTTCATCACCTTCTTGGCCTTGTGACAGGGGGCAGTGTCGTGCACAAAAATCTCACTGCCATGAATGGCGAAGTGGTTCAACAAATGGTCGTTAAGAATGTCAATATAACGGTCACCGTTCATCATCACATTCTTGGGAAGGAAGTACAGACCTCCATTTCCCTTTTCACCAGAAAAACACCCCCACACCATCACTGACTCAGTCGGTACCGTGTAGGCTTGGTGGTACCGACTAGCAGATGACGGGTGTCGCACCTTGGCAGATCGAATCTGGAACATGCTTTCATCTGAAAACATCACCTTCCTCCACTGTGCCAATGTCCAATGAATGTATTTCTTTGCAAAGGCAACACGCTGCTTCTTCATGCGGTCGGTGATAAGTGGCTTCTTGGCGGCAGTACGGCATGGTAACCCCAAGTCCTTCTGCAGCTGGTGCTGGATCGTTCAAACAGACATGGCTTCCAGCAGCTTGGGATGGTTCTTTTTCAATTGAGACGCTGTAAGTCAAGGGTTCTTCAACACTTCTCTCTTTATGAGGTTATCCGTGGCCTTAGACGTCTTCCTTCGCCTTCCACCACCGAAATTGTGCTTCGGTGCAACGTTGGGTGGTAGGCCTCTAGCCGCCGCCAGCAGCTTCATGATGGTCAACTTCGCCCGACCAGTACGCTCGCATATCATCTTTATTGGGACGTTTTCTTGCCTCCACGCAAGAATACGGGCCTTCTCCTCAACAGAACAATACTTCCCAGGCATGTCCACTGCACTTTAAGAAAAATAAAGAACACAAACGACTGCACACAAAAATCCAAGAATTCTGGATGCGGTATGGCAGAAACACAACACCCCCACGTCACCTCTATCTAAACACTGATGAGTTTTGCCTCTGCGGTAGCATAAAGGGATCGACTAACAACATGCCAGATACTTCCAGACAAAATATTTTACTCGGTAGCGTGAGAAATGCAAATCAATTTCAGACCGCTTTCTCAGCGGAATATCATACGAAGGTCCAAAGTCATTTTCCAGTGGGTGTAAGGTCAAAAGATGCTGAAGATACTGATCAATAATCAATATTAGGTACCACTTAAATTATTTAAATTATAAAGCTGAAAAGAAACATGATTTATTTTTAGATATAGGTAGCCAATTAGAAGATAGATAAATTAGATACAGTATTAGATATAAGGTTCATAATGGAATGTCAAATAAATAGTTTCTGGAAATTTTAGTTTATATTGGCCTTATCACATTAATTATAGTTTATAGTTGTTAATATACAGGGTGTCCCAGAATTAACTATCTATTTCAATGAAATCGGACAAATTTAATAAAAACTGACATAATTTTGTATCTCTGCAAATTTCAAATCTATCCTCAGCGCTGCGAAACACATTTTGAAGCATTTCAGGTGTTATCTCCCGCACTGCCAACCAATGTTCCCTCTGAGGTGTGCGCGTGTGCGCGCGCACACGCGTTGTGAAACCCGCGCACACAGCAAAATAAAATGCGCACAGGCTCAAGTGTGCCATGAGTCACGACAGTAAATGAAGTAATTTCAAAACTATACCGTCACACAAGGTCTGACCATTTGCATCAACATACTCTATAGTCGCTCTTTTAAGTATTAACCCCTTCCGCCCGACTTCGCCGACGTCCGCGCAATTACGCAATACAGATTTTTTTTTACTCTATGTATTTGCAGTTTTTTCTTTTATACATTAACGCATTGAATATAAACCTTCTCTTTCTTATTTTTGCATAGAAACGAATAGTAATTATCTCATAATTCATAAAAAATAAAATTATTTTTATTTTATTCCTATTTTGTGAATGGATAAAATCATGTATTAATCATGATAGTCTATTTTAAATTGCTAAATGCTAAAATTGTTTTGAGAAATGATAACTAAAATAGTCATTTTCAATTAATGTTATTTTTATTTTATTTCTTCATTTTGTTGAATTTTATTTTACTATTTTTTATTTTATTCATATTTTTAGAATGGATAAAATGTTTTCTTTTTTAAGAATATATAATATTGTAAACAGTTTTTTAATATCCATTTAATAGTACCGTAATGATCAAGGTATCACCTTATGGAAATAATATTTATATATATTTCATTTTGAAGATAATAGCGCTCAGAAAAGTTTGCACAATTTTTCACCATGAATCTAAATGTATGCACAACGAAAATTTCTTGCGCACACGGACTAAAAAAAATTAGAGGGAACATTGCTGCCAACTGGATGCGTTCTTTAAGTTCAGCTAAACTATTGATCTTTTGGCGATAAACCTTTGTTTTTATGAAACCCCATGCAAAGAAATCCAGGGGTGTCAAATCCAGAGAACGCGGAGGCCAAGGTCGAGGTCCTCCACATCCAATCCACCGATTCGGAAGGCGTCTGTTGAGGTATTCTCGAACAATTAGAGCATAATGACATGGTGCTCCATCTTGTTGAAACACAACATTATCAAGAATGCCATCATCAAGAAGCTGTGGTTCGAGAAACTGCTGAAGCATATCAAGGTAGACGGTACCTGTTACAGTTGCTTGCGCAAAGAAGAATGGGCCATAAATTTTGGATTTGGTCATTCCAAGCCACACGTTAACTTTTGGAGAGTCTCTTTGCCATTTCTATAACTTCAGATGGTCTTTCATTGGACCAGATACGACAGTTGTGTCGATTGACTTTACCACACATGTAGAAAGTCGCCTCATCACTGAATGTTATCCAATAAACTTTCATTTTCAATTTGATCCACAATTTCTGCACACCTTGCTGCTCGATTTGGATAATCCTCTTCATTTAGGGCATGCAGTACTTGAATGTGATAAGCCTTTTTCATCAGTGTCGAACGCAAGATTCTATGAACTGTTGTCTCGGATATATGTTGAGTCTTCGACCGGCCTCCCTAACCGAAGTTGTTGGTTCATCCTCAAACAATTGTCGTACCTGTTCGGTACTGTTACGTGCTGTCCTTGGGCGTCCTCTTCCCACCTCGTCGTGTACGGATCCAGTTCTTTTAAATTTGTTCACAAGTTCACGAATCACTTTGTCTGTAGGACCGGTTCTGTGGAATCTTCTTGTAAATTTTTCTCTGATTTCATTACATTGCATTCCTTTGATACGGGATGTTACAACAAAGATGCGTTCTTGTGTATTCATTATTAATAGGGTTCTGAAAGAGAATGAAAATAAAACTATGAAAAACTATAAAAAAATTATGAAAATAAAATTATGAAAAAAATTTAGAAATTTATACATTTTTAACACACATTAAACATGATAAACATAAATAAAAGTGTGTTTTTAAAAAATTTGTCCGATTTCATTGAAATAGATAGTTAATTCTGGGACACCCTGTATAAGACTGCATAACCATATTATAAAAAATGCCAAGTTAAAAATAAGTT
Organism: Bathynomus jamesi; assembly: GCA_023014485.1. Taxonomy (NCBI): domain Eukaryota; kingdom Metazoa; phylum Arthropoda; class Malacostraca; order Isopoda; family Cirolanidae; genus Bathynomus; species Bathynomus jamesi. The sequence continues at coordinate 586,089 of JAJOZX010001895.1, read as the reverse complement.
TATGAGAAGTAAATTGATGTGGGTTTTTAGGTTGTTTTTTTCTGGGTTTTTGGTGGGTTTTTGGGTTTGGGTACCTACCAACCCTGTTCAATGGGCAGTGGACTTTTGTTCGGAATGAGCAAGGCTGTGCATTGAAAACTGAGGAGGACCATTTTGAACATTTACAAGGTGTATCTCATAAAATGTAGTAATAAACACATCAGATTAATACTCTTGCTTATTTTTTTCCATGCACCTTAATTGAAACATCCATAGTTCCACAATCATTGGAAATAACACCAATGTCATATTAACTTTTTTACTCAATATCACCCCCAAAAGTATGGCAGACCAGTTGTGAAACACCCTGTGTAGATGGATTAATTGAGTCTCTTAATGGGACAAGAGTGGGATGCTGTATAGATGACACAAGGATAAATAACTGTCTATGCCAATGGTATGGTGTTAATAAAAAATTTGGTGAAAGGTCTGAAGCTCCTTGGTTGATGACTGAGACATAAGGAAATACCAAAGTTACTGTGCTAAGGCAAACATGATTATAAAGAACTTCACTTTCTGCACTAATATTTATGGTCAGCAACTGGGTTAATTATAAAAAAAGCTCCAGCAGACCCCTCAATTTGCTTTAGAACAGATTCTATAGACTTGTAGAGACTGACTAACCAGAAATTCCTTTCCCTGCCATTCTCATATGCCTTGTGAAACCAAAACAAAGCAATAAAACCCATGTGGGCAAGAACAGCCCACAAAGAGAAAAGAAACTTTTACTTTGTTTTCCAAAAAGGCCTGCAAAAACTACCTGCCTTCCGAGCCTATATAAGCACAAATCCATTTCAAATCACCCTCATTTTGCTAGTTGCTTTTTCCATGAATCTTCACTTTTCAATTTAATCTCCATCTTTTATCACATAGCACCATTCGATCTCAGCTGGCTGCAGTCCTTCAAACATTAGTCCGAGCATACAGAAGATAATCATCACTTGAAGCAACCTACAATTTCACCACACCAGAACCAACAAGTATTCTGCAAGTGTTCTACTGGCATCCTCCTCCTGGCACCAGCGTCACTCATCTTTCACCACAATTCAATCAGCGCCCTTTCAACAGGTCCTCAACACACATCCTCACATAGGCCCTTCAGTCTTCAGTTATCTGTTGAAACACAGTACAGTAAACCACATGCAGGCCCTTCAGTCTTCAGAGTTATCTACATCAAAATTGCAGGTCTGTAAACCTCTTTTCGGCCACTAGCAGTAGATTTGTATTCAATGCTAAAATGTCTACAAACTCTGCCTAATTGAGTAGGCCCTAAAATGTGTCCTCAATACCGTTCAAATTAACTCTTCCATTACAACCACGTAGGCCTATTCAATTATTGTACCAATGCTGTATTTTGTATCACCACACCAGAACCAACAAGTATTCTGCAAGTGTTCTACTGGCATCCTCCTCCTGGCACCAGCGTCACTCATCTTTCACCACAATTCAATCAGCGCCCTTTCAACAGGTCCTCAACACACATCCTCACATAGGCCCTTCAGTCTTCAGTTATCTGTTGAAACACAGTACAGTAAACCTCATGCAGGCCCTTCAGTCTTCAGAGTTATCTACATCAAAATTGCAGGTGTGTAAACCTCTTTTCGGCCACTAGCAGTAGATTTGTATTCAATGCTAAAATGTCTACAAACTCTGCCTAATTGAGTAGGCCCTAAAATGTGTCCTCAATACCGTTCAAATTAACTCTTCCATTACAACCACAGTAGGCCTATTCAATTATTGTACCAATGCTGTATTTTGTATCACCACACCAGAACCAACAAGTATTCTGCAAGTGTTCTACTGGCATCCTCCTCCTGGCACCAGCGTCACTTATCTTTCACCACAATTCAATCAGCGCCCTTTCAACAGGTCCTCAACACACATCCTCACATAGGCCCTTCAGTCTTCAGTTATCTGTTGAAACACAGTACAGTAAACCTCATGCAGGCCCTTCAGTCTTCAGAGTTATCTACATCAAAATTGCAGGTGTGTAAACCTCTTTTCGGCCACTAGCAGTAGATTTGTATTCAATGCTAAAATGTCTACAAACTCTGCCTAATTGAGTAGGCCCTAAAATGTGTCCTCAATACCGTTCAAATTAACTCTTCCATTACAACCACAGTAGGCCTATTCAATTATTGTACCAATGCTGTATTTTGTATCACCACACCAGAACCAACAAGTATTCTGCAAGTGTTCTACTGGCATCCTCCTCCTGGCACCAGCGTCACTTATCTTTCACCACAATTCAATCAGCGCCCTTTCAACAGGTCCTCAACACACATCCTCACATAGGCCCTTCAGTCTTCAGTTATCTGTTGAAACACAGTACAGTAAACCTCATGCAGGCCCTTCAGTCTTCAGAGTTATCTACATCAAAATTGCAGGTCTGTAAACCTCTTTTCGGCCACTAGCAGTAGATTTGTATTCAATGCTAAAATGTCTACAAACTCTGCCTAATTGAGTAGGCCCTAAAATGTGTCCTCAATACCGTTCAAATTAACTCTTCCATTACAACCACAGTAGGCCTATTCAATTATTGTACCAATGCTGTATTTTGTATCACCACACCAGAACCAACAAGTATTCTGCAAGTGTTCTACTGGCATCCTCCTCCTGGCACCAGCGTCACTCATCTTTCACCACAATTCAATCAGCGCCCTTTCAACAGGTCCTCAACACACATCCTCACATAGGCCCTTCAGTCTTCAGTTATCTGTTGAAACACAGTACAGTAAACCTCATGCAGGCCCTTCAGTCTTCAGAGTTATCTACATCAAAATTGCAGGTCTGTAAACCTCTTTTCGGCCACTAGCAGTAGATTTGTATTCAATGCTAAAATGTCTACAAACTCTGCCTAATTGAGTAGGCCCTAAAATGTGTCCTCAATACCGTTCAAATTAACTCTTCCATTACAACCACAGTAGGCCTATTCAATTATTGTACCAATGCTGTATTTTGTATCACCTTGTTATTTCTTTCATTCATATATTTTACTTGTATAATTAATTACTTATCATTGTGACTCCAATATCATACTTTATTACCTAGTAGTTGTTTTCTTACTCATTATTGTAGTGTACAGTATCGTATACAGGTAAACCTCGATTTACAATGTCCCAATTTACGATATTTCGCGTTAACGATGGTGATGAACTAAGACAATCTCCCTATTTACAAAAAAAATAAAATTTGCATTAATGATGGCCATCAGTCGGCCAAACTCGCTGATGCTTGGAGGTCGACAAAAGGAATGTGGCTGAGGTCTTGGAGAGCCACTCTGAGGAGCTCAGCACAGATGACCTACTGCTCCTGGAACAGCAGCAAACAGTGGAGGAGTCAGCGGGTGAGGAGGAAAACTTTGCACCCATGATACTGACTCTGAAGGTGCTGAGCACTGCACTTGACTGTGTCAACTCTGCAATGGAGCTCCTTGCTGAGAATGACCCCAACTTCAACAGTAGTTCATCTATGAGGGCACTGGTAGAGAAGGACATGCTCTGCTACAGGGAGCTGTACCTTGAGAAGAAGAAGGAGGCGTGCCAGACAACAATCACCTCCTTTTTCAAACCTCTGCCACAGTCAGAGCCACATCCCTCATCTTCAGCCTCTCCAGACTCCCCAGAGGCTTTGTGGGAGTCAGAGTGACGTCTCCACTCCACCTACAAGAGTCCCCTTAGCCTCAAAAGGGACATGTGATGACGACCAGGCTTGTTCTTAATGATGTAGCAAGTGTTGTTTAATTGTTTTCTATTGATTTTATGTGTAGGAATTTTTTTTTCAGTGATACATGTGTTTGGGACTGGCTAGGAACATATCCCATTGAACCCCATGTTATAATGAACTCGATTTACGATATTTCAATTTGCGATGGGGTTTTCAGGAACACAACTCCATCATAAATTGAGGTTTACCTATATCTCATTACTTTAATTATTGTTGCTAGTCATTAACACAGCGTTTAACTATCATAATGTACAAGACCATTCTATATTGCCAAGAAAAAATTTCATTTAAAATTGTATAAATTCCTTATAAACAATTGTTAATCACTGTGAACAAATAATTATTTTATTTTTCTAATAATTAAACAAAAATCACAAAGTCATTTCTATCTCCTTTATTAAATATTACTTTATTTGGCAGCAGATGAAATTGGTGACCTCAGCCATTTTTATTTATTTATTATAGTGAGCCGACACATAGGCCACTATAAATTGGTGACCCTAAGAATTTGTTTCAATTTTAACCCTTTATCGTGCACTGTTACTTTACTGATTTTGTCCTGGCTAATGCCAGATGATTTTATTCAGTCTCAGAAAGACCTCTCTGCCATAAAGGGTTAAGAGACATTTGCTTAATCCTTTACTGCATGGAGGTCTTTCCGAGACTAAATAAAATCATCTGGCATTAGACAGAACAAAATCAGTAAAGTAACACTGCCTAATAAAGGGTTAAATTCATAAATTATAGTAAGCCTACTATACCGTACCTACTGATACCTAAAATTTAACCTCCAAGATGCTCAGCCTCTCAAACATCCACCAACCACAACATTCTGAGATTTCCTGAGGTAACAAGCTGTGTTCAATGCAGTCTAACATGAAGAATTAAAAACTCAGACAATCCAATTGCCCAAGCTATTTATCAGTCTGGCTTTAAGTTTTCTAGATAGACTGTGAACCACTTGGCATGAAAGCATTTGTCTATAGCTCCATTTAACTCCTGCATCAGACAGGATTTGTATAACAAATTTATTGTTTAATTAATAATTAGTTGTATCATTGATTACCTTTGCTGGATTACCTTTATTATAATTTTTACTTCTTAAATTTATTATTTGACTTATCATTTATTACCTACAAGAATAATGTACAGTACTAGTTTATAGGATTTATATCCTGCCAATAAAGCTTAATAATAATAATAATAATTGAATTGATTATCCAGACAAATACATCACACATCAACTATCCGCACAAAAATGGCTGTATGACATCTGTCATGTACTGGTAATTTTTCTGTAATTGTATAATTGTTTTCTATTTTCTATAATTATTTTGCTGTTTTTTTATTTATTTATTTATTTTTTATTTATTTATTTATTTTTTATTTATTGTACTTTATAGTCTAGGGTGGAGTGAAAAAATCAAAAGTGCCAGGATAAAAATTGAGGGTGTCTAGATAGTTGTGTGACTGCTACCAGCCAATTTATACAAATCGTATCTGCTTGCAACCAAAATTTGAACCCAGTGACCTATTCCCAGTTTCTGGACATGATAGGAAGGCAATTTAAAAACTGTTTATGATGTATTTTTTACCTCTGAAACAGATTAAAACACTTGCAGAGGGCTGCAGGTTCAATAATGCATCAAAAAATCCATATTTATATTATTTTGGGCCAAAAATTGCAATTTTCAGTTTTTTTTTTGCAAATATTTTAGACAATTTGTGGTAAATATGTACAATTTTCTACTGAAAATATTACAAATCAACTTAAGAGTAATCTAAAGTATCACTCATTAAACAAAGTAATAAAAAATAATCGTCTAAACAGCTTCAAAATATTGTATTTTTGTATTGAATACATTCATCAGTTTTCTTGATTTTATCTTTTGTTGAATAATGCCATCACAATGTCCAAATCCTACCACAGTTGAGGAAGCCTATTACAAGTTTAATGCGACTCTCTACAGCCTGATTATGACAAGGCTGGTTGAGTTTCAGTGCTTCCTTTCTTATGTTTATGAGTTCTCCATTGGTTAGAGACAGGGTTGGCAAAAACCCTGGTTTTTCACAAAAAAAACAACCCAACTGGGTTTTTGATGGGTTGAACTAATTTTTAGAAAGGTTCGATAATTATGTAGTGCCTAATATATCTATTATTTTATTAATTTATTTATCTAATCTACAATATACAGGGTGTCCAAAAAAATGTATACACACTTTATAAATAATTATAAAGGCAGTGTTTATTAAAATACATTTCATTTTCAAAATGTAATAGAATCTACAGACATTATTTAATTGTTTTGTCAATGCCAGTTTTCAAACTGACGTCCATTCTGGTCCAGGCACTGCTGATAACGCGAAGCAATGGAATCGCAAACATCACGAAACATTTCGTTTGGTATTTGTGTGCATTCTCGTTCAATGGCTGCTCTCAATTCAGCGACTGTTGCAGGTTTTATAGCGTAGACATTGTCTTTTAAGTATCCCCATAAAAAAAAGTCTAGTGGTGTGAGGTCTGGTGAACGCGGAGGGTATTCTATGAAACCCCTTCGTCCAATCCACATCCACATCGTGCCAAGTACCACTCGCAATACTCCACTCTTCGGTCCGGATCATCTTCATTAATAGCATGGACTAATCTTGGAATGTAACTTTTCCATTGACAGCGCTTCAAAATGCGTTGGACAGACGATTCTGAAATTCCTACCTCACGACTCGCTTGCCGCACAGATTTTCTTGGACTTTGGTGATACGTTTCCAGTACTCTTTCTTGCTTTGTGGGGCTTGTCGATGTTCGTGGTCTTCCGGAACGCTTCTTGTGGACATTCTGAACAGTTCCATCGGCTTCAAACTTATCTCTAATTCGAGTGATGGTAAGTCGCGTTGGTGGATCTGTTTGAAACTCCCTCCTAAACTGTCTTTGCACTTTAACTGCGTTTTCACACTTCCAGTAGCATTTTAGAATGAATTTCCTTTGTTCAAAGCTTAGTCTGACTGCCATTATTAATTCTAATGGGTTTAACTTGGAAAGAAAGAAACATCAATTGAGCTATCAGCTGTTAAAGTGTGCATACATTTTTTTGGGACGCCCTGTATATTAAAAAGACATCTTTATTTCACAGAAAGTTCAGATATGAGAGATAATAATGACATTAGAATTTTCTCCATTTTAACTTTAGATCTTTCCTTTAATTCTTAACAGCAGATTTCAGCTTTATTTAGACCTAACATAAATTTAAATTTTAAGATGCCAAAGAGTTGGAAGATCTAAAGCTAGCGAATGGGATGAGGTGACTTTATTAAGTGATCAGCCTACTAGAGTACTATGCAATTATTGCAAAGAAAGTATCACTCAAAAAATTGAGAGAGTGAAATATCATCTAGAGAAATGCAAGAAAAGTGGAATGTTTTGAAAATGAGGCAAGAGGTATGCCGAGACTCGAATTTGGAGCATCAGTTGAAACTGATTCACTTCCTCCAACTTTGGCTTCTGGCAAAGATGATCCAAAGATTATAAGTGAAAATGTGCCTGAAATGAGTGACACCAGTGCAGGTTCTTCATCATCCACATTCTGTCATTCAACACCAATAAAGCATGATAAAAGGCAAAGATCAATTACACCATTTGTGGTAAGAATGACTGTGGACCAAAAGGAAGAATTAGATTTACAAGTTGCAAGGTTCTTTTTTTCAGCTAACATACACTTCAACGTTTTAGAAAATAAAGAATTTATAAAATTAATCAAAGGTCTAAGATCAGGATATGAACCACCAAACAGGAAAAGGTTGGCATCTGATCTGTTAATAAAAGTTAATGATGAAGTAATCCATGAAATGAAGAATGACCTTAATCTTGATGATTGTACCATTACCCTTATACAAGATGGCTGGAGTTCAGTAGGTAATGATCCTATTATTGCACACAGTATTCATAATGGAAAAAAGCCATATATGATTTCAGCAGTAGATGCTGGAAGTACAAAAAAGGCAGCAGAATATTGTGCATAGTTAGCTAGAGAAGCAATAACAAAAACTAAAGAAATATATGGCATTGATGTAAGTATAACTATTTTGTAGGTACATTTTGTGTTAGTTATAAACTGAATGTAATTCTCTGCCTTGGTATACTGAAATGCTCAGTTCCTTATGAGTTATATTTTATTTTCAGGTATTTGCTATATGCACTGATAATGAAAACAAAATGATAAGAATGAGAGAAATTCTTAAGGAAGACAACTACAGTCTTATTACTTATGGCTGTTCAGCACACCATCTAAACTTGGTAGAAAAAGATGTCTCCCCAAAATCAGTTCTCAAGCATGTTGTAGAAATTAACAAATATTTCCAAAACCATCACCAACCTCATGTAAGCTAAAAACAAATCCAATAAATTAGCTACTGTCAGCTTTACTTTTATGTATTAGCACTGTCAATGTTAGCATTAGCACCAGTGGTGTAGTGCTGTGGGAACGTGTGGGAACAGCAGTCCCTTACTTTTTTTGGTAGATGGAACGGCATTCCCTCACTATTTCAAATAAATCCAAATTTACACATCTCTAACGTTATGAAATTTTAATTCCCACCCCTAGAAGAAATATGAGAAAGAATCATTAACTGTTTCATTTCTTTTAGCTTCAACTGAGGCAATGCTAGCCTATAAAGATCTGGTGAAACAGTCACCACGGCGTACCAGTTGTTAACTTTTTTTTAGTTAATCATTCCAGTTGTTAGCTATTTTTATTGATTGTACTGGATGTCGTATATCTAATGACAATGACACTGGAAATACTGCATCTTCAACCTTGGAATATATCCTAATATCCAGTGCATATGACCTCAAAATATCCCTGAAATTGGTCAGATTTCAAAAGATTTCCCGGGGGCTTACAGTGCCCCCGGACCCCCAGCTGTATGGGCTCGCCACGCTCGCCATTGTCCCCCCCCGCATCTGAGTAACACTTTCAAAATGCGTTCCCTCACTTCTTTATTTAGCACTACACCACTGATTAGCACTGTCACCAGTGTGAATCCTAATTCACGATTCATTAATAAGTCGCATAGGCTATTTATTTTTGCTGTCAAATCCAGCAATATTTGTAATAAAAATTTATATTTTAGGGTTGGTTATTGGTTAATGGAGAAAGGAGGTATGATGCCGCAACTACCAAATGAAACCAGATGGAATTCTCAGTTAGAATGCATAAAAACCTATTTGTCAAATTACTCTCTATATACAGAAATAAAAGGAGAGCATATTGAAGACATTGATCACAACATCGGAAAATTGATAGATAACTTATCTATACAGAGAGAGGCACTCAATTTACAGTCACAACTCTTACTTGTTGGGAATGCTCTAGATAAGGTATGTTTATATTATGCAGTTAAAATTACTTAACTTTAAATACCAATATTAATTTCAAGATATTTTATAGACTTATAGTCATAGGTGGGCAGGACCGAGTTCCAAAAGTACCGAATTCCAGGAACTTGGTCCTTTTTAAGGACCATGACCGTGACTGGGAAAGTCGGTCCTTTTCTCAGTGAGGACCGAAATGAGGAGCGACGGTCCATTTTTAAGCAATTCCGGATGGTCTTTTTTAGTGATTTTAATGTGTTTAGTGATTATTTGAAGTTCTAAAGATGGATCATTTCCTCCAGAAGACTCAGAAAGAGACTGAGACTGAACTGAAACTTGTTTCAACACCTGAAGGACTTGTTCATCAAGTTTAACACGCCTATCCCATCCAGTGCCGCCGTGGAGAGGCTCTTCTCTTTGGGGAAGGACGTCCTCAAGCCGAAAAGGTCAGGGCTCAGTGACAGCCATTTTGAAATGCTAGTCTTCTTGAAGGGAAACTCAAGCATTTAACTTAACTTTTTTTTCATCATTTATGTATTGTATTAATTATAATTTACGTTAATATAATTAAAGATTTCCGGTGTCTTCAATTTCATTTTTCATTTTAATCAAATTTTTCACTTATATTATATATAAGGACCGAGGACCGAGTCGTTCCTAGGTCCTAACTTCAGAAAGGACTGTGACCGGGACCGTCGGTCCAGTTTGAGGCAAGGACCGGGACTGTCAGTCCTTTTTGAGGCCCAGGTGCCCACCTTTGCTTATAGTGTACATTTTATTTATAGAATCCTGTACTAAAGCACTACTAATAAATAATTAAAATACACTTCATTTTATGTGTTGTAACTTGTAACACCAAAAAATAAATTCTAACAATGCATAATTCTAAATGTTTACAGATGTTTTCATTCAGCCATATATAACTTTATAGTTTTTATTTTTTTTGTTACAGTTGCAGGCTGACAATACAACATTATCTGATGCTGTTGAAATTTGGCTCAATTTAATCCAAGATGAAAAATTAGCTCCATACAAAGAAGATATTAAGAGATTTAAAAAAGCTATGGAGCCATGTCATCTTTTGGCAAATATAACTGACCCAAAGTATGAAGGTAAATACGACCTAAATGCTTAACTACTATCAATATATAAAACATGGGTAACTCAACTGTATGGGCAGAAGAATTTTCTCTAATCTGAATCAAATCATCTGGCATTGCCATATTAGATAACAATTAGCATAAATTAGATACTATAACATAAATTATATAATCTATATTATTAGCTTTATTTTTGTTTCCACACAGTTCTATTATTTTTCAGGGCAAAAACTGAAGAGTTCAAGAGGAAGAGGCTGAAGAATGGCTGATTGAAATAAATTCAGAATACATGGCAGGATATTATGCATTCTGCTTGAAAGACACACTCATTTTTCCAGGTTACCATTAGGTTTTGCTAAATTTATGAGATCTATTCATAGTTGTCTGGCCAGCTCCGGATCATTGGAAAGATTTTTTTCAATGTTTGGCTTGGTATGGAGTAAAATGCGAAATAGGTTAGGGAAAGAAAAGGCAGAAATGTTGGTTCAAATCTACCACCACCTAAGGTCAAAAGATGCTGAACATACTGATCAATAAATCAATATTAGGTACCACTTAAATTATTTAAATTATAAAGCTGAAAAGAAACATTATTTATTTTTAGATGTAGGTAGCCAATTAGAAGATAGATAAATTACATACCGTACAGTATCAGATATAAGGTTCATAATGAAACATGTCAAATAAATAGTTTCTGGAAGTTTTAGTTTATATTGGCCTTATCACATTAATTATAGTTTATAGTTGTTAATATATAAGACTGCATAACCATATTATAAAAAATGCCAAGTTAAAAATAAGTTTATGAGAAGTAAATTGATGTGGGTTTTTAGGTTGGGTTTTTGGTCTTGGGTTTTTGGGTGGGTTTTTGGGTGGGTTTTTGGGTGGGTTTTTGGGTACCAACCCTGGTTAGAGATGCTATGATAGGTTGCTCATGAATGTCGGTGAATTTCAGTTTATCATTTTGAGATACCCTCAAGTAGGGATGTACCAATATCGCTTTTTAGCCGATAACTAATACCAATATCCAGCTAGGGTTTGTCATATTTTTGTAACGTTCATAATTTATTTTCTGTGTTGAAAATTTGGCAACAAAGCAATAATCCTTTTCATTAAAGATGGCAACACTGCATTAGATGTCATAGTTTTGTTTGTTATACAATTGGACTGTGGGCCTATGTTGGGCTCAGTAAATGTGTTTTTTGGGGAATTTAGCTCAGAGATATTTGGGAGCACCATCAACAACAGTTGCAAGCAAACGCATGTTCAGTATTGGAGGAAACATTGTCAGTGCTGCTAGAAATCAGCTCTCTCCTGAAATACAGAGCAGCTGCTATTTTTACACGAGAACTTAACCCTTATGAAAAAATAACGATTAATGTAAAGTGATAAACCAATAAAATACTGGAAATTTCATCCTCTAAATAGTCTTTTATTCATAATTTTCGAAAAATTGTACTTTTGAAATATTGGCTGATACCGATATTTTTAAAAATCTACCGATATCACCAATACTGATACAGGAATCCCTCACTATACGATCAGGATACGTTCCTAGAAAACTGATTGTATAGCGATCGATCATACAGCGAGCCCATTATAATATTGGTTCAATGGAGATACATTCTAGGACTTGTCCAACCCCAGTACATAATTATAATTACCCTGTATTACCACCCCAAAAGCATTTTTATAATGAAAAATACACTCGCATACTGTATTAAAAGAAATATAGACAAAAACATTTTTATAAAGAAAATAAACAAATAAAGTGTATTAAAAAAGGGCATGGGAGGGCACACGTAACCACAAGTAATCGTTGATGAATGTAAAAGCACTGGGATGAACACTGGGAAGTACAGATATACAATCAAGAAGAGATGGTGCGTGAGTTGGCCATGGGCAGCACTGATGAATGTAAACATTGGTCAGCCATTTTGGAAAAGATAAATGACTGGACTTGCACACAGCCAGTACTGCCACCCAGAAAAATTCACTCGCTCCGCTCGATCGATCGTAATAGCGAGTCTTGAGATCGTATAGGCAGAAAAAGGTGTTAAAAAGTGTAGATCGTTCTATCAAAATATCGTATACCGAACCAACATATAGCTTCATAATTGATTTTAGGCACCATGAATCTCCTGACACTACCATCTCTCACAACACTCAAGTCAGGCTGTAACTCTGGGACTTCAATATCTTCATCTGAATCAATTATCAGGTCACCACCTTTGAAGTCATTGTCTATCACTGATTCATTCCTTCTGACCAAAAGTCAGGGCCGGCTCAAGGTACCGGCAACTCGGGCAGTTGCCCGGGGCGCCACGTGCTAAGGGGCGCCACGTCATGTGTTTGGGATCTTCCAAATACAAGGCGAAAAATCTATAAATAAATAAAATAAAATGAAATAAAAGTCAAATGTGAAAATTTCCTGATGTGGAATAAAATTTTCAGGGATTATAACATTATATTAGCCAATAGCATTAGAGACTACCAGTAAAGCTAAGGTCAGTTTGGCCCGACATGGGATGACATGTCACATGGGTTGATGTGGCTGCGTAGGTGAGCGTTGAGCACAAATTACATATGCCTGGCAGTGCTGCCATCCTATGATATCTCATCAGTGTTGCCACTTTGTGGAATTTTTACATTTTTTTTGTGGATTTACCTCAGACAAAAGTGGCAACACTGTCTCTCATATTTTCATACATGGTTCCATTTTGAGAATGTTTAGTTGTACTTTGAGTGAATATCGTTAATTGTAATAAACTCTTTATTCCTACATTTGTAGTTTTTCCTCATTGTGAACAAATTTTAAAATTATACTTGTAAGGGCGCCGAAGTTCAGCTTGCCCAGGGCGCCAGCAACCCTAGGGCCGACTCTGCCAAAAGTAGCATACTGTACCTTGTTAACTGTGATGTTGTGGATTTGTGGGTCTGAATCAGCAAGCATGGCAATTAATACATTCTCATGGTGAGTATTGTATGCATTTAGGTAAAGGGTTTTCAGGGCTATCTCCCTGGCTTCCTTGTGAGGAAATTTCAGGATCCATTGAAGCATATAATAAAAGTTCTTAGCACCATCTGTGCATCAATACTACTTCTTGATCTGGAACCAACTTGAAAAATAGACCAAGATACAAAACTCTGCAAGTATGACCAGAACTTTGGAAGGCTTCCTTTGAGATGTATAAAATCTGAGGATTCTACATGCCAGAGTCAACCACCTTGAATGACAGATCAATCCAACTTCAAGGAGATCAAGATCAGGATCAACACAGCCAAGCATAACAGCCATACAGATTCTGTAAGCATAATACTGATCAGTGCTGAGGTCCTCCAGTACTTCATTAGGAATAACTGGAAATTTTGAATTCCTAATTGGCTTGAATGAAATCACATCCCACTGAGATACACTTCTGCCAAGTTCAACCCCTATCTTTCCTGAAAATGAGTCTGGGGTCTTTGTTGCTCCATCCAGAGTAACAAAGACGTGATGAAGGGGGAGCTCATTACAGTGTAGTAGGGCAAATGCTCCACTGCAAAGGTCTACCAAGCAGTTCTTCCAGGCATCTGATAGTTCCACCATTTGAACCAGTCATTGTATTAGTCCCATCAGATCCTATCACAGCAAGTTTGGTTTGTAATTCAGTGTCTTTAAGGGCCTTGTATATCTCTCTTGCAATAGTCAACCCTTTGCCATTACTTGGAGTCACATGTGAGGTAGAAATCACCTGAAATAGTATTCAGAAATTAGAGAGAACTTTTTAGATATTTCAGGGTTTATATCTATTTTCCAATTTCTATATCCAAAGTTCATCTTAATAAATATTTTGAGTAATATCAAAAATTTAAAATCTTACCAGGTTTTCCTACAAATACATAGTGCTCTTCTAGCTTGGTTCTTCTGTAATATTTGCTATTCACTTCAACTGTCACCATTGTTGCATCTTTGCAACCATCCACATAAATAGCATCCACCAATTCAAACAATTTACCCTCCTCTTTTCGAATGGCTTTACGATATTTTTCATGTTCTCTTCTCAGTTTGTTCCTGCAAAGTTCATAGTGCAAATTTACTCAATTTTAAAGACAGTTATTTAAGCAAGCTCCATAGGTTTTGATTAACAATATTTAAATTTCAACACTTGTTTGAAACATATGCTTTTTTGTGAAATACTTGATTTGAATCAGATAATAATGTACAAGATAATTGGACTGTTACCTATTGATGTGAGGCGAGAATATTCTCATTCTCCAAGAATATTCTGAGAATATTCTCCAAAATATTATTTGCTGAGAATATTCGAGAATTTTCTTTTGTCTTAGTTTTATAACATTTTTAGATTGTTTTGCAGCTTTTTAGAGAATTCTAGAATATTTCAGAACCTTATGGAACTTTCTAGAATGTGTGAGAATATTCTAGATGACTCCAGAACATTCTAGAATACTCCGGAATTGAGTATATAAAGGATGGCAAATTGTTTCCTTGGTTAGTTGTGGTTGTGTATAACAAGAGCAAGTAATCTACATGTGATTTCCTTGTGAATTGTGATTATTAATTTCTATATATAATTTTGAAAAAATCAAATTGAAAAAAATCATGATTTTTTCATAAAAAAGCTACCGTATGATACTGAAAAACTTACATTGAACACATAATTACAAGGGGTATTTTTTTTATTTCCAGTGTCTTGTGAGATATATTTTATTAATTTCTATATAATTTTGAAAAAAATCAAATAAAAAATTGTGATTTTCCCATAAAAAAGCTATTATAGTGAAAAACTGAAATTGAACACTTAATTATTACAAGGGATATTTTTATTTGTTTCTAAAGTGTTTTATCTGATATATTTTATTAATTTCTATATAATTTTGAGAAAATAAAAAAAATTAAAAAAATCATGATTTTTCATAAAAAAATAAATTGATTTAATCAGGTGATTAGATCATTTTGATTTAATCACTGCCATCCCTGATAAATATTGTACTTTGAATTGAAATACAGTATTTATACAATGATTCAATAAATTTTTTGCATTAGTTAATTTATTTATTTCTTCACTCATCCTATCATTCACTTCTGACTAAGAATTTCTCCATTTTGACAGGAACTGAAGTTAAGTTGTATCGGAATAGTTGAAAAACTCCTTAGATGTTCTAAAAAAGAAAATTCTCGAAAATTCTCGGTTCAGAGAATATTCTCAAGAAAATTCTTGAGAATATTCTCCTAAAGATTATTCCTGAGAATTTTACATTACTGTTACCTGTCAATTACATTCATCTTATCAGTAATAGTGATAATTCTATAATCCTCTAAAACTGCTGATGCAACTGCTGCTCCAGCTCTGTCACTTGATACCTGGTAAAAGACATTTATTTTATATCAAGTTAATATTTTAACAAGATGTTAATTGGACAGCAGTGTCCAATCTTGGACTCTAACTATTAGCAATGTTACATGGATTCTAAATAATTTTTTCAAAGGTATTTTCAACAGAGCAACAAGAGTGTTCAAAGCATACTCATATTTTAAACTATATATACAGAATACCTGTCACACTGCCGAGCGAGGTTTGGTAGACTCTTCCTATTTTGTTCTGTCCTGGATTCCTGTTGTTCACTGACACCAGCTGTTTCATCATATGATTCCAGGCTGCCTTCACTTGAGAGACTGTTAAGATCACTGTCATGTATTGCTGCTGAGCTTCATGGAACAACTTGAAAAAAACTTCTGAGCTCTTTCCCTGGGGATAATAAAATACATGATTATGATACAAGATAGTTTATTGAAGATGCAAAAATAAAATTTTATAATTTGTAGCACAATCATTTCAAGAAGCCCAGATTTTTGGTGGCCATTAATCAAAAGTTTTAAATTTATATAGATCAAACTCACCAATTCTTTTCTTTTGCTTGCTCCTGCTGTACTCCTCTCTTTTTGTATCTGATGTCTGCCGATGTAAAGTGTTCCTTAAAACCAACACATTGTCCTATTCTAGCTGTTTTCTGGTTTTCATAGAAAGCATAGTCTTCTACTGTCATTTTGAGTTCATACAAATGTTCCAAATCTCTTCTCTGATTTGAGTCCTCACAGAAGATGCCAAACAACTTGGAAGTTTTTCAATGAAGGAGGAAAGATCACTTAGGAACTTGTCACCATATTTCTTTTATGGATATCTATCAAACCTACAAAATTACCAAAACTTTAATGTTGTGAATGCAAATTTCAATTATATACCCCAAGTTAAATCCTAGTCAAAACAGAATTTATTACCAATCATTCTTATGATTTGCAAATCACTGAATCACATGATTATGTTAATAAAATTACTGTCACAAACAAATAATGTAACTACAAAATTTACAAAAGTATGACATATTTTAAATCTTTTTGGTAAAACTTTACAAGACACCCACATTGCCATGAAACATGCTACAGTAACGAAACATATATGAATCGATAGAGCAGAGAAAATGGTGCAAGCAGCTATGTATCATTTAGAAAATATTAGAAAATAACAAAGTTATGACACTATGAAGATGTTACTAGGCCTATCATAGCTTACACCATTTGGATCTTTTCCATTTCATGTACTGTTTCCACTTTTGTTGAAAACAAGATATTTAATGTAGGTTAACTGAATACCCAGTTAGGTCAACTGTACGCCCTTGATGATTGGTTAGGTTAAGTTGTGATATTTTCATTAAAACTAACAAAAATATCACGACAACGTAACCAATCATCAAGGGCGTACAGGTGACCTAACTGGGTATTCAGTTAACCTACATTAAATATCTTATTTTCAACAAAATCAGAAACAGTACATGAAATGGAAAAGATCCAAATGGTGTAAGCTATGATAGGCTTAGTAACATCTTCATAGTGTCATAAGTTTGTTATTTTCTAATATTTTCAAAATGATACATAGCTGCTTGCACCATTTTTTCTGCTCTATCGATTCATATATGTTTCATTACTGTAGCATTTGCTCAATAGTAACTTATGTTCAATACAAAATTTAAATAGCTTCTTATCCTTAGAGCAAAACTAACTTATCAAAATACACAGTAACTGACATGTCACATTATAGGGTGTGTCAATTTTAGTAAAGTCAACAATTCAAAAACTACTAATGCTCAAATGATGTCATATTATCTAGCAAACTTAGAAATATCTTTAGTGTTGTTTAAAAAAGCCATTTACCTACTTATATTTGACCATAAAGGTTTGAAATATAACCTAAATATGACTGCAGCATCGTATATCAGTGCCATTGATATGTGTGGTCAACTTTGGTTATTTTTGGTGTGCAGTATGGTTTCTAAGTTTCACATAGTCACAAATGCTGGAGTTTTGATTGTGAATGCATGTGTTTTCCCTCCTTTTTGACAATTTTGATTACTTCGTAATGTAAATATTGTGTAATTCAAATTATTTGAAATGTTATGTATGACCCAAACTTTCTGTATATTTTGATATGATAGATATATGAAATTGTCATTACTTTGAATAATTAAGTCTTGTACCTATAACAACACAACCTTTTATCTGGGCTTATAGGAAGATATTAAGAATTTCAATTAATTTAATTTTATGTAATCATAATCAGTAGGCCCATCCAAATTTCAATGACATTTCTTTTGTTCACAGGTCCACAGGATGAATCAGAAAGAAATCAGAACCCAAAGCAAATCAAGTTGTCACCTAAGTCATTTGGTGGGGACTGGGAGGGAACTTCCCCCTGCTGAGCTGCCCACAGCCAGAGATCTGTTGAGGTATGGTTTGTTGAGGAGAGAGATGAGTGAGGAAGACAGGAAGAATTACCCAGTTAATGACCTGATTAACAACGGCATTGTTCCAGGACTACTGGCTCAGTGGAGAAAGGCCAACGCTCTATTCATAGGACCTGTAATCAACACTGAGGTCAGGATCAGGGCTAAAGTGAAGGCACTGTGTGATGAGGCAGTGAAGGTGTCCATTGGCAATGTGAAGCTAAAGGTCAAAGATAGGCTCATGATGAAACTGGACAAATTGGTGGACATCCTGACCTGTCACTGTGTGATCAGGAGCTGCAGTGAGCTTGGGTGCAACCCTGTCTGCAACAGTGAGGTTCACATTGACTGCAGCTGCAGGAGCGAGCAGAAGATACCAGTGCAGGAGCTTGCCTTCATTAAAGGTGAGAGAGAAAAGGTGGGAAGTGTGAGGGCACACCAGATGGGTCTAGCTGATCACCATGAGACCAGGAGACAGGAAGCAGTGCTGCAGAGACAGGAGCAGAGAAGGAAGGCCGAGGAGAAGAGGAGGAGGAAGGCAGAGAAGTCAGCCAAGAAAGAAGAGGAGTTGAGGGAGGAGTCACTGCTGGAGATGGAGTTGGAGGAGACTGGAGATATACTGGAGGAGGCAGGAAGGAGAGAGGAGGACAAAGACTTCATGCCAGAGGCTGTGACAACTTCCTTGCCTGTGGCTAAGAAGAAATACAACACTGAAGATATCACCAACATAGCTCTGGCTAGCTTGAGACATCACACTGGACTGAGAGAGACGGCAGAGATTGCCACTGCTGCCTGGATTGATGCTGGTCTTATCACAGAGTTTGACACAGCACTGGTGATTGACCACAACAAGGTGAGGAGGGCTCAGGAGAGAGTGACAAAAGCTGGTCAAGAAGTTTGATGAAGAGATTAGGGAAAATGGCATCACCTGTATCTTCTTTGATGGGAGAAGAGATGACACCAAAGTGATGATGGAAGCTGAGGGCAGTGACAGGCAGTTTCCTGTCCTCATTAAGGAAGAACACTACACAGTGTGCAATGAACCAGGTGGGAAATATTTGTGGCATTTTGTACCAGAGGAAGCTGCAGAGGAGAAAAGTCATGCTGAGGTCATTGCTGATCATCTGGTGAACTGGCTAAGAGAGAGAGGAGCAGACCAGACCCTTTTGGCCATAGGAGGTGACAGTACTAATGTGAATACTGGCTGGGAGGGAGGAGTAATGCATTATGTGGAGGCCAAGCTTAGCAGGAAGTTGGTGTGGATTGTCTGTGACTTGCACACTCGGGAGCTGAGTCTCAGACACCTGGTGACTGCACTGGATGGCAAGACATTGAGCAACAACAAGTGGTCTGGGCCCCGAGGGAAGATGTTAGACACTGCCACTGAGCTGGAGATCAACCCAAACTTCACAAGGATCACTGTTGGTCCTCCTCTACCCCATCTCAATCAGGAGGTAGTCAAGGACCTCAGCACAGACTAATCATATGGCTACAGAATCATCACTGCCATCAGATCAGGAGAGGTACCTCAGAGTCTAGCTCTCCTGGAGATTGGGCCAGTCTGTCACAGTACGTGGCTCACCATGGCTCTAAAGTTCTGCAAATTGTGGATTTCCAAACATGGGCTGAAGGGTAGGAACCTGAAGAATCTGAGGATAATTGTGGAATTCATAGTGGGAGTCTACATGCCAAACTGGTTCAACATCAAGTTAAATCACAGCTGGGTGGAGGGTCCCAGGCATGTACTGTACCAGCTGGAGCTGCTCAGAAGTCAGAAGAAGGAGGTGATAGGAATAGTGATCCCTACAGTGGAGATCAGCCTGGTATGCACACTTTGAGGCTGTGCTCCAGGCCATGCTGTGCAGTGAGGTGGAGGAGAGGAAGGAGGCAGAGGAGAGGAGGGAGGCAGTGAAGAGGATACTGGAAATCAGAGGTGAAGGAGATGAAGACACACAGGTAGACTACAGTATCAGACCCAGGAAGACTCCTGACATCAACCCAGATGCCACGAAACTCTCGGAGCTTATTGACTGGAACTCTGGCATGACTGAGCCTCCTCTGACCTGCTCCCTCACCACTGCTTCAATCAAGGAGTTTCTGGATAGACCAATGGAAGTTCCTGCATGGCCCTCACACGCACAGTCAGTAGAGAGGTGTGTAAGGATGACAACTGAAGCAGCACAACATGTTTACTCACAAGAGAGGAGGGAGGCATACATCAGTGACCAGGTGGCCAGTAGGGAGCTCATGTCCAGGAACAAGAGCAAGGCAGACATGGCATCCTTGGCAAAGTTCAAGAAACCTATCTATATTTCTAAGTTTTAATAGTGAAATACAATCAAAATGTCTTTAATTGTATGTATGTAAAATGTAGTTATACAGTAAACCCTCGATAAGTCAGACTATATAGGGCTCTAGCCAGTCCAACTCATTGAAAAGTCTGACTCATCGCGAATTACCTTAATTACCCCCCCTATTTACCCCTAAAGAGGCATAAATACTCTCTAACCTTTTAAGTTTGATTAGTGAGAGAGTAATACAGTGCTCAAAATAAACAAAATAAACATTAAAAAACAATAAAACTTTGTTTCATTTACCAATGCTAGAATTATTTTGAGCGTGAAACACAAAAAATTTTATTGTTTAACTTTTTGTACAATACAGTATTAAAAAAGAAACAAAATAAAAATGGCACTTGACATAGGAAATAAAACACTTCTCTCAGTAAAATAAACAAAAGAATAATAGCACTTGACAGAGGACAGAGTCCAACTCATCCCGAATTCCAACTCATCGAAGGTTTACTGTATATGGCATCCTTGGCAAAGTTCAAGAAACCTATCTATATTTCTAAGTTTTAACATTGAAATACAATCAAAATGTCTTTAATTGTATGTAATGTATGTAAAATGTGGTTATATACAATAAAAAAAATACTTGCAAAAATTGCTGATTTTTTGTAAACTTCAACTTCAAATATAAGTAGCTAGTAGTCGTATCCGGAAAATTGTTCGAAAACAATTATTCAAAAAACAATTATTTGATTCAACAATTATTCGAAGCAACAATTATTCGAAATAAGTTTAAATATAGGTTTAATAAAATAAATAAGTTTAAAAAAAAAATAAAAGATTATCCTAAAAATTTTATTAAATAGAAACAAATTTAAAACGAACCCAGACCTAGGCTGGAGTCGCAAATTATGAGCAACTGCACGTAAATAGTCTACCACATTAGCGTGGAAAAAAATAAAAGATTATCCTAAAAATAGTCTACCACATTAGCGTGAAAAAAATAAGAGAGTATTCTAAAAATAGTCTACCACATTAGTGTAGAAAAAAATAAAAGATTATCCTAAAAATTTAAGCTTAAGGACTAGAGTCTCAAATTATGAGCAACTGCATGTAAATAGTCTACCACATTAGCGTAATTTTCAAAGGATTCGGTTAAAGTTTTTAAACGTTTTGCAGTGTCATGATATTTTTTCCTAGTTCTGTGGAATTCTATACCATTTAGTGCTTTCTCAATTTTAATTTCATTAAAATCTTGCTCCCTTTTCAATGCTTCCAGAAATTTCCAAATAGTTGGATGATGTGATGACACTTGTAAAAAAGCCTGATGCCATCCTTCAACAGCATTATTGGTCCTCGGTAAATCTTGCTGCACCCTTTCAAAGCAGGACCACATTTTAATTTCAAATTTAGGAGGGTGGTGCCTATTTCATCTACCAGGACGCCCAATCCAAGTATCTTCAAAGTAATCGAGTACTGGGAGAGCTTCCTGTGGATACAGTTCAGCATCCATTAATGCGTTAAACGCGTCAATCACCCTTTCAGCTGGTACAAAAGTGAGAGCAGACAACATGCAGATGCTTAATGCAAATTGGGCATCATTATCATACCTCATTTTTAGGCTGGATGCACACACTTTTCTATATAAGCATTGCCCAAAGTGAAAAAAACAGCCATTGTGACTAACTGAATTAAATTCTACCTTGATCGCATTTATCATGGTGGGTTCAAAATCACTGTTCACAGCATTAATGTTTAGGGTAAGACCAATTTCTTTTATTTTTTTCCAAAACTTTATGTAGGTTTCTTCTTTCTTGTCTGGTAACAAAGCATAAATCACAGGAATGCAAAAGCCATTTCAAATGACGTGAATGGTATACAACTGTTCAAATATGTTCGGAACTGTCTTGAAGGTTCCATCCATATATAAATTTTCACTCGATGCAAGTAAAGACAAATTTTTTTGCGTAGAAAATATCAACATTCTATCGTCAATTTGCCCTGAGTCGAACATTAAAAAAGTATCACCTTTATTAGTTTTCTTCTGTTCTTCTGAAAAGATTAGGTCTCTCCTGTGATTTGGTATAACTAAGCCAACAGTTTCTTTCTGACATACATGATGAATAGTTCGTTTAATGCTAGACATAGATGGTAAGGATACTGCTGCAACATCGCTTATTTCAGAGGCTGCATTAGAAATTATATAATGAGGTGAATCACGTGTACTTTTCAAGTCACTTTTAATCTTTTCTAAAACTCTGCATACTTCAACATCTGTGGGATCACCTCCACGATTATGCTCGCGCGAAACTGAGGTTATTTCACCATCAACTGTAATGGCTCGACTTTCACAGTACTTTGCAAAATACTGGCATTTCCAGTAAACTTTTGATTTCACTCGCTTGTCTTTGACGTATAGATATCCATTTACTAATAGCATTGGGTTTCCTTTTTCGCTCTTCACAGACTGTGCCATTCAGTAAGGTGATATCGCTGCAAAACTTTTTCAAGGCTGTTAGTTAACTAAATACTTAATCTGTAGTCTTCTTTAATTATGAGTTGGTTACAAAGTTGCCAAGTCGTAATTAATGAATTAGTTTTTAAATTTTTAAACTTATAAATTTATTTTATTAAACCTATATTTAAACTTATTATTTCGAATAATTGTTGCTTCGAATAATTGTTGATTCGAATAATTGTTTTTGAACACTTTTCTGTAAATCGCTAGTAGTGGTCAAATCTGGATTTTAAAGCCATATTTTGATTTAGCACATAAAAATGCATTATTTGGTCGCTAGTAGTCTTTGAAAATCTAAAGATTTCACTTTGCTCCCTAAAATTGACACCCTAATGTCACAACAATCCATCTTTACGCCTCAACAACAAAACACAAACTGACCAGATCTGACCTAATGGAGTAATTGAACAGTGTGGCAACTAAGGGGTTGCCAAATGTTGCTAGATATACCAATAATTGCTAAAAATATTGGCAGATGTTGCTAGATATATCTCAAATTGTTGCTAAATGTTGCTAAAAATGACATTGCTTCAAAGTATCATAACTTTGTTATTTTCTAATATTTTCAAAATGATACATAGCTGCTTGCACCATTTTTTCTGCTCTATCGATTGATATATGTTTTGTTACTGTAGCATGTTTCATGCAATGCGGGTGTTTTGTAAAGTTTCACCATCTTTTTATATAAAGGACTGAAAATTTGAGTCTTACCTCGAAAATTCTTTGACTAGACCCTGAATCTTGCTGGTGACACCGGGGCATGAAATTGGATAGACATTGCACCAAATCCAGTGTACAATCAGACTTAATGCAACCATATCAGTTGCTTGTCTGGTTGTCCAGTTCTCTTCTGACATTACACATTGGATGACATCTTTACCAAGAGGAAGCTTTCTGTTGGGAAATGAGTCTGTGCTTGAAAATCTGTGACCTCCCTCAAGAATTTTAACCATGTCATGCGTCTTAACATCATACTACGTAGTATTTTTTGGCAATAAGGTTATCAAAATACATGTATTTATCAATTCTATAAATTCAACCTGAAAAGAAAAATATAAAATATAATTTCAAATAAAAAACAAAATATTTGGAGAAAAAGGGCCAAATAATTGCATTTTTTGAACAAAAATAACGAAATATGGATTTGTTGATGCATTATTGACCCTGCAACCCTCTGCAAATGTTTTAATCTGCTTCAGAGATTAAAAATACATCATAAACAGTTTTTAAATTGTCTTTCTATCATGTCCAGAACCCGAGATAGGTTACTGGGGTTCAAATTTTGGTGGTGTACCGTGTGCATATATTTGTATAAATTGGCTGGTACAGTAGTAGTCAAACAACTATCTAGACCACCTCAATTTTGATCCTGGCACTTTTGATTTTTTCACTCCACCCTACAAGTTTATACTCTATATTTTTTTAGGGCTATGTTGTAGCCATTGTCATAACACTACTTCCTGTTGATCAGCAAAGTTAAACAACAATAGGTCAGATAGTAGTTGGATGGGGGACTGTCAGCTGCATCCAGACTATGTAGCAACCCATGGTTCAAATCCAATGTAAAACTGTAGGTTCATCCATCATATGACCTTAGATGTTGCGAATGAGGTTAAACAAACCACTCATTATATTATATTATATTTTTTATATTTATATTTTTCTCAAAGTGAACATCAAGTATCCGCATTTTTCAACTATCTGCACACCTGCCTCTAGGAATAGACATGTGCAAATAGTAGAAAGTATACTGTAATAATAATATATACAATATAATAATGGAGAATGGAGACAGCAATACAGGTTTTTCTACTCTTCAGCACCTGGACTGCAGACCCATTACTCCCTCAAGGCTGCTAAAATATCAGATATACAAGAGTGGTGAATTGTTTTGTATATCACGAAGAAGAAAACTTCCAAGATTTTAAATAAGACATACCCAGTTGTTATAAGCCTAATATGGAAAATCTATACATGCCTGTCGTACACTTTACAGTTCACAACAAGGCCTAATTCAAACCTAGGCCTAAACACGCCTACAATATAGTATTGTATATGGTACCTTTATTTCATAATTAAATACAAATTATTAATTCATTGTATGAAATAACTACAAAATTGCTTCAGGATTGGCAACAAAACCTATTGGAAATGGAAAAGTTGCCATACATAGAACCAAATGGTGACAGGACAATTGTGTCCTGGTCAAGTGCGTCCCGGACAAATGCGTCCCAGTCATTGGCGTCCCTGGACAATTGCATCCGGTTTTATTTCATCCCGGACAATTGCACACTTCCCCAACTACTATATGAAGTTTATTTATTAGAGAAGTGAATAGAAAGTTCATTGTGACTTCACCTACGCAATTGTCCAGGGACGAGTATGTTTGTTATTGTAATTTTGTATGGGATATAATGCCCAGTTAGATTAATTGAATGCCCAGTTAGGTCAACTGTATGCCCTTGACGATTGGTTAAGTTGTGATATTTTCGTTAAAACTAACGAAACTAACTTTATCTTAAGTGGACGTAACCCATAAAATTTGACAATGATGTTGCTGATGATGGATAAAGTTATAGAGAACAGTTTCGAACAGAACTTATGAACATATAACAAGTTTAATAGGTTAAAATGAAAAGTATATTTGAAATTCTGATACTAACTTTCTACTTACTTCTCTAATAAATAAACTTCATATAGTAGTTGGAGAAGTGCGCAATTGTCCGGGACGCAATTGTCCAGGGACGCACTTGCCCTAGTACCGAACCAAATATGCAGGCATTGGGCCTACATAGCAACAAACAAAATGTAAAAAAAAATTCCATTGCTGACTCATAAAAATTACTACAAAAAGAGAAATAATGAAAATACAAAAATTAGACATCTGGGATTTTCCATTTTCAAACTAAGCAATTAAGATTTATAGCTGAGAGCTGCCTAGTTACGAGTGTTGCTGTAGACAAGGAAGATGTGTTTAATCTTCCTAGAAGTTCTGAGTGAAACACTAATAAAATCAAAGGCTAGGCCTATCCTTTCGAATGTGTTTAGGCATAGTGAATTGTCTGTATTAATTAGACTGAAAACTCCTTGCATAACCCTATCGCCTACATCAAGAGAGACGAGATACGCAACTGCGTGGCCTACAACCAGAAGCAACATTCAACGAAATAAGGTGGTATGGTAGTTTTCTTTTTTTACCATTAGGCAGTGTTAAATACTGAAAGCCAATAAGTTTAATTCAAACCATTGTTGTCTGTGTGTTGTCTACATTTCCTCTTTAATATCATTCTGAACCCTATCAAATTCATTTTGTTCATATGAAAATAAAAACCCACTAATAGACAGAGTTTATTTCCACAACAGTTTTGATGCCCACTGGCATCCTCCTCAGGTGGATACAGAAAAACGAAAATGGAAAATCCCATTCGTTTTTCTGTATCCACCCGAGGAGGATGCCAGTGGGCATCGAAACTGTTGTGGAAATAAACTGTCTATTAGAGTGGATTTTTATTTTCATATTTTGACCTTCACGTAGAAAAAAGTGAAGTTTTTTGCATTCATCATTTTGTTCATTTTCTATAGAGAGAATATCACTAATAGTGTCATTAAAATAATCATACACTGAAATGTCATTGTATGAAATATCTGCACTGCTATCATCAAATTCATCATGTTACACTGCCTTTTTTCTGCGCTTTCTTCAATGTTGACTTAACTGTGTTCTTCACGTTAGGTTGCTTGGTAGGCCTTAAAAAAGTGGTCCAATTCACCCCAAAGGCACTGAGACAGTGAATGGGACCAAAATTATTTTTATTATGAAGAAATTATAGAAAATAAAGATACTCCGACACTTGCATAAGAAACTAAAACATGTTTAGTATGTATACACAAATTTTGATCACAAAATTTGAATTAGTTTGGCCACAGCAACAAAGTTAGCAAAATCTTCAGATTTAAAAAAAAAAAAATTCCAAACTTTTTTTTGTACCTTTTGGGAGAATGGTCAGGGTTCCCATAACGATTTATCTTGAGTACTCATTACCAATTATGCACAAAAGATGGATGCCAGGGCTATGTGAGGAATATTTCAAAATTATTTTTTTTATTACTTTTTTTCAAATGAAGTTGTCCGATACACCCCAACTGATACTACATTAATCTTCACAGGCCTAAACACCATTATGACCAACAGTTAACCATGCCCTCAATCCCACTAAGCCTTACCTTGTGGCATTCCCCTGGCTTTGCAGCTCTTTTCACTACTCTCTCATCCTCTCTCTGTCTCTTCAAGCATGCTCTCTCTTCTATCTTCACCTCTCTCTTCCTCATTTTTGTATCCCTCTCTACCAGTTTCTTTTCTTTGACACTTAGGTCAGCAGTAGAAGAGAAGGATGTGGATGCAGCCATACTGGTGATACTAGTACCAGATAAACAAGTACCAATAATTGCTGGATTATGCTGTAAAGGGAAACTGTAAACCACTGTAATCATTCAATGCTGTAAAATGGAGACAAAACATTAAAAATTTAAAATGAAAAAACAAAATAAAAACTTAGCAAAAATAAATTAAAAGAAATAACGAGGATTATTAGGATCATCTTGATCTTAGTGTTTATTTTTACTGAATCTTTAGTGTCTCTCTAAATATTCATAGATGCTCTCCTTAATTATTCTAGCAAATATGGGAACAGTTTGTTCTCTTTTTACAGTTTATGGTATTTCTCTTGCATCAAAAGATCTCCATAGCAAGCAGAGTAGTAGTCACTTGGGGTGAAAAAAAAACAGGTGGGCAATTGGGGTAAAAACAAAGAGGGGGCTGAGTGGCCCCCTGTAGCTAGTTTTTTTCTGGATTTTTCATATAATCTAGATCACAAGGGCACAGCCCTAAAAAAACTGGGAATAGTTTTGAAGTGTATAATTTTGAAGCTACGGAGCCTATTTTATATTTTGTTTGCAAAATGCTACTATATATACAAGTGCTACTATATATACAGCAGTTGCATATTACATTCACCCTGAAACAAAAACATTTACAGATGTATCTTTCGCTATCATTAGCAACACAACAACACACGAGAGCCTCGAAGTCCAGGTATTCAATGGTTGCGCTGTCTCATCACACTGCTTTACATGGATGTTCCGCTGACTGGAACTTCATGGAAAGTTACCATGGGAAGGGTGCACACGATGGTATTGGTGCAGTTGTGAAGTACAATGCTTATCGTCAAGTTCTGCAAGGACATGAGTCATCAAAACTGCAAATGATTTATACCAGGTTGCCAAAAAAATTACCAACAAGACCATCTGTTTATATGTGGACTTGGAAGAAATCGAGTCTTCCAAGGCTACATACAGTGAGCTGTGGGACAACTGCAGAACTGCCAAACAAATTCAGAAATGCTGTTGTGTGAAATCCTTGGCACCCTACCATGTTACTCTTTTTGAAAACACGAATGACCCATCACCAATAAAGGAGTGCAACCTCAAACCTCTTGAAACTGATCCCGGCACAGTGGAAGAAGCTCAAAGTTCAGAGGCATCCGAAATAGATAGTTTTTCAATATCAGATGTTGAGCCCTCACCAAGTGATAATAGTGACAGTGAAGAGGACAGTGCTAATGCTAATGTTGGTAGGTCATCCACAGATTTTCCTCCAGTGACGCACGAGCGTTCAATTACTGACTTCGTTATAGTGAAATACACTGAAAAAACATCTTATGTCGCTCAAATTGTAAACATAAAGAAATATAGAGGCTATGAAACTGAATTTTGCATTTCATACATGAGGAAATATGAGCGTGATGGAAAATTTACTGGTGGATTTAAATTCCCAACAAATGAAGACAGAGACACTATTTACAGCTGCAAAATCCTGCACCTACTTCCAAAACCTACTGAGGATCAACGATCACATTTCACATGGGAGTGGAAGCGGTGTTATCCTAAGAACATGTACTAACTGCATCGACATACTACCAGTATGTATTGTAAATATTGTATTGTATTGCACTATGTATTGTAAATATTATTTTCTAGTGCGCTATGCAGGTAAAGGGCATGGCAAATACTTTTATTACGTTGGTATGTTACTTAACCTGGTTGAGCCAGAAGGCATCGAATGGGATATAAGATTTTTATTTATTTATATTACACAGAGACCATACATGGAACAAGGAACTCTTCTACGAAAATTAAATCCATTATAGTCCGAATAAGTAATGGTAAATGACAAATACTATAGTTTTTTCTTTTTCATGATGCTAGCCCAACATGGGCAACGGGTCACTCGCAAAGCAGTCCCAAAAATATAGCTTCTCTCACCAGCTATCTGCAAAGCAGATAGGATCCAGCTTTGGGACAGGATCTAGGGTTTAAAGCAGCCTAGCCCAGCTACATTTAGAACCTCAATATAAGCAGAAGACTCACTGCCTTCACATCAGATTGAATACATCAAAGAAAAAGGGTAACTATTATATTTTTAGCCAAAAACCAAAACTTAAACCTCAACTGGCAGAATTGAGCATCCACTTTCAATCTGACATGAAGGCAGTGAGTCTTTTGCTTATATTGAGGTTCTAAATTTATGTAGCTGGGCTAGGCTGCTTTAAACCCTAGATCCTGTCCCAAAGCTGGATCCTATCTGCTTTGCAGATAGCTGGTGAGAGAAGCTATATTTTTGGGACTGCTTTGTGAGTGACCCGTTGCCCACGTCGGGCTAGCATCATGAAAAAGAAAAACCTATAGTATTTGTCATTTACCATTACTTATTCGGACTATAGTGGATTTAATTTTCGTAGAAGTTCCTTGTTCCATGCACGGTCTGTGTGTATCATAAAAAACCTCAGGAACCATTCTGAGTTTTCCCATATATATATATATATATACAGTGGTGACCCCGTTACTCGAACGACCTATTACTCGAACAAATCGTTACTCGAACCGAAAAATTCGGAAAATATAAAAAATAGGGACTCGTTACTCGAGCGCATTTCCGTTACTCGAACGCCCGAGGCGTAATGCGCGTACAGTATATTTGTACTCGCAAAATCCTCGGGTGTTCAAGAAAAACAACGTCAGGATAACAGACTTGAATGTGATGTGGCGCTCGAATTCAAAGGCATGGGTTACGAGGCTATTCTTTTTTGAGTGGGTCACTGAGGTGTTCGCCCCTCAAGTGAAGTCGTACCTTGAAGAGCAGGGTCTTCCCCTCAAGGCTCTTCTTGTGATGGATAATGCCCCTGCCCATCCTCCTGGTTTAGAAGAAGATTTGTTGGTAGAACATGACTTTATCAAGATAAAGTTTCTGCCCCCAATACCACCCCCCTTATCCAGCCCATGGACCAGCAAGTCATCTCTAACTTTAAGAAGCTCTACACTAAGAGCATGTTCGAGAGATGCTTTGATGTGACGAATGGGACTGATTTGACCCTCAGAGACTTTTGGAAGGATCATTTCAACATCCTTCATGCCATCTGGATCATCGTCAAATCCTGGGCTGCTGTGACTACCAGGACATTGAACTCTGCCTGGAGGAAGCTTTGGCGGGAATGTGTAGCTGATCGCGACTTTGAGGTCTTCCAGGAAGCACCTGTTGTTCCTGCCATAGTGTCTCTAGGGACGTCCATGGGCCTGGAGATGGATGCCGACGACATGGAGGAGCTCCTGGATGAGCACAAGATGGAGCTGACCACAGATGAGCTCCAGCACCTCCTTGAGCAGAACAAGCAAGAGGCTGAAGATGAGGTCTCCGCTACAGAGGAGGAGGAAGAAAAGAAGAACCTGCCTTCTGAGAAGATCAAGAAACTCCTCAGCCATTGGGAGGCAGTGCAGGCCATTGTAGAGGAGACGTTCCCTAACAAGGCAATTTCAGACAGATGTGTTGATATTTTCAATGACAATGTTATACGCCACTACTCGAACATTTTGAAGGGTCGTCAATGTCAGGTTACACTCGAATGCTGGATCAAGCCCTCTACGTCGGAACCCGAAGTGGACGTTCCTGACGTTCTTCTGGAAGGTGATTCACCTTCCAAAAGGTTCTAAGAACCTACCTCCCTCTCCTCCTCCTCCAACCAAGCCCATCATCAAGCCTCCTTCTGGTAAGTACACTTAAAACCTTTTTTACTTTTTACTTTTTTACCTTTTTTACTTTAAATTTTATTAATTATTATTACTAATTATTAATAAAATTAATAAAATTAGAATAATTATATAATAATTTGTATAATTAAAGCATATTTTAAAGTTTAAAATTCGAGTTTGGGGGTCCAGGAACGCATTATTTCTATTTCTATTAATTTAAAGGCAATTAATTAGTTTGTTACTCGAACTTTTCATTAGTCGAACCGCCTCCAGGAACGAATTAAATTCGAGTAACGAGGTACCACTGTATATTAAATATATAATATATTTCAATAATATTTGTGTATTATGTCCACTATGCTATTCATTATTTATGTATGAGTGCATTTAATGTGCAAATATTGTATTCTTGGTCCACAGAATTGCATGGTTACAAGCAACACTTTTTTTTTGTTACGAGCAACACTACACATTTCCCCCCTGGGGGGGGGACCTAAAATTGAAGAGCTAATTGCTAGGTCTCAATTTGCAGCAAATTTTATTGTCTTTCGATGAGGAATAATACGTTTTTCCCGTAGATGTCTACAATTCACAGGAATTCAGACAAATGTAAGTACGAGTGTAAGTGCCAGCTGCATTTCAGTTACGAGTGACACCGTAACTTTGGACGTTTGCTGTAAACAATGTATTTGCCTGATTTAGCTGAAACACACATCATTGTGTTCATTGACCATCCCTCAATACCCAATAGTAAGAAAAGTTCAATTGCTCTATAATTAATAGAAATATGATGAGAAATGTAACAATAAGTTGCTCCGAAATGTTACAAGTGACACTATGGAATGACCCCCCCATGGAATGTGGCAAATGCGCCCAGTCACCTTCTTTTAAAAAAAATCAGATACCACAAAGCCAATAAAGCAAAAAATGATTTATTACTTTAGTACAATAATTACAGACATATTGTCTGCCTAACATAGAGAGATGTTGCCAAACACATTGCAACAGAACAACTTTTCTTTGTTGAATGTTGGCTTCTGAAGTTTTTGAACAATGTTAACAGCTTCAGTTTCAAAGAGGTCTCGATTGTTGGGTGGTGCAAATACGATAAATTCATTGTTAGATAGTTCATAGTTACACCTGAAATATTCGATGTTCCAAATCTCAGGAGAAACATGTTCCAGAAGTTTGCCAACATAGTGGAAAATCATTTTCTTTGATGTAAATCTAACTAGGACATAGTCTCCTTGAAGCTGGGATTCTGGCTCTTCCGCGCCACATTCCAGTTCAGCCTCATGAATTGGTGAAATGCCACTCAGGGCATCATCATCAGACAAGGAAAGGTCATCAGCATCAGAGGATGAAGATGACGGTACTTGGGTGAATGATTTCCTCTTTTTTGTTATTCCAGATGTTGATGCATGCTGGTTGATATCATTGAGGGTCATGCTTTTTCCAGGTGATACTAGGAGTCTTCTTCCCAGAGAAACAGCACCTGCCTTTATAGCAGCTGACTTTCTAAGCTCTGTGAGGTGGGCAATCACCAAGGGACTAACCAAGTCTGTTGCAGGCTCCATATGAGGTCGTTCGATCTTGTTTAGTATGCGCTGTTTGTTGAGTGGATAGATGCCAGTAGTTTGAAAGGCTTTTTTCACCATTTGGGTTGTACTGGTACCAGTATCCTGCATTACAGTAAGAAGATTCAGCAGAAGATGAGGAAACCACTGTTTGGGCAAGGTAGCATAATGCTTACCTGCACCAATCTTCCACTGGATAAGAACAGTCCTCCAAGCTTTCTTCATTGGGCCATATATGCCGACATCAAGTGGTTGAAGGAGAAGTGTGCTGTTGGGTGGGAGGAATATAAACTTTATATTGTTCTTCTCACACTCTTCAATAATATCTGCAGAGAGATGAGAAGATAGGTTGTCCCCAATTAAAATTCTTGGCATGTCATTTTGCAAATGCTTGTAGTATGGTAGAGCCACTTTTGTAAACCAGTCTTTGAAACAATGAGTATCGAACCAGCCTGACTTACTTCTATTATACCGAGCATTAACAGGCCCACCTCTTAACCAATTGTCCATTAAATGCTCAGCACAGTAAACTACATAGGGATCTAAAAGTCTACCAGAAGCACTACAAGCAAACATCACAGACACTGATGTTTTAGATGTGTTCATCACTCATTCAGCATGTTTGATGCCTTTTCTGTACAGCATAGTTTTAGACTTTGGATCATCTGAAAGATTAGTTTCATCATAGTTCACTATATTTTCAGAAGGCACTGCATTTACACCACTAGTTGCAAGATTACCAAAAAAATGTTTAATAGTTTCAGTACTTATAGCAGCTCATTTACGAGAAATGTTTTGGCACATGCGCTTTGTGAGTAGTTGTGAATGGCATTTCACAAAACTTCTCCCCCATTCAACACCTGGCAAACTGTCTTTGAATTGGGGTACACATCAGCCAGATTTGTCAAGGAATGACTTTACAAAAATACAGAGCTCTAAGTCATCAAATGCATAGCCATAATCACCTAGAATGGAGGTGTGCTGTGCTATACTTCACTCTTCTTCTAGCAAGAATGCAGTCGGTCTACCAGCCATGGTGTGTTTCCGAGCACCACTGAAATGATCACGTAGAGTTCTCCTTGGTATCTACATCTGAGTGGATACGCTTCGAATGCTCTGACCTTCTTGGATGAGCTGCAATGCTTCCTGAAGGTCATGGTCACTGTAGGTTTTGGGCTTCTTTGCCCCTCCCACAGGTTTATAGTTCCGGACCATCTCAACAATTACCTAGATATTGACCTGGAAAATAAATATGGACTTTTAGGAAAACAATATAAAGACTTTTAGTTTGCATAACAACACAAGATGTCACTAAACCAAGAAAGCACACAAACATATAGAAATGCTGTAGAAAGAAATAATATTTATAACTGGGCGCAATTGCTCTAAGGGTAATAATTCCTGCTTCATATGGTATACAGAACTGAAACTTTAATCAAATTTACCTTAACATATTTATAGTTCATATGCAAAAAATTGGCCAGTTTTTTATTTTCCTTCAGTTTGGCAACATATAATGTTTCTGGTTAAATGCTTAGTTCATTTTGGGAGAAAAATTATTATACCAATTAAATAATCTTTAAAAATTATCTTGACACCTGATTTGCCTTTCATATGTAAATTAGACATTAATGATGAAGTGCATACCTCCAAACAAAATTTTAATTAGGAATTCAATTTCTAATACTACTTTATATAGATTTAAACATATGTGGGCGCAATTACCCTGTGACTGGCGCGTTTAGTCCACTTTACATTATTTATTTGTGACAGTAATTTTATTAATATAATCATGTGATTCAGTGATTTGCAAATCATAGAATGATCAGTAATAAATTCTGTTTTGACTAGAACTTAACTTGGGTTTATAATTGAAATTTGCATTCACAACATTAAAGTTTTCATAATTTTGTAGGTTTGATAGATATCCAAAAAAGAAATGTGGTGACAAGTTCCTAAGTGATCTTTCTGCCTTCATTGAAAAAACTTCCAAGTTGTTTGACATCTTCTGTGAGGACTCAAATCGGAGAAGAGATTTAGAACATTTGTATAAACTCAAAATGACAGAAGACGACTATGCTTTCTATGAAAACCAGAAAACAGCTAGAAGAGGATGATGAGTTGGTTTTAAGGAACACCTTACATTGGCAGACATCAGATACAAAAGGAGAGGAGTACAACAGGAGCAAGCAAAAGAAAAGAATCGGTGAGTTTGATCTATATAAATTAAAAAACTTTTGATTAATGGCAACCAAAAATCTGGGTTTCTTGAAATGATTGTGCTACAAATTATAAAATTTTATTTTTGCATCTTTGGTAAACTACCTTGTATCATAATCATATTTTATTTTATCCCCAGGGAAGAGCTCAGAAGAGTTTTTCAAGTTGTTCCATCAAGCTCAGCAGCAATACATGACAGTGATCTCGACAGTCTTTCAAGTCAGGGCAGCCTGGAATCACATGATGAAACAGCTGGTGTCAGTGAACAACAGGAATCCAGGACAGAACAAAATATGAAGTCTACCAAACCTCACTCGGCAGTGTAACAGGCATACTGTATAGTTTAAAATATAAGTATGCTTTGAACACTCTTGTTGCTCTGTTGAGAATACCTTTGAAAAAATTATTTAGAATCCATGTAACATTGCTAATAGTTAGAGTCCAAATCTTGGACACTGCTGTCCAATGAACATCTTGTTAGAATATTAACTTTATATAAAATAAATGTCTTTTACCTGGTATCAAGTAAGTGACAGAGCTGGAGCAGCAGTTGCATCAGCAGTTTTAGAGGATTATGGAATTATCACTACTACTAATAAGATAAATGTAATTCACAGGTAACAGTCCAATTATCTTGTACATTAGTACCTATCTGATTCAAATCAAGTATTTCACAAAAAGGCATATGTTTCAAGCAAGTGTTGAAATTTAAATATTGTTAGTCAAAACCTATGGAGCTTGCTTAAATAACTGTCTTTAAAATTGAGTAAATTTGTACTATGAACTTTGCAGGGACAAGCTGAGAAGAGAACGTGACAAATATCATAAAGCCATTCGAAAAGAGGAGGGTAAATTGTTTGAATTGGTGAATGCTATTTATGTGGATGGTCGCAAAGATATCTATGCAACAATGGTGACAGTTGAAGTGAATAGCAAATATTACAGAAGAACTGAGCTAGAAGAGCACTATCTATTTGTAGGAAAACCTGGTAAGATTCAAAATTTTGATCTTTTGTAACAGATATTACTCAAAATATTTATTAAGATGAATTTTGGATATAGAAATTGGAAAATAAATATAAACCCTGAAATGTCTAAAAAGTGCTCTCTAATTTCTGAATACTATTTCAGGTGATTTCTACCTCACATGTGACTCCAAGTAATGGCAAGGGGTCGATTATTGCAAGAGAGATATACAAGGCCCTCGAAGACGCTGTTACAATATGATAATAAAAACCCACTCTAATAGTTTATTTCCACAACAGTTTCGATGCTCACTGCATCCTCTTCGTTTTTCTGTATCTACCCGAAGAGGATGCCAGTGGGCATCGAAACTGTTGTGGAAATAAACTGTCTATTAGAGTGGGTTTTTACTATCATATTTTGACCTTCATGTAGAAAAGTGAAGTTCTTTGCATTTACTGAATTACAAACCAAACTTGCCATGATAAGATCTGATGGGACTAATACAATGACTGGTTCAAATGGTGGAGCTATCAGATGCCTGGAAGAACTGCTTGGTAGACCTTTGCAGTGTAGCATTTGCCTTCTACACTGTAATGAGCTCCCCCTTCATCACGTCTTTGTTACTCTGGATGGAACAACAAAGACCCCAGACTCATTTTCAGGAAAGATAGGGGTTGAACTTGGCAGAAGTGTATCTCAATGGGATGTGATTTCATTCAAGCCAATTAGGAATTCAAAATTTCCAGTTATTCCTAATGAAGTACTGGAGGACCTCAGTATTGATCAGTGTTATGTTTACAGAATCTGTATGGCTGTATTGATCTTGATCTTGAGCTGCTTGAAGTTGGACCAATCTGTTATTCAAGGTAGTTGACTCTGGCATGAAGAATCCTCAGATTTTATAACTACATCTCAAAGGAAGCCTTCCAAAGTTCTGGTCACACTTGCAGAGTTTTGTATCTTGGTCTATTTTCCAAGTTGGTTCCAGATCAAGGAGGAGTATCAATGCACAGATGGTTCTAAGAACTTTTATGATATACTCCAGAGGATCCTGAAATTTCCTCACAAGGAAGCCAGGGAGATAGCCCTAAAATCCCTCTAACAAAATGCATACTATGCTCACTCTGAGAATGTATTAATTGCCATACTTGCTGATTCAGACCCACAAATCCACATCATCACAGTTAAGGTACTTTTGGTCAAAGGGAATCAGTTGAAACAGTGATAGACAATGATTTCGAAGGTGGTGACCTGATAATTGATTCAAATGAGGATATTGAAGTACCAGAGTTACAGCCTGACTTGAGTGTTGTGAGAGATGGTAGTGTCAGGAGATTCATGGTGCCTAAAATCGATAATGAAGCTCGAGGGTATCTCAAAATGATAAAATTAAATTCACCTGATATTCATGAGCCCCCTATCATAGCATCTCTAACCAATGAAGAACTCATAAACATAAGAAAGGAAGCACTGAAACTCAACCAGCCTTGTCATAATCAGGTTGTAGAGCAGGGGTCACCAACCTGGGCAGTAGCACCCACTAGTGGGCTCACATTAAAGGTAATTAAACATTTATTTCACTATTTATTTTATTGATTATGTTGATTTATTCTTTTTGATCTAAGGTGGGCAATAAGCTTTTTTAATTTTCAAAAAATCATAAAAGTGGGTGGTGAACAAAAAAAAAGGTTGGTGACCCCTGCTGTAGAGTTGCATTAAACTTGTAACAGAGGCTTCCTCAACTGTGGTAGGATTTGAACATCCTGATGGCATTATTCGACAAAAGATAAAATCAAGAAAACTGATGAAAGTGTTCAATACAAAAATACAATATTCTGAAGCTGTTTAGATGATTAATTTTTATTACTTTGTTTAATGAGTGATACATTAGATTAATCTTGATTTGTAATTTTGATTTGTAATATTTTCAGTAGAAAATTGTACACATTTACCACAAATTGTCTAAAAAATTTGCAAAAATAAATGCTGAAAATTGCAATTTTTGGTCCAAAATAATATAAAAGAAAATAATATAAAAGACAAAAGACAACTATCTAGACCCCCTCAATTTTGATCCTGGCACTTTTGATTTTTTCACTCCACCCTAAAATTCCCTCATATTACAGAAGCAAAAATAAAAGAAGGTACCATATTTTTGTTGGTCCTCAGATCCAGTGGCGGCTCTAGACTCGATAAAGTGGGAAGGCTGTAGCTTTCGAAAATACTTATAAGGTACAAAAATTAAGAAAAGTAGCTTAATAAAATAATAGTTCAATTATAAATACCGTACTTAATAGTTTTAGATAAGCTAATTGAATCAAAATAACCAAGTAGAAATCTGGTTCACAATAATAAATTTAATTGAAAAAGAAGCACGATCAGCCTAGCACAGGAAACAATGACTGACCACACTTGATAACCAGCGTCCGAACACTGCCGTCACGTGCCGTCTGCAACTGTACGCTAGCAGGCTGCATCTGCTGCAGACTTAAAAGATCCAAATTTTGCTGCATATCATATCATTATCTTCTACTTTACCAATAATGTATTTGAAAATTCAGTTTTTAATAGTTTGATATTAACACACGGTAACGGAAGTATAATTTAAATAGATCAACTTTCATCAAATATAGCGAATTAAACGTGAAATTAATCATTAGGGACATCGTGCACCTGGCAGCAGTGCAGTGACCGCACTCACCTCACAGTCCTCACTAAATCTCATACCCTGTATACTGTGTATAGACTGCATGATTGCAGCCTTAAAATTTACATCTTAGCGGTAGGCCCTATATTTATATTACATTTTAAATAACCTTTTATTCATCATTGTTTGCTGGAAGTTATCTTTATTTCGTCACATTATTAATATATAAAAATCAGTTTAGTTTAGAATCTCATTTTTTGTTTAATAGAACACTTTAAATAAAATAAAGAGACCGTAGAGACGCATTATTCGTCATTTTAGTTGGGGGGTCTGCAGCCTTACAGCCTCTAGGCCAGAGCCGCCACTGCTCAGATCAATGAACTGATGAAAGATACTGTTTTTGATGGAACCTTAAATGAATTTGAAAATAGAGCCTGGACCACCTTCAAAGCAGTTACTCAGAACTTCTGATGTATATAACCATCAATCACCAAACTATGCTGAATTGATTGATGAGCTCCTTCAGGCTTACAGAATACTGGGCTGCAACATCTCTTAAAATACATTTTTTGTATTCCCACTTGGATTTTTTCTCACCAAACCTCAGAGACATCAGCGACAAACATGAAGAGCAATTCCACCAAGATATCTCTATGATGGAAAAGTAGTATCAAGGCAAGTGGAATCCTAGTATGCTTGCAGATTACTGTTGGATGCTCATCAGGGAAGCCAAAGATTATCATATAGCTTAGGGCTTGGAAATCCCTGAAAAATCACCAACAATAATCACCACCATTTTCTGTGATGATAATCATGATATTGATGATATTTGATGATTGAATAAATCCTTCTGTATCTACTATGTGTGTATGACATAACATAACTGTATAAGGCATGCAGTTGTAGCAGCTAGCTGCACACAATGCCTCAAGGCCACAACAGTGGAGATGATGATGTTCCTGAATGCTAATTACAAAGTTATTGTTCAGCAGCAGCAGTAAGCAGTTGGAACTGTGGACTGGAAGATTGTGAACACTGTGAAACGTAGTTGCATTGCTGGAATATTGTGAACACTGTGAAACGTAGTTGCATTGCTGGAATATTGTGAACACTGTGAAACGTAGTTGCATTGCTGGAACATTGTGAACACTGTGAAACATAGTTGCATTGCTGGAACATTGTGAACATTGTGAAATGTAGTTGCATTGCTGGAACATTGTGAACATTGTGAAACGTAGTTGCATTGCTGGAATATTGTGAACACTGTGAAACGTAGTTGCATTGCTGGAACATTGTGAACACTGTGAAACATAGTTGCATTACTGGAACATTGTGAACATTGTGAAATGTAGTTGCATTGCTGGAACATTGTGAACACTGTGAAATGTAGTTGCATTGCTGGAACATTGTGAACATTGTGAAACAGTTGCATTGCTGGAACATCGTGAAACATAGTTGCACTACATGTTTATCATTTGGTACAATCCTTTCCTTACCTCTGAAAGTGTATGAATTAGGAAAATACAATCCTTACCTTTGAAAGTGCCAGTGTCATTCTTTTCCCTACTTCTTTTGTCAATCAATACAAACAATTTAATATACTTGCAGCCCTAATCACATCATTCAATCATAGAATATAATATCATACAACAATCAGAGTTGTTTTCACTTTAATATTAACAGAAAAACATTATCATGCAGTTTCACAGCTGAATTTGTCAGAAATTATAAAATTTTACATAAAAAACTTGTCTATGACAATTATCATTTTCCAAAAAATGGCAGTGATTTTCCGCAGTGATCAATTATCACGATATCAGTGATTATCACCAAACCCTAATATAGCTACGCATAAATCATCAAGCAAGAAATTTTAGACGAGTCTGTAATATATTACCACTCAGCCTTATTTTCATGTTTTTGTAAAATAAAAATGATCATTATCTCAAAAAATGGGGGTGATAGAAAAATTTAACTTATTTTCAAAATCGGCACTAAAAAGTCAATAAGAAATACCCAGAGGAAAAGAATCTTTGTTGAACAGTGTTATTACTTGTGGGGTCATTTAAAAAGCCTGGTTTATGTTACAGAAGTCTGAACACATGATGAATTGTGGCAACGAGTTCAAGACAATTGTGAAACAATCCATAAATTTAGTGATGTAAAAAAAACGTTTTTTTTTTTTTTTTTTTTTTTTAATATAGATATTGCCAATTTAATTATAAGGTATACTTTTGCAATGATATATATTATAAAAATAAATAAATAAATAATAAAATAGGCCATATGATACCAGTATAGAATGTCCTTTTCAGCCTATTTACAGAAAAAACTGGCCTCTTTCTTGCACTGAAAGTCTTGTATCTTGAGATCCATTAAACTTGCGAGAACACTGGCTGGGAGCTGACTGCCCATTGTCCAACCTTCCCAGGACTCTCCCATCCATGCCTCGGATTTTGAATCTCCCACTTAACTATCCTTTAGACCCGCGATGACATATTCCCCCCCCCCCCACGAGACCATCCATATATATATACATACACATACACCCATATACATATATACCAATATATACATAAATACTTATATACACATTTATATCTATTGTATACCCCATACACATGCATACATCCAGAATTCCAGATACATACGCATGCATACTCACTAGGGTGCATTAAACGCCCCATGATTTTCAAAACGTTGTTGGATTTTAATGTCTATTCCCTCAAATGTTACACTTATTGGTAGAAGTATGTATGCAAAAAATAAATCAAATCGGACGTGGTCCTGGGTGGCCACCGGCCACTTTTATATATTTAGTAGTGATGCACCGAATATTCGGCAAATATTCGGTATTACTTATAATACTAATATACAAATATTCGGTATTACTATACTTACATTGATTGAAAGTTGAAAATGTATAAAACACAACGCCAATGTCACTACTCCAACTTTGCTCGTTTCCGCAAATTTGGCCTCGCTTTGCGGTCACATTCAACCACTTGAAGAAGATTTTGGAAGTGGTCTTCTCCTCTTGCAGCTGAGACAAAATCAGTTGTGAGCTTTACTGCTCTCTCCGCAGGTCATTCACAACATTTAACCCATCACAATGGACTTGGCTGCCTTGAAGTGGTCATTGTTCTGCCAATTGTCAACATCCTCTGTTAGGAAGGTCATATCCAGGTGAAGAAGGTTCACTGTAAACCACGAGTCCTCGTTCACAAGATCAGCCAGGGTTGTCGCTTCTGTAATTTTTGGAAATGACGGTTTGCCATATCCAGAACCGTAGCGGTGTTTTGGAGTGCTTGGCATTTCATCTGGTTGTATGGCCAGTAACACATCTGCAAGGGCACGACGCTCCTTTTGAGGTACTGCATTGCTGAACAGTGCCAAAACAACCAGTTCTGGGGTTAAATACCACAAATGTCTATCAAAGGCTTTCACAGCGCTGACTGAAATGATTGAGTTGACAGCTTTATAGTTGAGCAGAGTCTTGTATAAGCACAAATCAAACCATGGGGCATTTGAAGCAGACTGACATATGAGCCACCAATCACAATAAATATAAACAACAAAAACAATAAACTCCTTCAGTTTTTCCTGTTGATGTTGTGTTGTTACAGTTCCTCGAGGTAGTACAGAAATTTGCTCTTCAAGTAGGCATATTTTGATGGAATAAAGAATCTTTGACATCCACCTTGCTTTATGCATGGCCCCAGGTCTGTGGAGTGTTCCTTATTTTGTGACATCATCATCGAGGACTACCTGGCAGAGTTGTGCCATTTCCTTGTAGTCTTCCCTACAGTATGAAGCGCTTGTGCGGATTGTGCTTAGAACCTTGTTTTTGCAGGATAAAAGCAGTTGTTGTGCATCATCATTGTACATTGAAATGTCAATTTTGGTTAAACTTTCATCCTTTGCATGCGATATGCGTTCCCAATTCTTCTGGAGACTTTGATGTCTCAATTTTGAGAGCGTCAAACACATGATCCAGGATTACCTCTCCAACATGATGGCGACATGCACACCACAGAAGAGCACGGTCCAGTTTTGATTGAATGGTAACACAGGCAGCTGTAACGTGTCCAGTGTTTGATGCTGTTGTGTCAAAACATAAGTTGACAACTGACTGTTTGCACTTCCATGAATGTAGAAACGTGTAAGTGTGCTCGGCAATGATGTCACCTGATGACATATCACTTCCACGAGGATATCTAGCCACTCCCAGTAGCTTTACATCAGTGGCATTCCCAACCAACACTGGCAATCTTTCTTCCTTGCCATTCTTGTTTGTGAGCGTATGCATCTGCTTGCCATCCCAGTGAAGTGTTGCAGCTGTTGGGGCGATCCAATTTTCTCAAATATCTTTGGCGATAGCACTTGTTATTGATCGTCGAGCCTTATCAGCAGTTGAATACGACTTGGCCACACGACGTGGATCACCTCCTGCCTCTTGAATTACAGCTTCGGTGAGCACAGCCTGTTGAACAGGAGTTATGTTTAGTCGAGTAGCAACAGACACGACTGAAGGCCTTTTCAGAATATCATGAGGAATAAAGGCAGACGTACCTGCATATGTTGATCTGTGGTGACTACGCTTCCTTTGAAGCTCTGGAATCGCCTCTTCTTCAGTTTCTTCCAAGCTATCTGCAGAGGCACTATCATCAGAGCATACAGAACTTTTCATCTCTTGTACACTGGATGATTCATGACATTCTCGTCTTGAAGCTTCCGCTAAGATGCGTTTTTCTTTTCTACGATCTTTATCAGCTTTCTTCTTGTCAACACTACCAAATGAGGCTACTCTGTCAGATTTCATTGACTCTAAAAATGCTCTATCTTCCTCATTCTTAATGTTTGTCATTGCATCTTTTGTCCATACACCAAAGGTCTTATCAAGACATTCATTCATGGATTGCAACTTAGCCAAAGTGTTTGGAGATTCTCTGCGAGAAACAGGTATTTGACGCAATTTGTTATTGTCATTAAGAAGGTCAAGTATTAGTTTGCAGCATTGATGGTCTGAAAGCATAGGAATATTTGCTTTAGTGTAGAATGTTTTCAGCTGGATAAGGACTATGCTGGCAGATTTCCATTTGAGTGGCTGTGTTTGTTTGCCTTCACATATTTCTTTCTGGATGTGCCACATCACGCATCGAAGAACCTGCCGGCAAGTTGGGAGGCGGACTCCTGTCAATGTACCATCTCCTTCTGTAAGAGCATTGCCAAGACCAAAAATGGCACTTGCTAATCTGGTCTTCTTAGCTTCCATTGTTACAGCTTCCATTGTTTCTGAAAGACAATAAAGGATATTATTAGACTATAAGTGAAGTTTCATTTATGGTACATGTTTTATGTAAATCACCCCTTTAGGGTGCATCAAACGCCCTTAGGTTCTTGGATTTTAATGTCTATTCTCTCAAATGTTATGTAAATCACCCCTTAGCAACTCTATATTAAAAGAAACAATGTAAGTAGTCAACTGGTTGGTAAATAAAAAAAATAGATATTTTTACATAGCGCGGCCCCCGAAAATTGCCACGAAAATATAAAAGTGACCGGTGGCCACCCAGGACCACCTCCGATTTAATTAATATTTGGCATACACACTTCTAGCAACAAGTGTAACATTTGAGAGAATAGACATTAAAATCCAAGAACCTAAGGGCGTTTGATGCACCCTAATACTCACATATATACCTACACAAACTCATACACCTCTATTTCGCCCTTTCATTACCTCCGAGATCATTTAGCACATACAGTAATATCCATACAGCCAAAAGAAACCAATTAAGCACAGACAGAGCAGCAAAGCTAGTATTTATATCCCAAAATGCAAAATTCCAAGAAAGTGAAGTAAAACATGGTGCTACATTGGCTTCGTCAACATCCAAATCTGCAATAAATACCAGTACCTGTGATATTGAAACTATTTGCTTTAATCAATCTAGTGATAATGATTCTTCAATGGAAATAGAATCAGATAATGAAAGTTAAACAGCATTAGGTTAACACAAAGGTTAAAGAAAGAGATGAATATTTATATTTTTTTTATTTTTCTATTTGGAATATATATATATATATATATATATATATATACTTGGTTGAATGGTTTGTTCTTAGGGAATATACACTGGTATTCTTGCCAATCACAATTATATCTATTGTTTTATACCAGTATTATGGATATTATACCAGTACCTGTGATATTGAAACTAGCATATATGCTCTACCCAATCTAGTGATGATTCTTCCATGGAAATGTAGGTTAACAAAAAGGTTCAAAAAAGGTGAATATTTTCCTTTTCTATCTGGAATATATATACTGGTACTCTTGCCAATCACAATTATGTATATTGTTTGAAACGAGGAAGAATGTTTTATGTTCTAGTTAAAAAATATATATACATATAAAAAATGAGGGTTTGTTTTTCCTTTCTATTA
Source organism: Bathynomus jamesi (assembly GCA_023014485.1). Classification (NCBI taxonomy): domain Eukaryota; kingdom Metazoa; phylum Arthropoda; class Malacostraca; order Isopoda; family Cirolanidae; genus Bathynomus; species Bathynomus jamesi. The sequence goes on along the minus strand of JAJOZX010001895.1, from coordinate 541,329 downwards.
TATACTTTTTGCATGATTCAATTTTTCTAAAAGATGACTATATAGTATATATACTAGGTATAACCGTATAAGCATGGTAGTATAGTAAATTATAGGTAATACTAATATACTTATTAGATTAAAGGAAAAAAAATATGGAATAAGTTTAAAACAATAAAAACAAAAAAAACAAAAAAACAGACTACCTTTGTTTTAAACAAAAAAACGAAAAAAAAAAAAAAAAAAAACGACACAATAAAAAACGACTTGCATCACTATCCATAATACTCCAGAAATTTTTGTGTGTGTCAGACAATCACTGGTGCGATGTGCTGAGGCATGTAGCTATGCAAGAAGTGGGAAAGAATTTTGAACATTTACTTTAATGAAGCAAATGTATCACACTGTGTATTTGCATAAAATGCAGAGGTCGGGAGTCGGGGCTTTTTTGAAGAGTCGGGAGTCGGTAAAAACGACCGACTCCCGACTCTTTGATTCAATTTCTATATGCCAACAATTTACCAGAATACTACTCTGCCCTAAATAAATATCTTCCTGAACTAATTCTAGATTCACATTTCCACATTTGATTTATTGTTCTGGTAAATCTTAGCAAATGAATTTCATATTTCTATTTTAGGATACTAGGTACCATATAAAAATTAGCAATATATTAATTATTAATTTAATTAGCCCCTATTCGTAATGAGTCGTGGGCCTAGTAGAAAATCAGCAGTCTTTCAATATTTTAAGCTAAATGAGGATGAAAGTATTTTTATTTGTCAAGTAGAAAAGGATGGTAAAGAGTGTAATGCAAAAATTAGTGCTTACATTGGGAAACATGCTAATGCTCCAACTAGAGCCTCAAACTTGAAACGCCATCTACGAAACAAACATCCCAATATTTATAAGGTTGTAGATCAGCATGATAAGGAAAGAGTCGGGAGTTGGAGTCAGTTTTTAAAAATACCGACTCAGGAGTCGGGAGTCGGTTGTTTTTGGCCGACTCCCCATCCTTGATAAAATGTAATCTTTAAGAGTTTCATTTTTCTGTTGCATGCTATAGATCAAAACCTAGAAGTTTCTCAACCTATGTTTATATGGTCTTTTTTCTTTACTTTTATCTCGAGAATACACCCTGCAATTTATGAAACATTTATAAATCACCCTGTATAGTCTCTAAAAGACAGGCTATGCCCCTGGTCACCCAGGACTTTCTGTTTGATCTCTAAAAGATAGGCAGATGATTTTAGTTTCCTTTCAATACAAGAGTGTTTTCAGCATCTGAGGCATTAGCACAAAGAAGCATCATTAGGTTAGGTGGTCCTTAGCAACTTTGAAGCCTGGAGCAATTCTCTCCTCCTTGGATATGCAAGTCCTCAATAGCATCTTTTTCCAGAACAAGCCTGCTTCATGTGTTCAATACTTTTTTTTTTATGCAGGAAGGAGGGACCAAGGGCAAATACCCACAAAAGCACACTAGAAGAAGAAGAGAGCCAAATTCAAGGTCCAGGGTTTTGGAGATGCCCAGACACATGTTTGAAAGATTGGAGGTCATAGACAGGGGGAAAGATGGTTTGAGGAAGATTGTTCCAGAGTTGACTGGTTGAGTACATGAAAGATTGAAAATACTGATTAACCCTTGCATTAGATAATTGAACAGAAAAGGAATGAGAAAGTGTTCAAAGTCTGGTGCTGCATGCTCTCCTTAAAGGAGGCGGCATTCAGTTAGAGGGTTCAGAAGAGCAGTGTCTGTTATAATAGCAATATTAAAGAGAGTGCGAGGCAATATTATGGCAAAGAGAGAGAGATTGGAGACAGTGAATAAGATGTGGGGATTTGATGAGACAAAAAGCCTTTGATTCCATCCAGTCAAGTATAGCTGTGTGGGTTGAGACACTCCATACAGGGGCAGACAAGACCCCTGTACAAAGACCAACTGAGCAAGAGTGAAGAAACTGCAGAGGCAGTACAGCACACCTAACCTCTTAGAAGCTATTTTGGAAAGAGTATGTGTGATCTTTTCAGGAATGATCACAAGAAAAGGAAATGCCAAGAAGAGAAGAGGAAGGATTGAGTTGTATATTGTTGAAGGTAAGGGGATAGTCATATGGAAGTTTGTGATAAGTAGACAGATGGAGGAACTGAGTTTTTGAGGCATTGAAAGCCACAAGGTTTTCTCTGCCCCAATCAGATATAGCAGAAAGATCAAAGGTCAGGTGTTCCATAGCCATCCTACACGAATCATGGAGTGACTGTTGAGAGGAATGCTTTGGGGAGTGGGTGGAGAAGTGAAGAGTGGAATCATTGGCATAGGAGTGAATAGGAGAGGAAAGGCAAATTAAAAGATCAGATTTGTTTAGGTTCGTAGCTATCCTTTGGCCACAATGAGATAAAAAATTCAGGCTTGAAGTGAGAAGCAGCTTCTTGGTTAGATGCTGCCTCCCCTGTTAATTTCACTTTGTGCAGGCTGTATCTTTTCTTAAAATGATCAAACCAGCCTCTGCTGGCAGAAAATCCTGACCCACCTTCTAAAGTTTCACCCTCTCTCTCCTTTAAATGCTCAGATTCACAGAGCCTTTTCTTGGATTATGGGTCCACTGATAGGGAGGGGCTTTCTTTTGAGTTTAAGCTTCAATCCACACATTAAGCAACTTCTCCCTCTTTTCAATTAATGGTTTTTGCCTACTTACAAATGTTACTTTAGCACTTGAAGGTACATATTTATGAACACTAGCTCTGAGTTTGTCCATTTTTTGATGTAACGAGTCATGAATTTGTTCATGCTATATTGCCAACCAAGAGAAGATGCAGTTTGTTCTATTTCTAACTCATCAAGCATAATTATTTTAACCTTATGTTGATTTTTTGCAACTGAATTATCATCACCCCTGCATTTGAATAACATTAATTAATCACATCTAAAAAATAAGGAAAAAATTTGTGAAAAATGAAAGGTAATAAGTGGGGCAAACCTCACTGATTGAGTGGAGTCTGTTCAAAAATATTTGATATGGTTAGAAACCCAGGATCATTGCTGGCCAGCAGACATGGGGTACCAGTAATAGTAATAGGTACCCTAATAGTAATAGTCTATTACAGGATTTTTCAAGTAATAGTCAATTACAGGATTTTTCAAGTAATAGTCTATTACAGGATTTTTCAAGTAATAGTAATAGATCATGATTTTTTTGGTTGTAATAGTAATAGAAGGCAAAGTTAGTAATAGATAATAGTCTATTATTTTTCTATTACTATGGCAATGGACATATTGTGTGAACAAAGAACTGAAAAAGTAACTAAATCTACTCTAAACTAAAATAAACATGTACCCTATGTGAACTAATATTGTGGCAAATTTTTCCTTCAATAAAGTAAAATTTATCAAGACCTACAGTCTCTGAAATTGTAATGATTTAGTTGAAACAAGTATTTGTTATTTGGCTGCTGCTGCTGCTGCTGCTGCTGCTGTCAGCCTCATCCTGGATTTGGGCTTGGAAATCACCGAAAAATCACTGATGATAAGCGTGATATTGACGATATTTGATGATTGAATGAATCCATCCATATGGCTAATCGCCTCCAACATCAGGAGCTGCCTAAAGGCCACAACAGTGGAGATGTTGATGTTCCTGAACACTAATCACGAAGTCATTTCTCAGCAGCAACAGTAAGCAGTTGGAGCTGGAACATTGTGAAACATAGTTGCATTGCATGTTTAATGTTTGATACAATCCTTTCCTTACCTTTGAAAGTGCCAGTGTCATTCTTTTCCCTAATTCTTTTGTCAATCAATACAAACAATTTAATATACTTGTAGCCCTAATCACCAGGGCTGTGGAGTCGGTACACAAAACCTTCGACTCCGACTCTATTTTTCAAATGCCCAACTCCTCTCGACTCCTCTCGACTCCTTTCCATCTTTAGTGATTGTAAAGTGTTCAAACACAGCTGATTTCGTTGAAAGTCTCTTTGCCATTGTGCATTGAAGTTTAGAACAAATAATTTTATCAATAATTTGAAATTAAACTTATCAAGTTATCAGTATCACAATTATAAAAATATTTCCTAAAAAAAAGTAAGGGTTAATGCTGATAATTAATTAAGTATAAATAATAAATATATTTCATTTATATTTATTATTTATACTTAAAATAGTATGCTTCTGACTCCGACTCCACAGCCCTGCTAATCACATCATTCAATCATAGAATAGAGTAACATACAACAGTCAGCATTGTTTTTGCTTTGATATTAACAGAAAAATGTTATCACGCAGTTTCACAGCTGAATTTGTCAAAAATTATGAAATTTTACATCAAAAACTTGTTAAAAACTTTTCTATGATGATGATCATTTTCCAAAAAATGGTGGCAATTATCGCCAATTTTTTCCACAGTGATCAGTTATCACGATATCAGCAATTATCACCAAGCCCTATCCTGGATCCATGAGTGCCGAGCCCTCTGCCTTTAAGCCTCATTCTGGATCCATGAGTGCAGAGCCCTGTGCCTCTCAACCTTATCCTGGATCCATGAGTGCAGAGCCCTGTGCTTCTCAGTCTTATCCTGGATCCTTGAATCCAGACACTGCTCCATCACCAGCTCAATTTACCATCTCACACAGGGTACCCCCCAAGGGGCCTTGGTGAATCAGGATGCTGGGAATGCAGTTGGGGGTCATGATGAGGAGGCATCTTGGACAATGGTGGTAAGGAGGGGCCAGAAGCGAGCAACCCCTCCGAGAACAGCAACCACTGCAGTAGCTAATGGTGGTGGTCCCTCAAGGGGGTTTGGTCCCACTCATGCACTGGCTAGAGGGAGTCAGCCTGTGGCAAAGGCTGACAGAGAATGGTGGGGTGTCATAGGGGCTGCCAAAACAGATCATATGATGGCTGTAGCTACCAACAAAGAATGCAAACATTTTCATCTTGAGATGTTGACCTGATCCTACGGCCAAGGAGCTGCAGGCATTTGTGGAAGATAAAGTGAACCTTCAGGTTACAAGTAGGAAAATTGACTCCAGATGGATTATGTACAGTTCCTTTCAAGTTACAGCAGTCTGTGATGTTCCAGGGGTATTTATGGATCCAGCAGTATGGCCGGAACAGGTATATGTACGGTGGTTCTATGAGAAGAAGGGAAGAAAAACACCTGCAGCCCCTCTTGCAAGAGCTGGAGAGGGTAATTATGGAGACATCATGTGTTGTACTGTGGAGGAAAACTCAGCTGGGTCTAATGCTGTAACTGCTGTGCCTGGTATAAGTGGAATTCAACATGTGGAGATGGTTGGCAGAACGCCTCCATCTTCCTAATTGCAACATTCAAGGTAATCTCTTATAACTGTAGAGGCCTAAGCTTAGGCAATAACAGCAAACACAGATGGATCATAATTGATAAGCTGTTAGAGATGCTGATATTCTGTCTGCAGGAAACATGGCTAGGGAAACAGGACTTAAAGGGCCTGAATAGCCTGTGGACCCAGTAACTTTCATGGGATAGGGGAGGCCACCAGAGATAACAAGATGGTCTCCTTGCAGGCCACCCACCTGGTGGGGTAGCTATTATATGGAGGTTGGGGTATGGGAAATATATTAGTGAATTAAAACTTGGTTTGAATTGGCTAACTGGAATAGAAATTTGTGTAGACAATTAAAAAATTTGTAATTCTGTGTATCTACCGTATTTTTTGGTGTATAAGATGCACTTTTTTTCCAAAAAAAAAAGGGGTCTCAAAATCACCCTGCATCCTATACACCGAAGGTCATAATATTACTTTTATATGGGCTAGAAGAACTGATGGATTTTTACAAAAATTCATCATCTCTCAGTCCCTCCTGACTGTGTATTGGTTTGCCCAATTTTACACTAAATTTCTACTCTTCCCAACCCACTGATAACAAGAAAAATAGTATGTATTGCATAATGATTTACTTTTATGTTTCATAACATATAGTATAGTCTCTGGTATACTTACTACTACAGGGTGTCCCATAAGTCCGGCATCATAGGAGAAATTCATATTTTTCTATTTCTACAAACCATAATTCATATTTTTCTCTTTCTACAGGCCATAATGTCTGTGAGCAAGGAAGAACAAATCCAGATAATTCTACTCATAGGAAATTGGAGTCAGAGAGGCCACTGCCGAATTTAACAGACTGCATCCAGACACACAACTCTGTGTTATTGGCTCACAGTCTGGATGCAGTCTGTTAAATTCAGCAGCGGCCTCTCTCTGACTCCGATTTCCTATGAGTAGAATTATCTGGATTCGTTCTTCCTTACTCACAGACATTATGGCCTGTAGAAAGAGAAAACTATGAATTATGGTTTGTAGAAATGGAAAAATATGAATTTCTCCTATGATGCCGGACTTATGGGACACCCTGTATTTTCTTATAATGAGTATGGGTGAAAGAAAATGTATCACCATACTTTTGATGGAGGACTTTAACAAAAGTCAGCCTCACTGGTAGAAAATTACAGACATTTTCTGACAACTAGGCAGTTGGCCATAATTTTTTTCCTGAAAAAAGGCCTTGAAAATAGGGGTGCATCTTATACACCAAAAAATATGGTATATGCCTTTTCAGGCAGTTCATAATGAAGAAGATTACCTCATTAAATTCGGGCAGGTCACAGCAGTATTATTGATGACTTGGATATGACATGTGTAGCTATTATTAGTAACTTTAATGCTAATGTGCTTAATGATAATTCTTTATTTAGCAACCACTTAAAAGCCTTCTGTGAAGATAATAACTTGACCCTTTCATCCATGCGTAGTCTTCCTGGTGATAGCTTTATTATGTTAGTGATAGTTGGCACATCACCTCATGGTTGGATCATTGTATTTGTATGTTCATTATACACCTGTAGTGATTCACTGGCCTATTTAGTCAGTGCTCCAGACAACTCTCTCTTAATCTTCTATGGACCTCTTGTATAATGTTTGTACCTGTTGAGTCTGAACTGAAGTGTTTGTTTGTTAACACACTGCTTCTAAATGCATTTAAATAGACAAAGATCCTTTTCAAATGAGTGAAGCACCCCACATACAAAAGTAATAGTAATAGATGAAAAATAAAGTAATAGTAATAGAAACAAACTCAGTAACAGATCCCATGTCTGCTGGCCAGGAATGGAAAACTATGAATGAGCAGGACTGCAGCCATGACAGGTGGGCTGTGTGTACAAAACTTTAAGTATGGATACACAAACCAGCAAAGGGCAGGGGTTTCCTGTACTTTCATTAAAGGTAAAAATATGAATATTGATTTGTATTCTCATACACTTCACTCTTGATACCAATGCTGAAAAAATGTGTCAATGTGGGTGGGAGATGCTCAAATTTTTAATTGAATTTTGACTGACTTGGAATTATTTTTTTAAATCCTAACTCTGACTTGTGAATTCAAATTTGATTTTTTTTTTAACATTTACCTGAAGTTTTGTCTTCAACCAATTTTGATTTTCAATTTAACTTTGCTTTTTGATTTCTGAATTTTATTAAAATTGATCTTCAAAATGCGAGGTCAAAATCAATGTCCAAGCAAAATTTCAAATTCTTATTCATGTGAAAAATCTAATTGAAAATCCAAAAAACTGGGTCAAAAAATAAAAATACCAAATGTAAATTTTGAGAAATACATCAGTTTTGATTAAAAATCTACATTAAAAATTGTTTAATTATACATAAATGTTCCCACCTATATTTATGACCAGTGGCAGCTGGTCTATAGGTGCTGCAGAGCTGCAGTCCCTCCTGAATTGAGCTGCCAAACATACGATACAACTATGATAAATATATTTTTGAAGCTAAAATAAAGTTGTTTCATCCCATGTCTAGAAATTACTTTGTGATACATTATTTATTAAACAAAAAGATTATATTTTCAAAAAATAAAACTAAGATCCACTTTAAACATTGCAAATCTTAACTGGCATGATGTGAAAATAACACTGCTAAACGCGATTGAGAGCTATAATTTTTGCATGCAGCTCACCAGTTACAGAGGCATGTTTGTTGAGAAGAGTTGTTGTGCATTATTTTTGTTATTAAAGCAACAATTTTGGTGAAACGAGACTGCATAGAAAAAGTGAAATACTTGCGAAATGTAAACTTCAACAGATTAACACTAAATGAAAAACTTGCAGTTAAAGATAAAGGGAGACCAACACCTAACTGAAATATTCAGCAAAGTAGCACAAGTTGCAGTAAGGAATATGTATGTCAGTTTAAGAATAAAATTTATGAAAAATGTGGCTAGATCTATGGATGTGATGAAACAAATTTTTTATTCTGCTTTCCATGGACAAATCATGGACAAAGACTGGTGTTAGAGACTTGAGACATCTGCCACAGAAAATCAAAAAATATGAACAATCAAGTAAGCATATAAATAATTGATGTTTTAGGCACCAATTTATTGACATCACATGCAAAATTATTAAAAATTTAACCAAAATCATTGAAAATAAAATTGTGCATAACTTTGTTAATACAATCCAAAATGGCAAAAAAAAGAAATACTTCAAAAAGAACTTCCTACCATAAAAAACTCAAGACAATTATCACAATCACAATTCACAAGGAAATCACATGTAGATACTTGCTCTTGCTATACACAACCACAACTAACCAAGGAAACAATTTGCCATCCTTTATATACTATTTTCTCCCAATTCCGGAGTATTCTAGAATGTTCTGGAGTCGTCTAGAATATTCTCACACATTCTAGAAAGTTCCATAAGGTTCTGAAATATTCTAGAATTCTCTAAAAAGCTGCAAAACAATCTAAAAATGTTTTAAAACTAAGAAAAAAGAAAATTCTCGAATATTCTCAGCAAATAATATTTTGGAGAATATTCTCAGAATATTCTCGCCTCACATCACTAAGTGCAACCCAAACTGACTCGGTATATAAATTTTCAGTGGCAAAGCACAATGAATTAGTGAGGAAAAATAGGGATTTTTGTCTAAAATTGTAAATTGTATAAAATTCTGTGGAAAGTTTGAGTTGCCACTCAGAAGACATGATGAAACTGAAAGCTTGAAAAATCCACGAGTATTTCTTGGTTTAGCTACTTGAATTTGCCAGTGAACAGCAACAGTTTTCAAGGGAATGTCTAAAACAATACGGAATGAACTTTTATAATCTATTCTAACTGCATGTCAGGAAATAAAAAAAAGTAAGTGATGCAGAATATTTAGCACTAATGTGTGATTAAACAACAAATGTTTATGATAAAACACAGATGGTAATTATTCTGAGGTATGAACTACAAGGGAGGCCTGTTGAAAGATTATAGAGATTTTTCAATCCACTTAGTCTAAGAGCAGAAACTATAGCCACGCTTCTGCAAAATGAGCTCAATAATTTAATTCCAAATTACCCAAAAAAACTTATTGCACAAACTTATGATGGTGCAGCTGATCTAAGTGGAGCCAAAACAGGTGTTCAGGCAAGAATTAAAGAAACTTTCAAAAATGCTCATTTTGGGGTCATTCCAGGACAAATCAGGCATTGCCTGAAACCACACCCACTTAGATTTTGCTTGAAATTGCTATACAGGGTTGTTTATGCTGAAAAACACAAAATTTCGAGTTTCAATGCAATCAGAGTAATGGTTCAAAAGTTATGGGCCCCCAAATTTTGGTGGTGGGGGCTGGCCCTTTAATTTTTAAAGTCTATAACTTGGTCCCTAATTGAGCTAGGAAAAAATTTAAAAACCATTTGAAAGCTCAAATCCTAAAGAATAATTGACTTAGTAATAAAATGCACTTAATCAAATAGTTAAAAAGTTATATAAGTTTGAATATTTTTGGTGGGGGCATGACTCCAGATTTGAAAAAATTTACTGGAGCACAGCTCTGAATTTACTTTTTTCCTCATCATCTTCATCCTCAACAGCTATATCTACATCAGGCATATTAGTGTCACTATTTGCAATGTTTTCCATTATATCACTTGGTACTGAAAATGAATCATCAGCATGCCCTAGATCCTTCTTTTCCACCAATTTGATGTAGATTTGATCAAATCATTGTTCAGGATTTCTTGTATTGATTTACACTTGCTTAAATGGGCTATGGAAATGTCAAATTTGTTGCTTTTTGCTTTATTAGATTTGGATGCAACACTTGAACTTGAAGGCATATTTTGACTCTTCTCTTTATTAACCACAACAGCTTGGTGAGTTTTTTTTGTTAGGCGCAAAATTGCATTCAATGTCTTCTGGATTTGGGAATTTTCAAATTCCTCTAAAGCAGTTTTGTTAGTCTGATGCGCAGATTCCTCACTTACCTTTTGTTTCTTAGGTGGAGGAGAAGCACTTTCTTCAGTCTGTGAAACATCTAGTGAAAAAGTTTCATTTTCTAGATTAGCAGTTGATGAAGTTGGTTCATTTTTCTGAGGTCTAGCACTAGCACATTTTGTGAACAAACTAAATGACTGCTTTGCCGTATCTCTTTGCTGCACTTCATCCTGGTATTTCTTTACTGCAATATCTAAGCTGTGGGCCCAAACTCTGGGACCTCTTGTATTGTAACAAATATTTTTTTGGGAATTAAAATGTTCCTCCCAGTTTTGCTTCTTTGAATATTTGTTCTTGCATTGACCACAAAAGTAACCCCTTTTAACACCCTCACTTTTCTCTCCAACTTCATCAATATTAGGATCCATTATTGATTATTGACTACCTGAAAAAATACAAAATAAGTAAAAGTGAGTAAATATAGTATGGTAAAAGTGAGTAAAAGTAAGTAAATATAGTACAATGAAAGTAAGTAAAAGTAAGTGCTTTAAACTTAGTAAAAGTAAGGAAGAGTAAGTAAAAGTAAGTTTAAACTTAACTAAACTTTTCAATTCTAGTCATGGTGGATTACTTAAAACCGCACAAGTAATTATCTGGCCAATTTATCAAACCTGGCCGAGATCAATGGAACATAGTCCAATCCTGATAATTTTATATTAAAAAAATATACGTTTTAATAAAATTTTAATTATCAAAACATTGAAGCTTAACAAAAAATAAAAATAATTGTTAAATATGGAATTACCAACTAAACTTAAAATAACTAAATTTGTAATTTAAAAAAATTGGTTTGTACAAGAACGTATACGCAAAAAAATTGCATAACGTCTAGCGGATGAACAAAACCCAAACCCAAATTTACTTTTTCTCATGGTCAAATTTACTGGAGCAATGCTCCCAAGATCCCAGGAATCTGGAGTCATGGGTGGGGGCACCCCATATGATACAGATATTCAAGATTTTTTTTGTCATTTTGTACCTCAATTACTCTTCTATATGACTTAGTCAATGACTGTGTATTTTTCCCCTTCATTAGATAGTGGTGGAGGTTAAAAACACATTCTATTTGCTGGACTGAACTTATACCATTATGCCTGTTTTACTTAAATCAATCTCTCTTATAAGATGTTTTCCTTGACTTACAAGTGGATTAAGTATAGCTATAAGATAAACTTATTAGTGTTTTCCTAAAACTCATTAATAATAATAATAATAACTGTCTCTCAACTTTGTCAATCTTCAAAGGCAAAAAAAAATACTGCTAGTATAGTTGAACAAATTAAGACATTACTTGAATAAAAATAATTGCTATACAATACATTAAATTTGAAACATTTTTGGTACCTAGCCTAATTCTCAGTATCATGTATTAGTGTGTGTCAATTTTAGTAAAGTCAACAATTCAAAAAACTACTAGTGACCAAATGATGCATTTTTATGTGCTAAATCAAAATATGGTTTTAAAATCTAGATTTGACCACTCCTAGCTACTTATATTTGAAGTTGAAGTTTACAAAAAATCAGCAATTTTTGCAAGTATTTTTTTTATTGCATATAACTACATTTTACATACATACAATTAAAGACATTTTGATTATATTTCAATATTAAAACTTAGAAATATAGATATGTTTCTTGAACTTTGCCAAGGATGCCATGTCTGCCTTGCTCTTGTTCCTGGACATGAGCTCTCAACTGGCCACTGATGTATGCCTCCCTCCTCTCTTGTGAGTAAACATGTTGTGCTGCTTCAGTTTTCATCCTTACACACCTCTCTACTGACTCTGTGTGTGTGTGTGTGTGTGTGTGTGTGTGTGTGTGTGTGTGTGTGTGTGTGTGTGTGCCATGCAGGAACTTCCATTGGTCTATCCAGAAACTCCTTGATTGCAGCAGTGGTGAGGGAGCAGGTCAGAGGAGGGTCAGTCACACCAGAGTTCCAGTCAATAAGCTCCAAGAGTTTCATGGCACCTGGATTGATGTCAGGAGTCTTCATGGGTCTGACACTGCAGTCTCCTACCTGTGTGTCCTCATCTCCTTCACCTTTGATTTCCAGTAATTTAGGGTGTGCCAATTTTAGTAAAGTCAACAATTCAAAAACTACTAGTGCTCAAATGATGTCATATATCTAGCAAACTTAGAAATATCTTTAGTGTTGTTTAAAAAAGCCATTTACCTACTTATATTTCACCAGCACAAAGGAGGACAAAAACTTCATACCAGACTGAGTCTGGTATGAAGTCTTCATCCTCCTCTCTCCTCCCTGCCTCCTCAACTCATGCATTCACAATCAAAACTCCAGCATTTGTGACTATGTGAAACTTAGAAACCATACTGCACACCAAAAATAACCAAAGTTGACCACACATATCAATGGCACATTGATATACAATGTTACAGTCATATTTAGTTTATATTTCAAACCTTTATGGTCAAATATAAGTAGGTAAATGGCTTCTTTAAACACTAAAGATATTTCTAAGTTTGCTGGATAATATGACATCATTTGAGCACCAGTAGTTTTGAATTGTTGACTTTACTAAAATTGACACACCCTAAATTACTGGAAATCAAAGGTGAAGGAGATGAGGACATACAGGCAGGAGACTGCAGTGTCAGACCCATGAAGACTCCTGACATCAACCCAGATGCCACCAAACTCTTGGAGCTTACTGACTGGAACTCTGGTGTAACTGACCCTCCTCTGACCTGCTCCCTCACCACTGCTGCAATCAAGGAGTTTCTGGATAGACCAATGGAAGTTCCTGTATGGCCCTCACACACACACAGTCAGTAGAGAGGTGTGTAAGGATGACAACTGAAGCAGCACATGTTTACTCATAAGAGAGGAGGGAGGCATACATCAGTGGCCAGGTGGCCAGTAGGGAGCTCATGTCCAGGAACAAGAGCAAGGCAGACATGGCATCTTTGGCAAAGTTCAAGAAACATACCTATATTTCTAAGTTTTAATATTGAAATACAATCAAAATGTCTTTAATTGTATGTAATGTATGTAAAATGTAGTTATATACAATAAAAAAAATACTTGCAAAAATATAAGTAGCTAGGAGTGGTCAAATCTGGATTTTAAAGCCATATTTCAATTTAGCACATAAAAATGCATCATTTGGTCACTAGTAGTTTTTTGAATTGTTGACTTTACTAAAATTGACACACCCTAATCATGTATTTCAAAGATATACACAACTTTGGTGCCAGATTGAATATTAGGAGTTGACATTTCATGAAGGATGTCTTTGGCTTCTACCCAACAAACATCATCTTTATTAGTTGGGAAATAGTATCTATTTTTTTTTTATAGTGAAACTTGATTTTATAATCTTGGAATTCTTCTGAATAATCTAAAATGATTCCTAGATATTTTCTACCATCATAAATACATGCAACATACTTTCCCACAGGAAATTTTTGCTCATTTGATAAATCTAGACTCATGTCTGAGTCACCTTGTTCAGAGGTCATAACCCTAACAACATTGTAGTCATTGGAGTCTGAAACTAAATAAGCTTTAATGTGACTATGAGACATTGGCACAATTCTGTGAAAACCTCATGTGCCCTTCACTGTCACTGCTTTTTCAAACCTACTACTGAGTTCTGTTTTATTATGAATTATTTGTTCTTTTGTAATGAATTTAAACTTGATGGACTCAAAATTTTGTGTACAAAAGTCATAGAAACTGTGGAGACAAGATATGTCCTGTTGTTATTCTTTGCAAACTACCTTTAGCTGCTGCTCTCTTCACACTTCCTCCAATGCCATCACAGGCATTTTTGCCATGACTAGTGGCAAAAAAGTTCCACTCTGCCTTTATACAAAAATCTGTCTCATGATGGCATAAATCGCTATTTAATTAAAATGGTTTTTGTATTGTCCAGCACAACCATCAGAAAAATATTTCATTGTTTTCACACTAGGGAATCTCACTTTAATGTCTTGAACTAAAATTGTTGAAATGTCCATTGGGTGTATAATGTAACTTGTTCGTTTGTCCAATGGAAGCTCTGTGGTGCATCTTCAGCAGGGTTGGCACAATTGGGCCCAATCAGATTGGGTCCATTGGGTTTTTTCGAAAAAGCCTAGTCTGAAAAAACCCTACACAGTTTGGGTTTTTTCAATATTTTGCAAATTCTAATACTTGGAAACCTTTTTCAGTACTTTCAAATCAAGATATAAATATTTTCAGCAACTTACTGCCAATTAGTTTCAAAAATATAATGCTATCTGATAAAGGATAAAAATATAATGAGGAAAGATGAAAATAAAATGAGTTTTTTAAATTCATCAATGTAATGCAATTAACTTTCATAATGACTGATATGCTACTCTTGGATATACTAAATAGGTACTGAAAACCCTAAATAACAATGTAGGTATGTAGGTACCACTCTTAACATTTAAACTGAGGCCTAAGCCTAACCAAAATAAATCATTTTTCCTGAGATTCAAAAAAAGAAAACTTTAATTTCAAGTAAAAAAAACCTCAGACAATTACATAAGCATTGCTATGAAAATGACTAGGAACTGGATGTCCATAATTAATGCTTTATCTACTATTCTGGTGGCTGCCTTACCACTCAGTCTGTACTCTCCTCTTGGACCTCTTCTGCAAGAGATGGACTTTTGTGTGCATTTTGCAGGTATTTGTGCACCTTTACCAGTTTTCCTGCCTTCTCGACACCCAGTCTGTTACGAAGTTTTGTCCAGACTATACCAAATGTAGAGAAAACCCTTTCTATAGCTGCTGAGTTTGGAGGACAGCTCAAGAGACTATAGAAGAAGGGGCAGAAATCTACTGGTAGTTTTGTAGCTTTTTCTGTTCTCCTGCCCATCAAAGTCCACCATTTTGCAGGATTTTCTTTGTAGGCATCAACAACCTGTGAAGAAAACAACACTTTGGGAAAGTAAGATTCATCCTTAATTTCGAAGGCCATGAACCCAACCAGAAAATCTGGTTTGTTACTTGCAATCCACTCTTCCACACTGTCTTCCTCTTCTTGAGAAAGTCCTGCACCCATTCTGAAAGGATCCATCAAATTAGCAATGTAGAAGTTGTTTCCTTTTGTTAAGAGTGGTTATGTAGGGCTCCAAATTTTTTTCTTTGCACAAACCATTCCACACCTGCACTGCTGTCAACAGGTTTGCTGAATCACTCTGAAGCTACTGATGAAAGAAGAAATGCAGAACACTATTAAAAATGTTATTTATTCATTCAAACTATACTAAGCCATTGTTTTGTAGTTACCTTTCATGTAACAATTACTAGCTTATGCATTGAAAATGAATATGCCTGGTACATTGAAATACTGGTAGGTATATGTTTTCAAGTAGCATATCATTGCATGTCACTATGTGCATAACCAAACAATTTTTTGGACTAGTCTCCAACTGCTTACCTCATTTAGAGCTTTGGAAACCAGGTCCAGTTGTCCTTGTAGATGTACAGCTGAGCGATACAGTGAAGCATTGTTTAGAACGGTGTTGATGCTTTCTTCCACCAATTGCTCATTCATGTACTTGTAGAAGTTCTTTACAAACGTGTCAACACATGCTTGCTGAGAATTCCAACGAGTATCATTGGGAATCTGGGGCAAAAATCCCCCTTTCTCCTACAGCCAGGCCTAAAAAATTGAATGAAAATACCAAATCATTAATTTACACTCTAATCAGTTATGAACAAGAATCAGAAGTGTGTGTTTTTTGTGATGCTGATCACATTTTAAAAATTACGGTATCAAATTCAAAATATTGAATATAAAATTGATAAAATTTATTTTAGTTGAAATTGTTTTTTGCCTACTTTTGGTATCTACATCCCTGGAATATAAATTAAGAAATATGATCTATGATATAAACATTTGGAATGAGTTGCTCAGAAAAACACTGCTAAATACATACATGAGTGGTGGTGGTGGTTACAAAAATACTTCTGAACTTGGACAATGTGCTTCAGTACAGTGTTTGGAGACACCACCTCCTCATTCAGGTAATGAGCAGAGCATCCATAGGTAAGAACTAAAGGGAATTGTTCAGCTGGAGTTCCTTCATCCGAACCATCTTGCTTTCATTATCAGTGCACAAAGCAAATACCTAGGAGAAAAGAAAACACAAATTAATGATGTTACACAAAGTCACAATTTGGGTTTCTGCTCTATTGTATTGGAAAAATGTAATGAAGTATTGACCATTTAGGCTAATAGAGCAATTTTAATTTAATGTCAATGTGTTGTTGCTTAAGCTACATATAGTCATTTTGTAATGTTTATCTCATAGGATATACAGTACAGGAATACCCCGCTTTACGATGCTTCATTTTACGAAACCCCGGGTTTACGAAATTGTATTTGCGCTAAATAAAAAATTAAATGAAGAAATATAAAAGACAAAAATAAAATGCGTACGTCGTGCATACCACAATCTAATATTCTGCATTACAGCAGTGCTTAGTTAGCTCGATTTTAAGACAAAAATAATATGCTTACGTCGCGCATACCATACTGTACTGTACTCTATTACGTATTCTGCATTACAGCGGTGCCAAGTTAGCTCGCTTTTAGCTCACTTTGCACTGTGGCAACGCAGCTGTTGTCAGTTTATATGTGCACTTTGACAAGAGAGTTTGTGCTTTATTCACTCTCGCGCACGCTAAGTGTTTCACTGATATTCTTTTCGTACATTGCAATTACAGTACCCATCATCAATTATGCCAAAATGAAAGAGTGATAGTAAAGACTGTGACGTTAATCAGAAGAAATGAATCCAAAAGCATGTCTACTGACGCATCTATTAATGAAAACTAAATTTGCATATGTAATGTTTTGTACTATTTCTTTGTTCATTGCTTTCATTTCTATGTTAATAAACATTTTTTTCTGCAAAATTTGCTGTTTTATAACCTTTTTTTTTTATTTTTTAAGAAAAAAACGTAACTGAAAATATAACATTATGTGTATGGGAAATAATGCTCTGCTTTACGAACACCTGCTTTACGAACGGGCGCTAGGAACGGAATAATTCGTAAAGTGGGGTATTCCTGTATACTCTCAACTATTTGTTTAGTTATTTAAATGTACCTATGTTTAGCAAATTATGTTTAATACAAAAACTATCAGCTATTTACATCCTTTCCATAGGTGTTTTTTACTTGCTGAATGCTCTTGGCTGCAATTTCACAACAGAACTTCACTGTTTTCTTTTCAGTACCACAGTCATGAGTAGTTATCAGGTAGGAACTTTTTCCAGTGTGTATTGATGACTCAATTATGGATCATTTTGCACTGATGACCATCCATCCTGAAGGTGTGATTGTAGATTCACTCAAGTCATTTTTCATGTTCTCTTCAATTGTTGAATGAACTTCATCCAGCAACTTTCCTGCCAGATCCTTTCTTGATGGAAGGTGATAACCTGGTCTCAAGGAATTCATCATTTCCTTATATTGCTTTGATTCAGCAGCTCTGAAGCAATGCTGTTAGCATAAAAGAACTTCATTACTTGCAGGTCAATATGTTTCCCTTGTAATTCTGTGGTCTTGCAGGCATAACCAAAAAGTTTATTTTGGACCAGTTTAACTTTTTTTGGAGTTGGAGACATGACCTCTAATTCTGATCTTGAAGATGTTCCTTGTGATGCCTGCAAGATGCTTGATATAGATGGTGACATTGGTGAGAGAAGTGGAGAATCTATTGGTGAAGCTGTAGACTCTCGACTCTGGTCAGATGATGTTGATGCATGACTTGAGCCTCCCTTTGATCCATCATCATCATGATGATTCCTATTGTTACAATTGCCGAGATGTGCTCTTATACATTCTACCTCGGATGTCAGCTCTAATCCACAGTGATTACACTTTACTTTGGTTGAGTTTTCTATTTGGGACACTTCAAGCTACTCACTTGCCTGGTAACCTAGGCATTTTAATACAATATTGGATATGACTTCTGTGATTAAATTTCTGTGTGAGGAAAAATATGATAGAAGTAAACTAGTTACATTGATTTTGAAAACTGCAAACTGCATTGCAAACACAATTTAGTTTCTTTCTCTAGAAGCAAACACAACCAACACTACTGGTCACAGTGGTCAGAGTCAGACACAATAGTGACACTTAGCAACTGAGAGTCTGAGGAGTGAGGACTGAGGTAGACTCCAAATGTGTGTATTGCATACTCATTACATACATGTTCCATATGCATTTGGTTCTAGCAAATTGAGTACTGTACTTGGAAATATTTGTCTCAAGTGGGTTGCTAACTTGCTTGCCAAATTTATTCCTGGTCTGCTTTGTATTTCTGGGAAGGGTAATGGCCTAATTAATAGGTATTCAGACAAGGTAAAACCAGTCATAATTTTGATTTTGTTATCTATTTTGATGGCTGTTAATGGTGATTCTTTGTATTATCCTTTAATTTTAGGCAAAGTGGAAGCAGGAATATAATACAAGATCATAAAGATGTATACATTTACAATTTGTCAACAATATTATGAAAAAAACCATGAAAAATCCCAACTGGGTTGGGGGTTTTCTGGGTTTTTGTGAAAAAACCTGAAAAAAAACGTGGGTTAGGTTTTTTCTAAAAAAAACAAAATTTGGCCAACCCTGATCTTGAGTGATGAAAAAATATTTCTCAGAAAAGTCTCCCAGTACTAAAACTTCATCTTCACTGAGATTTTGCTTAAGGGTCTTCATGTAGAGGCTTTGACTCTTGGCTATATAATGATGACAAGTAAGAGAATAAATTGATTCTGAAAGTTTTTCAATGAATTCCTCCACTGTAACAGTTACATTTGACAAAGTTGCCCTGTCAGTGCTGGTCCACTGGTCATATTCAATTGAATCCCTGGAAGTCAGTACATTTAATGTGTTCAAATAGTTATTTACACCAGTAACAGCAGGACATTCTCTACACTGGTGTAACATACATTTAATGTTGTCCACATCACAGACACTTTTTTGAATCAACGAATGATACGGCAAGTCCTTGTCACCAATTGCTGAAACCATTAATTTGGGGTTCTGGTGATAGGTACAAATACAAACTGAGTGTGTACCTGTACCTCCAGCAATAATACACCATTTGGGTCTAAGAGATGCAAATGGCTGAAAAACTTATACTTCAGTCAGTTTCTTTATACCTAAGACACAGTTCTTTCAAATTACTGAGTAAGAGATGCTTTTGTTTGCAAATTTTGTTTCCATATTTGTCTCCGACACTAACACAGTCCTTTTTTCCTGGATACACCCAACTAAATTCTGGGTCCTCATAAAAAGCTGTCACATTAGAAATAGTTTCATCACTTATCTTTTTCCCTTTACTGTATTTAGGAACATTTGGCAATATTCCATACTGTTGCTTCATGCTCCTGGTTTTATCAATAATATATCTACTAGCCCCAAAGAACTCTTGAGTTTTTGAGATCATGTATGGGGATAGAGTAAGAATCTGCAACCTTCTTTAGTAGGAAGTTGTAGAGTTGAATGCTTCAGCAAGCCCCCTCATCATAGTTTTGTACCTATTAGATAAATAAAAGGTACGGGATATCAGAATTTTCTTAAATTGAAATTATTAATTTAATGTACTCTAAGATCAGGACCTAAATAGAAAAAATATAAGAATATCTACCTTCCATGGATATTTTTCAGACATTGTTAAAATGGTGTGATTGTGTTCTGTATGTAAGAATGATATTGAAGAAAAGTTAGGCTATTGAAATTTAAAACATCTAAAATTATATGTATGTCAAGAGTTTTTGTGACCATGAGTTGCTAATTCAGTTGAATTTGAGCAATCCTTACCTTTCCAATTCTTTTTCCATGCATAATCTCTTGGATGTAGATGCTCCCTCATCCACAGATGCTGAGAAAGACTGTTCAAAATTCTTTTTCAAAGTAGATACACACTTGTTGTATTTGTCTGATGCATTTTTAGATATCCTGTCAGTGTTCATACCATCTGAAATTAGGCATCATCCAAAATTTAAAATTACTGTAAGTTACAGCAACAAATTTTCATAATTTAATAACTAACCAGAATTCATTTATTGTACATAACTATTTTTTTACAATTCCTTAAATTGTTAAAGAATGTTATATTTACAAGTTTGATAAAACTGCATTATTTTGATAACCTATGAAAGCGAAATCTCCATTTCTTCAAGAATGTTCTTGGTTTGTTCTCTACATATTTCAATATCACTGATCTCACCAGGATTGTCAGTTTGCAAATATGTACTTCCTGGACTGCTTTGAAATGAAGAGGTACTTGTAGATGACTCAGTTTCAAAAACATTAAATAATAAATGCAAAAAAATTCACTTTTCTACATGAAGGTCAAAATATGATAATAAAAACCTACTCTAAGAGACAGAGTTTATTTCCACAACAGTTTCGATTTCAGGTAGATACAAAAAAACAAATTCATTTTTCTGTATCCACCCAAAGAGGATGCCAGTGGGCATCGAAACTGTTGTGGAAATAAACTCTGTCCATTTGAGTGGGTTTTTATTATCATATCATTAAATAATTTATCAGGTTCTTCAAGTTCATTTAATCTTATAGACCAGTTGTGGAAATAAACTCTGTCCATTTGAGTGGGTTTTTATTATCATATCATTAAATAATTTATCAGGTTCTTCAAGTTCATTTAATCTTATAAAACAGTTTCTACAAATTTTCCAATTAAGGAGTGCAGGATTTTTTTCTGTTACATTTAATAGTAAATTTCTTAAACCCTTTAAGATTCTTTTCTTGTGTCTCTTAAAGGGGTCACAACACTGTTTATGATAATATAAATGGTAACACATGTTTAAAATTTATATATTAGCTTCAGTTCCTGTAATAAGTAGAAAGAATATTAAATGTTAATGATTTTTAATGATAACAGGCAAACACAAGCACAGCCAATATAGACAAGGCACTAAAATAATATGGCAAGCAGATACCACATATGAGCAACGTTTATCATGTGGTCACAAAAGGCAAACTGAACCCTTAATAACCAAGGCTCATGCTAATAGAAGGAGCCCTCAGACAATCTCATTTTGCTGTGACAAGTTGTAGCATGACTACACAAGCATGATACCACTTGACCTTACAAACAGGTAGTACAAATTATCTCTTTTATTTTAATAATGTGTGTATGTATGTGTGCAATATATATAGTTAGGATAAAACTATGGTAAATATGGATATTACGGCCTCCACCAA
The DNA here is from genome assembly GCA_023014485.1 of Bathynomus jamesi. NCBI lineage: Eukaryota > Metazoa > Arthropoda > Malacostraca > Isopoda > Cirolanidae > Bathynomus > Bathynomus jamesi. The sequence goes on along the minus strand of JAJOZX010001895.1, from coordinate 519,807 downwards.
GTTGACAATACTGGCTATTATCAAACATTTCAGCATAATTTTAGGAGTCTAATGGTATATGATATTATTTGTGCAATTGCGTATTTATAATGTTATAGGCTTTTAAAGAAATTATTTTCGTAACTCCATTTTTTGAATGACGTCATCATAAGTATATCTATTTGGGTGGAAAAAAACAAAAAATGAGGTATCGTATTTTCCGTTTTCTTCATCAGTTGATTTTCCAATATGGCGTGTAGAGGATGTGAAATGTATTTCGAAGATGTTATTATGGAAATTAATAATAGTGATAATTCTGCTGTAAAAATTTTTGTTAAACATAGTGTGGTACAGTCGTATTTTAAATGCAGAGAGTGTGGATCTTTATGATTCCATTGATATTAGGGTTAGGTTAGGTAGGTTAGGTTGGTTAGGTTAGGTTGGTTAGGTTAGGTTAGGTTAGGTAGGTTCTCTAGCAATTTGGACACTGGAATGCATTTTTCTAGTAGTATTTGATGTGCAATATTAAAATCTGGCCTTCATTTTATGGGGAAATGAACCAAAATATGTTAAAACTTTGAAGTCTCATAACTTTTGATTGGTTCATTTCCACATAAAATGAAGGCCAGATTTGAACAAAGCACATCATACACTACTAGGAAAATGCATTTTGGCATCAAAATTGGGTGGAGGCCGTAATATCCATATTTACCAAAACTATTATATAGTTAGTATAGCCCAATTTGGTTATTATATAGAAAATGGTGCAACCCGAAGTATGATGTAAAAAACATTTTATTAGGTCAATTTCGATGTGCTGAAGCCAAATCTGTTAACCATTTGGTGTGCAAATTACATTTTTACAGATTATAAATAAAATTACAAATTTTTGAAGTTCATTCATTTGCCCATCATTTATGTTTTGGTTCCAATAATTTTGCTCCGCGAGTCAAAGTAGGGAAAATATATAGAAAATGGCGCAACCCGAAGTATGATGTAAAAAACATTTTATTAGGTCAATTTCGATGTGCTGAAGACAAATCTGTTAACCATTTGGTGTGCAAATTACATTTTTACAGATTATAAATAAAATTACAAATTTTTGAAATTCATTCATTTGCCCATCATTTATGTTTTGGTTCCAATAATTTTGCTCCGCGAGTCAAAGTAGTTCTTAACAGAAGCAATTTTTTAACCCTTTTAAAATGCGCCCTTTTAATGTTGGTATAGCAATGGAGTGTGAAGGGTGTTCTGTTAGGTACATTGAAGCTATTGTAAAGTTTTACGAAAATGATGAAGAAGCAATTCTATTTTTCCAAAAACATGGTGTTTTGCTTTCTGAGTTGTCGTGCCCAACGTGTGGTTATTTTACTCTTAGGTTAGGTTAGGTTAGGTTAGTTTTCATGTGCTTGTTAGCCATTTTTTAGGCAAATGCTTCAAAATAAGAATAAAATATAAATAACATTTACTCTAATTTGAAGCATTTGCACACCAAATGGTTAACAGATTTGGCTTCAGCACATCGAAATTGACCTAATAAAATGTTTTTTACATCATACTTCGGGTTGCGCCGTTTTCTATATAATTACCACCAATTCCTGAACTTCAGCTAATATGTCATCTTTTCACTAGCAAGTACCTTATAATAAAGTGCAAAAAAAAACACAATGTCATTGACTAAGTCATATAGAGAAGTAATTGAGGTACAAAATGATGAAAAAAAAATCTTCAATATCTGTATCATAGGGGTGGCCCCCCCAAAAATATTCAAACTGATATAACTTTTTAACTATTTGATTAAATGCATTTTATTACTTAAAGTCAATTTTTCTTTAGGATTTGAGCTTTCAAATTTGTTTCCTAGCTCAATTAGGGAGAGAGTTATGGACTTGTAAACATTAAGGGGCCAGCCCCCACCCCCAAAATTGGGGGGTTCATCTTTTGAAGCGTTACTCCGATTACGCTAAAACTTGAGATTTCATGTTTTTGCACAAAAACAACCTTATATACCAAGTTTGAGAAAAATCCAAGTCGGAGAGGTTACAAATTTCATTTTTTTTGGCATGATTTGTCCTGGAATAACCCTTTGTTCATTGTTATGCATACCAGCTTAATTTGATTGTACAAAAAGCAATATCACAGAATACTAGTGCTAGAGTATTTTTCAACAATTTGTCAGGAATACTAGCTTTTTTTTCAAAATCTCCACAAAGAAAGGCAGTATTGGAAAACATGGCTTCTCAAATTCCAAGCCATCTGTCACTCGATGGAATTTTAAAAGCAGAACAGTCAATGCTGTAAATGAAATGAAAGATGCTTTGATTGAATGTTGCACCAATAATTCTTTCTAGCATCTTTCCTACCAACGATGTTAAACTAACAAGCCTATAATTTCCAAATTCCAACCTCCTCCTTACTACCCTTTTTATAAATGGGTGGTACATTTGCTTTTTTTTCATTCATCTGGTACCTCTATATGATTAAAAAGACCTGCAAACATAGTTAGTGCTTCAGATAAGCTTTCCTACCCTTCTCTGAGAATCCTATCCTATTACGAGGATCAGTAGGACAGGATGGTAACGGTTCAGAATAGAGGCGCCACCTCAATTTTTGTGTTTTTTCCACCAAAACATGCTAAAACCATTGGTTTCCTTTTGTTTAGGATGAATGTGACCATCGCCATTACAGTAAATTATTGCTTGAAGTTATTTCACCCCCCAACCCCTCCTACAATCTGGGGGGACCACCGTGGGAACCGGGGGTTTTGGGTGAGGGAACACAGCACAAGCAATAATTTACTATAATAGCGATGGTCAGATTTAGGTTAATACGAGTTTTATCGTACTCAGAATATCAAAAGCAAATATAATTATAAAATATTAAAGCATAATTTTATCATCATTTTCATATAAGTAACTATGCTCGCAGATGCGTCCTTACCAAATTATGTAGATTTGAATATTATGACATTTTTGTATTTTTTCCCGCCCTTCCAATATTTGATTGGTGACGTCATGAGAACATGATATATGAGCTAGGCTTTTTAAGTTGTTAGGCTTTTTAAGTTGCTAGTTCCACTTCTGTTAGTTTTTCATAGATGTTGGTCGCGATGACATGTGAAGGGTGCGAATATTATTTTGAGGATTTAATATACGAAGTGCATTCTAATGACTCCCGAGCAATGGAAATATTGAATATGTTATTACATTATCATTTGTATAATTTAGGTCTCGGGGGTACGGGGGCAGAGCCCCCGTAAAGATCAGGCATCACAAATTGATCGGTATAGGGTTTTATATTTTTTATTTTTGAATTTCCGACGCTAAAATGTCGATCAATATCGATCAATTTGTTATACGTGATCTTTACGGGGGCTCCACCCCCGTACCCCCGAGACCTAAATTATACAAATGATAATGTAATAACATATTCATGTTAGGTTAGGTAAGGTTAGGTTAATTAATACCAAAATACATTTTTCTAGTAATATTTGATGTGTTTTGCTTAGATTTTGACCTCCATTTCCCTTGATAATGAGCCAAACTTCAAAGTACTATAACTTTGTTGGATCTCATTTCCGAGGGAAATGGAGGTCAGATGTCAACAAATCACATCAAATACTACTAGAAAAATGTATTTTGGTGTGTAAAATGACTGAGTTACTCAATATACATAATTAACGGTAGGGATAATATGAATTTTATCGCACTCAGAATATCGAAAGCAAATATAATTATAAAATATTAAAGCATAATTTTCTCATCATTTTCAGATAAGTCACTATGCTCGCAGATGCGTCCTTACCAAATTATGTAGATTTGAATATTATGACATTTTTGCGGCATTTTCTTCCCGCCCTTCCAATATTTGCTTGGTGACGTCATAAGAACATGATATATGAGCTAGGCTTTTTAGGTTACTAGGCTTTTTAGGTTACTAGTTCCACTTCTGTTAGTTTTTCTTAGATGTTGGTCGCGATGACATGTGAAGGGTGCGAATATTATTTTGAGGATTTAATATACGAAGTGCATTCTAATGACTCCCGAGCAATAGAAATATTTACAAAACACAATATTTTACCATCGACCCGTAAGTGCGAATTGTGCAGAAACGAGTGCAACGCGTATTCGAAAATTGCAAAAACTAAAAGACGCCGGCCTTGTGGATTTAGCGTGTCTCAGGTACTATAACTTTGTTGGATCCCATTTCCGAGGGAAATGAAGGTCAGATATGAACAAATCACATCAAATACTACTAGAAAAATGTATTTTGGTGTGTAAAATGACTGAGTGACTCTTTATACATAATTACCGGTATTTGCGCTGCCTAATGGTAAAGAAAGGAATTGCTTTACCTTATTATTTTGTTGGGCCTCGCTTCTGTTTCGATGTAGAGCCGTGGTACGATGGAGCTACACAATGAGTTGACTCGATGTAACTAATATAGGCAGTAGCGTGTAGCGTCATGAACGATCTGGAGGCACATTTCAGGTTTTGTACAATCAACCTTGCTGATTTCAGAAAAGAAATAAAAAAAATTTCTGCAACAAGCAGAACACCTCCTTTTTCGCATGTAAAAAATACAAAATTCTTGTTAATTACAGTTGGCAACACTGACTGACATGGTACTTCTGGCAGCTTTCTAATTATTCTTAGTGAGTCATCCCCTGGAATTTCTTAGTTCTACGCTAGCTCGCTTGAGAGAAACAAATGTTTTTTCTGTGGATGGGGTGTTCAAAAACCCCAAGGTACTAACGAAACAATATTAACCAATATATACATTATACACATTTCTTTGTTTTGTTGTGTTTTACATTGTTTATAAGTTTGTTATATGTCTTAGGGTGTATATATATACCTATGGATATTTATATACATAATACATATGTGTGTGTGCAGTATATTTTTATATATATATTGGTAAACTTGTGTGATACTTGTTGAGTTTTGCTGGTACAATGAGCACGCAAAGAACACGGGGATCTGCCAGCCACATTGTCTTTGGTTCTCTACTATCAGAGCTTCCTCTGTCTGAACTTCCAACCCGTATACAAGTTGCAAAGCATTTCCTCTTCTTGAAGGAGAACAAGTACACCAGCAACAGGGAGATTCTTCCGGAGGTATGCCAAACACTCATTGACCTTTGGAATCGTGCTAACATTCCATCACAGCCAATCAAGAATGTGAAGACCAAGCTGCTCCGATTGATGGAAAAAGGCTCACAAGCATCGAAGCAAGGCAAGCATGCCACAAAAATCAAGAAGTTCGAGGAAAGCCTGAATCAATTGTTTGACATAGCTGTCTGTCAATGCGATGATCTGTCTGCATGCCACTGTGAAAAAGAAATGAAAGTTCCACGACGAGAGCATGCCTTTCTGATTGGCCAGAGAACCACGCGGATCATGCAGATCAGTCGGGTGGATACGAATGTGACTCAGATGATGGAGAGAAGGAAGTCAAGAGAGGATCGGATGCAAGAAAGACAAGAAGAAGAGAATAGAAGAAAAACGGAACGGCAAGAGGTAGCATCCTCTGCAGATGTGGTCGAATCAGCTCAAGCAGAAGCAGACTCCAGTGGTGAAAGTGTTGGTGATGAGTGGATGGGTGATAGTGCCCAGGAGGACAGGAACATCACACCGATTCCCACTGTTGCTTTGGAAGCTGACCGGTATGGTGTATCGAACAGGGCTGCTGCAGCTATCAGCACTGCAACATTGGTTGACTATGGTATCATTAGTTCTGATGATCAGATAAACGTAATTGACCACCACAAAGTATGAAGAGCACGGCAGAAGGTACGGAGGGATCTGAAGGAAGCAGTAACTTACCACGATGTGGAAGTCACTGCTTTATTTTTTGATGGGCGGAAAGACATGACACTTGTCAAAGAGAAAAAGGGGAACAAATGGTACAGCACAAAGAAAGTTGAGGACCACTATGTGCTGGTCGGAGAGCCTGGAACCTTCTATCTAAGCCAGTGGTCGGCGAACAGGGGTAAATTACCCCAAATTGGGTACATTTAAAATTTTTGGGGTAATGCGTGCGGTATGAGAGACACCATATGCAACAATTTTAAGAGCAATTGGCTTGTTTTTATTTATTTTGAAGTCTGGGGGTAATTTCATTTTACTCAAATAGATTTTTGGGTAATACCCAAAAAAGTTCCCCGACCCATGATCTAAGCCATCTGACACTGGAACGAGGAACTGGCACTGTCACTGCGGATGGACTTCAAAATGCGATTGAAGAAATGGGTACTGCAGACAAGATAATTGCAGTGGGAACCGACAGCACAGCCACAAACACAGGGCACAGAAGTGGAGCAATACACCTGTTAGAGTGCCGCCTGGGTCGCCCTTTGCATTGGTTCAGGTTCATCTGTAGTCTGCATTTAAATGAACTCCAACTGCGCCACTTGTGCAAGGAAATCATCGGCCCAACAGAATCTGCAACTCAATGGAAAGGACCAGTTGGCAAAGCTTTGGCCACATGTGAAAGTTTGCCACTTTCCTCTAGAGGAATTCAATGTATTGCTGATGGCCACACTCTTCCGGATGTTGACCTTACTGAATTGAGTCGTGACCAAGCCTACCTCTACAGAATGATGAAATCGATAAGGACTGGTGTCATTAATGAAGATCTTCTACGAGAGAAGCCTGGACCAATCTCCCATGCAAGATGGGTTACAACTGCCAGCAGAATTTGTCGGCTATATGTAGCGATGGCGCAGCCAAGTGATGAACTGTATTCACTCACACAGTTTGTCGTGTGCCACTATGGACCCATGGGGTTTAGCATCAAGTGCCATCCAAGGTGCACAGATGGCCCAAAACATTTCCTGGAGCAAATGAAGCTGCTACGATTACTGCCACCAGCTAGCAAGAATGTCACATGGCCTGTGATCCAAAGAAATGCATATTGGGCTCACCCTGAAAATGTTCTTGTGATAGCGTGGGGTAGACACCCCAGTTAGGTTACTTAGGTTCTAGCAAACAATCAAAAGCACTTACCGGTGCGTTGAATTAGGTATTCCTTGAAGCCTACCGTTTTATTCCTGTGTCCCACAACAGCCTACCTAACTCTCTCTTACATTACCAATTTAGAAGCTATAGACATTACCCTAACTATACTTAAGTACGAACAACTTCCTACCCGATTTGTCACCTTAGATTCATCACCTAATTTTACTCAGCACCAAAGATTAGGTCAGATAGGAAAAAACATGTCTAGGCCAGACCAAAGCAATACGAACAGCCCGTTGGTTCGTTTATGGCTTGGTCTTGCCATTCAGCTTAGATTTAGTGATATTTACTCTTTAGTGACTTTTAGACTATATACATATATATACATACACATCACCTCAGTTCTAATGGCAATGCTTGCAGATGCAGATCAAGCAAACCGGAAATTGGCCATCGATGTAATCAAGACCATTCGACGAGGTCCCAAACCTGCTCAACAGCAAGTCAGAGAATGAATTTCGGCCACCAAAGATCAAACAAAGTGCTCAGAATTTAAAAGATTTACTTCCACCAGTGGAGGAGTGCACAATGGAACCACCACTCACGAAGCAGTTCTCTGTCAAACAACTCGATAAGATCACTGAAGAGCCCCTTGTTGTCCGGATACCATGTCACTCCCAAGGTGTAGAACGCTGTGTTAGGATGGTAACTGAAGCGTCTGGGGCAGTGTATGGAAAGGATTCAAGAGATGGTTACATTAGAGCAGTACTTAAATCCAGTGACTTTATGCCATCATTCAAAACTAAACAAGATTTTAATGTATCATTTACTAAATAAAACTATCTAGTCTACCTACCTACCTACCTACAGTGTATATGTTTATTCCAAAAATAAATTTTTCTATTTTTCCTGAAAAGCAGTACATTGTAAGGCCGCTGTAAGGGGTCAAATGATAGCTCAAACCCTAGGAAAGCAAGTGTCCAAAAGTTATGGGTAACTAGCAATTTTCACGATTTTCACATGCGATAAAGGAGGTGTTGCACTTGTCACAAAAAAATTTTGTTTTCATTTTTGAATTTAGGGAGGTCAATTGTACAAAACCTGAAATGTGCCTCTTGATCCGTTACACTTTGCCCAATGACGCTACACGCTAATAGGCAGTCACTATTTAAACACCTGAAGGAACAAGCCTATCCTCCTTATAATTATTAAGTTTTATATCAAGAAGATCTCACTCAGAACTTATAGGAAGACAAAGCACATCTTCCTTGCTTAAAGCATTGCTGTAACATAAACAGCTCTGAGTGAACCGCTATAATAATCTTTGTATTTTTATTATTTGCTGATTTAGCAAAGGTCGTTGACTCGTTTCTCGATGTAATTCTCATGAGTTGGCAGTGGAAAAGTTTGAACACGAGATCATAAATTTGGTTTTCGTGTTGTCATGCAGGCCTGATGCCTATATATGGGTTCTATGTACGTATGGCAATCATTTCATTCCCAATAGGCTATGTCGCCAATCCCGGGGCAATTTGTAGATATTTAATTTAAATAACCCTTTAACGCCTACTGGGTCGAATACGTACAGTTTCAAATACACACATTTAGACTTAATCCTACAAAAATGTTCGGCGTTAAAGGGTTAATTAACAATTTATATTTAATTAAGAAATAAAGGTACCACATACGATACATGTTGTAAGTGTGTATAGTATTTCCATAAATATAATTCAACAGAAAATCGGTATATGAGCGAAAAAATTGTGCAATTATTATTATTACATGACAGAATAATATTAATAATGATAAAAATATAATAATGATAATAATAACGAGAAAAGGTGGAAATTTTATTTCATCAGCAAAACTTGAACCAAAACTCAACTTGAACCAGACTTTAACATTTTCTCCTTGTCTAAACAATTTGAAAAAACAGATATTGACATTTCCATATAATGTAAACACAACTTGAAATAACAGACATTAACATGTTCACCTAATCTAAATTCAGCTTAAATCAGATTTTAGCGTTTCCACCTAATCTATGGCCAGTGCTGTGCGCGTTACTTTATAAATGTAATGCCGTTACCATTACCGTTACTACAGTCTAAATGTAACACCGTTATCGTTACAGTTACCATTTTTAAAAAGTAAAGAGTAACGGCACCGTTACTCGTTACCGTTACTTTTAATGAAATGTAAATATATTATATATATGCATAGGTATATTATAATTTATATATACATAAAATATATTATATAAACATTCGCTTGTGCGAGTATGTGTTGGTTTGTATCCACTGGTTAAGGCATAGGCTATGAAGTCTGTGCATGCCTTCATTGCGTTGTTATGACTTATAAGGCATAATATTTTCAAAAAAGTGAAACAAAATTACTGCAAGATTTATTACTAGGAATTGCAACATAACAGAGGATGTAGCATTAGGGTGCTCCGAAAATTAAAAGATGTTGAAAAAAGCTCATAAAACTTTGCTCCCCGGGCTTCTTCTCATTCTTTTATATCATATTAATGCCAGAAAAAAATATTAGCTACATTGAAACATACTAAGCCTTGCCACCAGGCAGCTGAAAAATATGCTTTATTGAATTAATTTATTATACTTAATACTTGCATTTTTTAATTTTTTTTTCAGATTTACCTATCATAAATAGCATATCTATTAAATAAATCGTAGTTTCACTTGAGTTTATATAAACTTAAATAATTATTACAAAATTTAATACTTATTTTTTTGTCAAGAAGAGCATTAATTAATTACTTTTCAATGGCAGACGGAAACGGTAATAATAATGAAGATGATCCAAATAAAAAATCAAAGGCTAATTCAAATATTTCCTTAAGAAAAGATGATATAATATGGCTAATAGAAAAGCCTATCGAAAAACTCTCTGATGTTCGAATCCCAACGAAGGGGGACATTTTACGTTATTTTTACTACCAAAAAGATGAACCAATGAAGAAAGAGAAATTTAGAAATTTTAACGGTACAATTGCTGAAAAAGTATTAGAAGATACAGAAAAGCAGTGGATGAAATCAGGAATCGAAACACAACGTAAAGATAAAGTCAAGAAAAAGATTTTAGACCTTTACGAGAATTATAGGACACTCCAAAAAAAGAAAGGTTCCAATTCCAACAAGGTAAAGGAAGAAAACTTTGTTAGAGACCTTGACTCCTATTTTTTTATTGCCTATAAAGATGCTGAACGCAGAGTTCAAACTGATCGGTTGAGGACGACAGAACAGAAAAAAGAGGATATTGATTTCATAAATGCAATGAAAGAGGGTAGAAAAGTTCTGGATAATATGAGTATCGTCACGTCCAGAATATCAAAAGCAAATATAATTATAAAATATTAAAGCATAATTTTCTCATCATTTTGATATAAGTCACTATGTTCGCAGATGCGTCCTTACCAAATTATGTAGATTTGAATATTATGACATTTTTATAGTGAATATTTCCTGTTTTGGCTATAATGTACTTTTTTTTCATAAAATATTTTTCCTGATTGGGCTATTTTTTCGCTACTCTGCGACTTAATTAGTTGGCTGGTTTCTGTTCTGTCTATTTTTTTTCTAATTGGATTCAGTTTGGTCGTGTTTGTGATAGAATTATGACGTGCTGTTCGTGTGGTTTCTGACTTTGAGAACTTGATTCGTCATGTTCCCTAGATGAAGAGAAAGCATTGGATGTTTTTATCAATTACGGCGTTATTCTCTCATCCTTAACTTGCCCGAAATGTGACAGTGAGTGCCTAATACGAAAAGATCAGAAGATATTTAGGTGAAATAACCAATATTAACCTGTTAGGCCAACTGAATGCCCGGTTAGGTCAACTGAATGCCCGGTTAGGTCAACTGTACACCCTTGATGATTGGTTAGGTTAAGTAATGATATTTTCGTTAGTTTTAGGCTTTTTAGGTTACTACTTCCACTTATGTTAGTTTTAGGGTTAGGTTAGGTAAGGTTAGGTTAGGTAAGGTTAGGTTAATTAATACCAAAATACATTTTTCTAGTAATATCTGATGCGTTTTGCTTAGGTTTTGACCTCCATTTCTCTTGAAAATGAGCCAAACTTCAAAATACTATAACTTTGTTGGATCTCATTTCCGAGGGAAATGGAGGTCAGATTTGAACAAATCACATCAAATACTACTAGAAAAATGTATTTTGGTGTGTAAAATGACTGAACGTGTCTATATACTTACCAAAGTTCTTTTGGGATCCGAAGATAAAAAGTATTCAAAAAAGCAGAGGTGGGGAGTCGGAGTCGGGAGTCGGGAGTCGGGAGTCGGGGCTTTTTTGAAGAGTCGGGAGTCGGAGTCGGGAGTCGGTAAAAACGACCGACTCCCGACTCTTTGATTCAATTTCTATATGCCAACAATTTACCAGAATACTACTCTGCCTTAAATAAATATCTTCCTGAACTAATTCTAGATTCACATTTCCACATTTGATTTATTGTTCTGGTAAATCTTAGCAAATGAATTTCATATTTCTATTTTAGGATACTAGGTACCATATAAAAATTTGCAATATATTAATTATTAATTTAATTAGCCCCTATTAGTAATGAGTCGTGGGCCTAGTAGAAAATCAGCAGTCTTTCAATATTTTAAGCTAAATGAGGATGAAAGTATTTTTATTTGTCAAGTAGAAAAGGATGGTAAAGAGTGTAATGCAAAAATTAGTGCTTACACTGGGAAACATGCTAATGCTCCAACTAGAGCCTCAAACTTGAAACGCCATCTACGAAACAAACATCCCAATATTTATAAGGTTGTAGATCAGCATGATAAGGAAAGAGTCGGGAGTCGGGAGTCGGAGTCGGTTTTTAAAAATACCGACTCAGGAGTCGGGAGTCGGTTGTTTTTGGCCGACTCCCCATCCCTGCAAAAAAGGTTCAAGCTAAAAGGAATAGGGAAGAGAATTTCACCTACAGAATGGAGACAGACATGCGAAGAAGAGAGCTACAAGAGGCTTCAACTAGCGAACTTAACGATGAGACAGACATTGTTGATGAAGATTATTTAGAACTAGATGATAGTGATAATGATGAAAATGTGATTTCAAATTCTGATAAAAAATAAAAAAGAAAGCGTTCGAAAACTATCACACTAGAACTTCCACGAAACCCATTCCAAAGTAAAAAAATATCTGAAGTGACTGATCGCTTAAATTTATCTTCTGGCCAAAGAACTGCATTTATGGCTGCCATCGCAACAGAGGGGGGAGTTGATTTGGAGAATATCACGTTGTCTAAAACAAGTACGAGGACAGCAAGTAAAATAGTGCGGCAAGAAAAAGGCGAAGAAATCAAAAGTAATTTTGTATGCCCAAAATTTTGTAATCTTCATTGGGATGGAAAAATTTTGCATGAAGATGATGAAAGATTAGGAGTGCTGATATCTGGTGCCCCAGGATATGAAGAGGGAAAGCTCCTTGGCATTCCAAAAATCGTCGATGGCACTGGTAATACACAAGCGAATGCTACTCATTCTCTAGTAGCTGAATGGAAAGTCGAATCCAATATATATGGTCTTGTTTTTGACACTACGGCGTCCAACTCCGGCTGGAAAAATGGAGCCTGTGTAAAATTAGAAGAATTATTCCAAAAAAACCTTTTCTTTTTTGCTTGTAGACACCACATGCTGGAAAGAATTTTGCAAGCAGTTTGGTCAAAACTTTTCGGCGATACAAGTAGTCCAAATAATTTAGATTTTAAAAATTTTCAGTTTTGGAATACCATCAACAGAGAAAATTTAAAAATTCTTGAATTTAAAGATCGATCCTTAAAATCTCGTTGTGAAGATGTTAAAAAATTTCTTCAAGAAACGTTGACCCAAAGTTCTGACAAAAAGTCATTACCAAGAGAAGATTACAAAGAGTGTGCGGAACTTATACTTATTCTCTTGGCAGGGACTCCGCCTCGTGGAGCATATCACCATGCAAGGTGGATGGCGTACATTTTGTATGCGGCTAAAATGTTTGCTTTCAGTGGTCAACTTGGGTACGATTCCAAAAAAATAAAAAATCTTGAACGCTTTTGCACATTCACATCGCTTTTTTATATACAACCCTGGTTATCAGCTACCAATGCAGCTGATGCTGCAATATATGACCTAAAATTGTGGCATGATTTAAATTCTTATTGTAAAATTGATTCAGATGTGGCCTCAACAGCTATAAAAACCTTTGAAAGACATTTTTGGCATATGACAGAAGAGTTAGCTTCATTTTCACTGTTTTCAAATAAAACTGACATCTCTGAAAAGCGCCAAATAGCTAAAAAAATTATGAAGATGAAAAAGTAAACAGTTTTAAAATGGGAGTTCCCACTTTCCGTAAATTAAACTCTTCGACGAAATTAATTTCGCTGATTGGAGTAAACTCTATGTTTCTTTTACAAACTCTGGGAATAGATATGGAATGGATGACAAAGGACCCAAGTAAGTGGAACGTAGATTCTGAATATAAAAAAGCATTTGAATATGTTAGAAGTGTCAAAGTAGTAAATGATCTTGCAGAAAGAGCTGTGAAGCTCATTCAAGATTACTCAAATAACATTACCAAGGACGAGCCCCAAAGACAGTACATGCTTCAGGTTGTAGAGCGCCACAGGAAACTAATTCCTGATTTCAAGAAAAGGACACTAAACCATCTTCTGTAAAATCAAAATAAGATCAAAACGGACTGTTTATAACTGCCAAAAGGAAGAGGCCTACTCCTGCTAAAACAAAAATAAACCTGATGGCTACAGTTATAAGCATTTACGCAGGAGTGAGGGGGCATAAACCTCGGTAAAGGCCAATCTTCATCTAATTTCCCTAGAAATAAGAAGAAATACCAAATTTTGAGCTCGTTTTTGTTTTTTTTGTTTTTTTTTGCACATTTACTTATACTATACCAATGCTTTGTATTTTTAAATCAATTCTAATTAACCCTAATTTATTTTAATAAGGTTTATGTAACTTAATCTTAAGTAATAATACCTACAAATTTTTGGAACAGTTTCTACGGCAGGAGGGACTTGTTCCTCGAAGATGGACTTCATCTTAATGACGTTGGAGCTGCGCGTTTAGGAAGACTATTTCATAATACTGTCTCTTCTTTTCAGGCTGCCGTAACCCGAACGGTCCCAGCGTAAATTCCACAAATTTCCCCTGCGCTCGCGAAGGTGTCGCAGTTACAAACAATTTGAAGGTTCCATCCCTAAATGCTCGTAGCCTACGAAATAAAATAAACGAATTTTTTTCTTTAAATGCTTGTAAAGACTGATGTAATTGCGATAAGTGAATCGTGGCTTAGCACTGAAACACGTGACTTTGTAGGGGAGTATCAAATTAAAGGTTATAGACTTTTTGTTACAAACAGAATAGGTAGGCGAGGAGGGTGTGTTATGTTGTATATCAAAGATAATATTGCGAACGTTATAGAAGTAAAGCAACAATTCCAGAACCGATAGATTCGACTATAGCAGAACTTAAATTGAACGATTTCAAACTTGTTGTTGCGGTCATATATAGGCCCCCTAATCAAACAGCTGATACGGACGAAGCGTTATATCGTGAACTAAAGAGAATAATCGGTAGTGAGCAGGCTTTAGTTATGGGTGACTTTAATTGCGCCAACGTGAATTACGATACAATGCAGGGAGACGCGGAAGGTAATCGTTTAGTTAATTTTCTCGAGGATAGCTTTCTTATTCAAAAGGTTGGGGAACCTACGAGGTTGGACAGTATTTTAGATTTAGTAATAACTACGGATGATAGGCTAATTACTGATCTCCAAGTAATAGAACCGTTAAGCAATAGCGATCACAATATGGTAGAGTTTGTCCTCTCAGTAAGTCACTCGAAACCAAATAACTCGACTAAAATTCTTAACTTCCAGCACGCAGACTTTTGTAAATTTCGAAATAAATTGCCACACGTCAATTGGGAAAACGTAATGGGGAACTCCAACGCAAAACTAATGTGGGAATCGTTCGAAACTATTTAGGATTATAAATGAGGAATGTATGCCGTACAAAATTAAACGTGCGAAAGTAAACAACAAGCCCTTGTGGTTTACTTCTAGAGTAGGAGACATTATAAAGAGTAGAGATAGGGCTTATAGGCTACATAAGTGCGATAAAGACAATTTGTGGTTACGAAACAACTACATATCTCTAAGGCGTGAAGCGAAAAGTGTAATAAAAAATCCAAGCGCGAATTTGAAATCTCCATAGCTCGTGACGGTAAAGAAAACCCCAAGCGATTCTTTCAATACGTCAATAATAGAAATCCAGTAAAAAGTGTCTTGGGGCCTTTGAAAAATGTAAACGGAGATCTAGTTTCTGAAAACAAGGAAATGGCTACCTTGATAAACGAATTTTTTGCGTCAGTTTTTACTGTAGAAGATGTAACGAATATCCCTACGGTCATAGACATAATACCGTTTGATAATGGTAATATTTTGGATAATATTGTGGTTAGTGAAAGGGAGGTAATGCGCTATATTGATAAAATGAAAACGCGTAAATCACCGGGGCCAGATTCCATATATCCTATACAACTAAAAGAATTAAAAGATAGCATTGTTGTGCCGCTAACAAAGATTTTTAATGCGTCCATTTCTGAGGGGTGCGTACCAGATAATTTCAAGTTAGCAAACGTAATACCTACCTTTAAGAAAGGCGATAAAGGTGCGGCGGGAAATTATAGGCCAATTAGTTTAACGTCTGTTGTAGGTAAGCTACTGGAATCAACAATTAGGGATCGTATAGTCGAACACTTAGAATTGCATAAACTAGTTAGAAATACGCAGCACGGTTTTGGGCGAAACAAATCTTGCTTAACTAATCTTTTAGAATTTTTCCAAAGTGTGGTTGACGTTTACGATAGACATCGGGCGGTTGATGTAGTGTATTTAGATTTTCAAAAAGCGTTTGACACAGTGCCGCACAAAAGACTCATTGAAAAAAACTAAGGCTCATGAAATCAGGGGTGTAGTAATAAATTGGATAGAAAAGTGGTTGCGAGGTAGGAAACAGAAGGTGGTCGTTGATGGAGCGGAGTCGTGTTGGGCTAATGTAGCGAGTGGCGTTCCTCAGGGTTCTGTATTGGGCCCCTTGCTTTTTCTTATATATATTAACGATTTAGATGTCGGCCTAGTCAGTACAGTTTCAAAGTTTGCGGATGACACGAAGCTGGGTGGTAGGGCGATTAATGACGAAGATAGAGGTAAAATCCAGGAAGATCTGAATAAAATCGTTGATTGGTCAGTCACATGGCAAATGAGATTTAACGTTGATAAGTGCAAAATTTTGCATATAGGTTCGCGTAACGGTAATTTTGCGTATGTATGTCAGGGAAAGATTTAACAAGCGTAGAGCAGGAAAAAGATTTAGGAGTTATAGTCACTGGTGATTTAAAAGTAGCGAAAGAAAGTACAGCAGCGGTTAATAAGGCGAACAAAGTGTTAGGTTTTATAGCTCGAAATTTTGAGTACAAATCGCGCGATATTATAGTTCCTCTTTATAAATCATTAGTTAGACCTCACTTGGAGTACGCGGTCCAATTTTGGAATCCTCATATGCGCAAAGATATAGATAAAATCGAAAGAGTTCAAAGACGAGCAACTAAGATGATTCCGTCGCTTAGGTCAAAGTCGTACGAGGATAGGCTTAAATAGTTAAAATTGACAACACTCGAGACTAGGAGGCTAAGGGGTGATCTAATCCAGATTTTCAAAATTATGAATGGGTTCGATAACGTAGATAGAGATAGCTTTTTCGAAATATCTCAATATAATAGGACTAGAAATAACGGGTGTAAGTTGACAAGTAGAAGGTTCGAGACAGCAGTTGCCAAAAACTTTTTTACGCATAGAATAGTAAATAGCTAGAATAGTTTGCCGGTAGAACCAGTAGAAGTAATTAGTAGCACGTCTATAAACATGTTTTTTAAAATCGATTAGACGCATATGTTGATAGATTGGGTATAGTTTAAGGTAGTAAAATTAAGGCTTTGTGGTGATAGATCCCACAGCTCAACACAAGTGTTGTGGGATATAGGGAGGCAGCATCTTGGGTTAGGGGATACTCTCTGTCCTTACACACCCCATTTAAAGAGATTCCTCTGCCGAGCGGTGCCCGCCATAGTACTGTGAGGTATTGAAAAACTCATGATCTTTACTTGCCCCACGAACACCTTTAAATGGGACCCAAAATGGGTGCACACACATTTCTACATTACTATACAGTCTTTACTTCCACACTTACACTTTTCCTCCTAAGTATATATATTGTAATGTATATGGTTGTAAATTTTGACTTGGTCCGCAATCGATATGGACCGTGACTTATTTTTCGTTGGCAAGGTACTAGTATTGATGGATACCGTAGTGAAATTGACTGGATTCTTTGGATCTGATATATTTGCATGTCGGTTATAAATAGATATAGAGTGTAACATATTTGTGGATAGTAGTCTATTATGACTTGATCCTCTGGATCCAGAGATTCTATCTTTAGTTTTAAATCGATAATTAATTAGTTTTAAATTGATAATTATTTAGTTTTGCAAAAATTGGTCGTTGCCAATGTACAGGCAGTTGTTACATAAAGTTCTTATGTTCCTGTGGTTCGGAACCCACGTAAAATTGTAGGTCCCCTCCGCCACCACGGAGGACATACACAATACACAATTACGAACACAGTTAGGTAGACCAGCCATGAATGGATCCT
The DNA here is from genome assembly GCA_023014485.1 of Bathynomus jamesi. Lineage (NCBI taxonomy): Eukaryota > Metazoa > Arthropoda > Malacostraca > Isopoda > Cirolanidae > Bathynomus > Bathynomus jamesi. The sequence goes on along the minus strand of JAJOZX010001895.1, from coordinate 502,114 downwards.
AGGGTCTTTGTTGGTCTGAAACATTATAACATTATAACAAATCAGACCTAATTGCATAATTCGAAAATCACAAAACCCCAATGTTACATGAGGCTGGTGGCAAGGCTTAGTATGTTAGGATCGAGCTAAAAATTCCCAAAAGTATTCAGAAGCATGATAGCAATGAGAAAATAACTGAGGAGCAAATATTCAAAATCATGTTTTTTTTTGGAGCACCCTAATTTGTAGCATGCTATTGATACTAATTTACTAATGCTAGAATATACCAGGAAAGTTTTGCAAAACAATAATACGAACTACTAAAGAAATTAATCAAATGAGTTATTGTGCATGGCAATCATAATTGAAATTTATTAGCTAAATATACAAACTTAAGAACTATTATTCAAAAGATCTTTATTAGCCTTTAAGAAAACAAGCTTCTCAAAAGTTGCATCTAAGAGCGAGCCTAGTTTCGGACGCAGTATATCCTTCCCTACTGAAAAAACCCGCTCAACAGTGGCACTAGATGGTATAGGAGTGTTAAGTTTAATAAACATATTTTTAAAGTTAATGGATGGGAAGAATGCAGAGCTAACGTGCTGTGAAGGCCCAGATGAGAGGAATGACGAAATCTCTATTGAACTTAGGTCCCTCCCTGCTCCAGGGTTCTTCGCCTTTTTACTTTGACAGTGCTGTCATTGTAGGGGGAGAGGGTGGATGGAGGTAGGCTGCCAGTATGCCAACGGCCAATATGCACACCTCGCTCATAGTGAAGGGGCAAATTTTTAACGGTTAATGAATAATGAGTGAGGATCGAAAGAAACTAATTGCGAGCTACGATAAAAAAGTAACGAGTAACGACTAACGAATGTATTTCCCTAAAAAAGTAACGTCGTTACTGAAAGAGTTACTTGATTTGAAATGTAACGCCGTTACCGCTACCGTTACTAAAAAGTACCGCGTTACGTAACGGCCGTTACTTGTAACGCGTTAATGCCCAGCTCTCTCTATGGCTGAGTGATGGAAATGTTTTGTTCACTTTCAGGAAAACTAATACAGTATTTCAATTTTCATAACAGTAGCGAATAGCGCCATGTAATTGCCTTAAAAAGTAGCGGCGCTACCGTTTTCGCTACTTTATTTAAATAGTAGTGGCGCTACCGCTATCGCTACTAAAAAAGTAGCGGGGCTACCGCTATCGCTACTAAAAAAGTAGCGGCGCTATTCTCAACACTGCATATAGATGAGAGGTACACAGTATCTGAAGACAGGATATTGCACAATAACACATTACAGCTGTTTTGGACCCTAGTAATGAAATTATAATATTCTTCTGGATTAACATTTGGCTGGTAGGTAGGTTGCGCCGCCACTGACGCGAAGTAAACATAAAACTGGCACTGCACCATTATGGTTCCGTACATAGCATACAGAAAATATTATTATAAGCAACAGAGTTTATTCATAGCAGTTTTGTATAGTTCCACCACAGATGGGATGTATACAATGCAGTACAGTAAGTTCTAAAAAGATAAGTTTTAAATTCCCTGAATGCCCTTTTTAAATTTTTAATCATTTTAGCTATTTCCTTATTCCACCACAAAGGTTTCATAATGTTATTCCTAATAGTTCTGAAAGGAATACACCTACATTGTACATCCTCTAAAATTTCTTTGAATCTAGACCACATCTTAATAGCATTTTTATTGGCAAATTCATCATCCCACTTTACTGAGCCTAACAACTCCCTAAATTTACTTTAGTCACCCTTTGAAAAGCAAGGGACTAGATGGTCATTGTTGACTAGATTCCATCTTAAAACATATGATCAAATGGTCAATATTCCTTAATGACTCTCCTACTGCAAGTTCCCAAATAAGCTCATTCACCTCGCTCCAGGATAAATAAGATATTATTAGTTCAGTGTATGTGTGTGTGTGTGTGTAGGGAACTTGGCATAAGTGAGGTTGAGTGTGTCAAAATTTACGGATGTAATTTACGGATTTGCTGGAGGGAGGTTCGGTACAGGCGCCAAAGGCTTGTAGGGAGGTCCGGGGGCATGCTCCCCCGGAAAATTTTGAAAATTAAGGCTCTCAGAAATGCGTTTTTAAGCAATTTGCGGGGTGTTTGTTCAAGTCTATTAGCTTTTACAACATCTAAGTTATGTACTGATTCGCAAGAAAATTATACAAGGAAAGACAAAATTCGTGATAAGTCTTAAAGAAACACTGTTTACGAGAATTTCACAATATCAAAACCTAAATTTCTTTTGAAAATCATACTTTATCAGTGAGGTGACGTGTGGGTGTCAAAATATGAATATAGTCTAAAAGTCACTAAAGGGAAAAGTCACTAAAAGAAAGCTGAATAGCGACACAAAAGGATAAACAGCGGAACGCGGTCTGTTCGTTTGTTTGGGCTGAACTAACAGCATGATTACTTACAGGCGCGGACTGGCTCCGGCGGCCCACCGGCCCCCTTTCCGTTGGGGGCCCTAAATTTGTTCGACGTATTACTATATAAGATCTCAGGGGTGTTCACAGGGGTAAAAAAAAGTGCCAATACGGCAAAGTACGTTGGCGACAAAACGGCATTAACAATTTTCCACTTTTTTTAATACTAGTAAAATAATTGATATTTAAATTGTTTAGGATTATTAACTTTAGTTTATTCGTTGATAAATTATGTCCGTTTAAATAAATTTTTATTTAAATAAATTTATTATATATTTATTTTATTTGTTGAAAATTAATTAAATAAATATGTTAAAAATCGCTATGTTGCCAAACACATTTCTGAGATTTCTAGTATAACCAATCAGCACTCTAGGACACTATTTTTGGCGCGAAAAATAAAATTAAGTAAATAAAGTAAATATTTTTTTAAGCGGTGTTGCATTTGTGCTGGCGCGCCGAATTTTTGCTCTTGGTCTTTATACGTGAGTAATTTACTGAATTTTTATTTAAGTAATTGTTAATTTTTTATATTTTTAAGCTTTAAACACATAAATATCTTAGGAGCTGAATAAAGGCCAGCAGGGCCCAGCCAGTTCAGCCTAGATCCCAAGAACCTGCATACCCAAACCTACAACCCACACCCCCAATAATTTCCTCATATACCTTTTTTCTAAACGCCTTTGAAAACGTTATTCATTGATATTGTGCGATATATAAATATATATATTATTATTATCAGAGGCGTAACTAAAAGAAAGGCCTGTGGCCTACTGTTGATAATGGGCCCCTCTGTAATAGTTTAAATAAGTGACAGTTTAGTTTGGGATTGAAAAAAGTCTCTTTCTACTTCAACGTTTTCTATGATTTTCATGAGTAACTTTCATATTGTAATGAACAGATATATATATGAAATGAAAATGAAAATGAAAAGGTTTATTGGCAGACTATAGTCCATATGACAAATATTATTAATACAATGACAGTTCATATACTAAGGATAGAAATATATGCAATTGATTAGAAATAATACTGTAATGTCGAAGTTAAGTGGAGCTACAGACAGACGTTTTCGTACCAAGAAGTCCATAGCTTAGAGGATAAATGGCAGGACTCATGGATAGCTTGGGTGATCGGGTTGGTTGATTTTTTAATTCTTTGCATTAGACTGTATTGAGCACGTCTTGTTACCTCCGGGAAGCTCGGGACATTGCGGGTACAGCAAATTTAGAGTTCTGCTAGAACCTTTTTTATAATTCACCCACAGTTGCTGTCCGTATATATTACTGCAGAAAGTACGAAAGAGAGTGTCTTTAGCTTCACTTGTACAGAATCGAAAGTTCCTTATGATCATATTCGCTTTAGCACACAGGCTTCAAGATTGTTTTCTTATATCCGAGTCATCACTCAAAGAGCTTGTAATAGTTCCACCCAAATACTTAAACTCTTGTACTTCCTCAATTACTTCACCATTCATTTTAAACCTTATATCAGCTGGCTGATTACAGATTTTAGGATGAAATTGCATAACCTTAGTTTTTGTAACATTAAAAAGAATATCATGTTTCTACGAATACACTTCGCAGACTTTTAATAGCTGATCCAGACCTTTAACAGAGGGACTTATTAACACCATATCATCGGTATAAACTAAGTTATTTATCCTTGTGTTATCTATACAACATCCCACTGTTGCCTCATTAAGTGAAGCAATTAATCCGTCGATATATATATATATATATATATATATATATATATATATATATATATATATATATATATATATAATGCAAACCCACAAGGAAAATAAAAATTATTCCAAGGCCTTTCGTGTATTCAGAAGTACACCTCGTCATTCCCTGACTGCGTATTAATTAGATTTGATTTTGGTTGAGTTCAAAATTATATTAAAAACTCGCGGGGATTTACAGGTCATGACAAAATTACTAGATTTTTAAAACATCCATAAACACTTTTTTGGGGGCAGAATTTACTGAAGCTTTTTGGGGGGCCTCTCAGTGACACCTGGCCGGTGGAAATTTTTGAGCCAGTCCGCGCCTCATTACTTATATCTGACTAAATCGTTTGTGCTAAGTTTAAGTGGGCGATGTTTCTAAAGTGACAAATTTAAGTAGGAAGTTGTCTAATAATTATATCAGTTAGGGGTAATGTCTATAGCTTTTAAATTAGTAAAGTTAGAGAGTTAGGTAGGTCGCTTTGTGGGACGCTGGAAATCTATGGTAGGCCCTAAAGAAGATCTAAATCAAAGCACTGGTAAGTGCCTTTGTTTTTGTTTAGGAACCTAGTAACTTAGCGGGGTCTAACACCCCAAGTTATTACAATTAATATAATTGAAGTTATTATACTTCTTGACAAAGTTTTGTGTTGACTGAGATATCAGTTAATCTCCCGACTCTTAAAGACTGGATCGATGAGTGCCATTCGCCGGGGTTGCTGTTCAGCGAACCGTTGAACTACAGCTTCGTAATCCACGGGCTTGTCGTAACGATTGCTCATCAACGCCAAGCCAGACAATCTCTCCGTGGACATAGTAGTCCTAAGGTACCCCTTCACAGGTTTCAAGGTACTGTTATTGTACAATGTCCTGTTTTCAGATACTGTGTACCTATATGGCAGTCTTGGTTCAGACAACTGCTGGTTTACAATACCTTATTTTTGTAATGTAGCAAGGATTATATATGCATATTAAATTGTGTTATAATAAGTGTTATAGCAAGTGGCTCTGTTATAATAAGTGTTATAAGATATCTCAGGTAATAACAATATACATAAAATTGTCAGATAATTAATCAAATAGTATGCCAGTATGCTAGGTTAAGTGGTTATGTTGGCCTTATTTTTATATTATTTTTGTATTAAGTTCAAGTATACGTAAGATTGTACTTGTATGTTAGGTTAAGTGGCTATGGATTGTGAATGATCCGCAATAAAGATGTTTTGTTTGTTTGTTTTTGTTTGCACGTTCACTGTCAGCAGAAGTGATGGGTATGGTGCAAGCAATTCGCAACAAGCAGTTAATGTTTGGAAATATATCGGCATCGCAAGCCTGGAAAGAAAAAGTGATAAAGTTACAATTAAGCTAGAAAGTTTTACACTAAATATTAAATATTAAATAATCGGAGCATACGAAGAATTGTCACCCCAAGATGGGCATACGAAGAACTATAATCTACCTTTTATGCAGGTTGAAGCGAATCTGGTTTGGCGTTCTCTGACTGCCACTTTCTCCTCCATCGCGTATATTCGATGTCTTTGCAGTCGGAGTAGATTGTCCTTCTTCATCACTGTCAAAACGAGAGACAATTAATTTAATATGAGCAATCGATCAGTAACTGTAATTAGTTTTTAAAGTCATTGTTTTAGTTTACAACACAGTTACTAACCTTGCCACTGACGTGGGATGGACCAAACTTGATGGACCAAAAAATCGGTCAATTCTTGGTTGCTGTTTAACTCTTCTTGACATTGTAAACCGAAAATTCTATTGAATAAATACTTTGAATGAATATTGCTTTTTAGACTTTTGAGTATTAAAGTAAGACACAGAGTCGACTAACGATCTGAAACAAATGAAACAAAGAGGTATATTACATGCTTTTAGAGTTGTTTGTAAAATAACTTGTATGTTCAGTCAGTTAGCTTTGGGAGCGGGGCTTTCTGGTTTAGAGTGGTTCTGGTTTAGGGGGGTTCGATCGAACCCCCCGAAACCCCCCTGGATCCGATATAATATATATATATATATATATATATATATATATATATATATATATGTATTCATTAGTAGACCTCGTCACGAATAATTTTTTTTTTGCTTGTAGATTTGCATCATTCATTCATTTCACTTGTTTAATTGTGAAATTCATCCCATACATAGGCGAATCCAGCATTGTCTGTAAGGGAGTGCCAACGTTTTGGGGGGCCCATGACTATGGATATCAAAAGCTCCCAATTCTAGTGAAGTTCAAATCAATGCCTTTTTGGTTTTACGAGTGAAGTTAAACTTTACTATCTAGCTGATAAAACATATATACTGATTTTCATTTTTGTAGTAAAATATCACATGAATGTATGCAACATAATATGTACCTCTTTTAACCAGGATGTATGAGGCCTCGAAATCTGTCTAAGAGGGGTCAATGGCCCCCCCTCTGGATCCGCCTATGATCCCAAACACATATATGTGTGTGTGTGTGTTTGTGAAGTAACACTTTTGGGAACTCAGAACATTAAAAACTTCATATAAAAATCTATAAACATTTTTACTGTCGGAAAAAAGAGGATAATTTTATTATTTAGACAGGAGTCACACTCGGTGATGCTACCCACACATTCATAATACAACTGATGTAATGACATCATAGATATTTCTTGTAATTATAAAGATGCCCACTTACGTCATTCAATTATATATATATATATATATATATATATATATATATACACACCATATGTCCCACAAAAAAGTACACCCAACTTTAGATTGTACTAACTCCTCCAAAAATTGAGATATTTTGGATCTGTTTGTTTGATTTAATGTAGCAAATTATTCTTTGTTAACGTTCAAATTTATTCATGTTTAAACGATTTAGTGTTTAAGCATCTGCTTTCAACTGAAGGGTACAACAAAATGGATTGCGCAAAATTGGTCAATGAAAAAATAATGTGTGCTATCGATGTAATGAAAAGACAAATACATAATAATAGATACTTTAACATAATTTTAATAAGATACAAAGCAGATTTTTCTTTATTCCTTATTGCAAAAGTTATGCTTAGTTTCGTTTTATTTCAACATGACCGCCATTCCTATCGATACAAATCTGGAGTCGAGCTCTCATCTTCCCCATCATTCTTTTGATAAGATCTGGATTGTCTTTTAACAAGTTGATTTCAGCTGTGATGCGAGTCCTCAAATCATCTAAATTGATAGGTTGTGATGCAAATACTCTATTTTTCAAATGACCCCATAAAAAGTAATCACACGGGGTCAAGTCAGGGCTTCTGGGAGGCCATTCAATGTCATGGCCTGTAGCAATTACTCTTTGGTGGAAGACTTCCTGCAAGCGTTCCTTCACAATAACTCTCCTGTGAGCAGGAGCTCCGTCTTGCACCCACCAAATACGATTAAATCGGTTTCCATAAGTAATACGTATTTGTGGAAGGATTTCTCGGTCTATCATTTCTAGGTAAGCTTCACCATTTAGATTACCATCGTAAAAGACCGGGCCAATTAACGCTCCATTACCGCACAGTCCTACCCAGAGAGACAGTTTTTGTCTAGAGTTATTCTTTTCGTAGATATGATTGTCGGGTGGATGATTTTTTGGTGCATACTGACGGCAGATTTGTCTGTTCACTAGACCATTCATAAAAAAGGCCGCCTCATCTCCAACCACTAATTGTTCCGTGAATCTTTCTGGTTTTTCAAGAAACCACTGGGCAAATCTTAGGCGGCGAGGTAGATCTCCTTCAATGAGTTGATGTCGAATTTCCATTCTGTATGGGTACAAATTCAAATCCTCACGAACTATTCGATGAAATGACATGCGTGAGAGTTCTGTACCATTTCGCCTGGTGGACACTTTTGAATGTCTCTCTAAAAAAATGCCGAACATGCTGAATGTAATGTTCTCGTCTGTTCTTGCCGTCTTCGGATGGCCTGAACGTCCTTTGTTCAAATTGAGGACCGTTCCTTCTTCTTTGTATTTCCGAACATTCTTCAAAATTCTATGTTTAGTTGGAGAAGCTCTATCGGGAAATTGCAGTTCGAAGGTATTCTGAACTTGTTTTAAGCTTTTAGTTTGCAGATAAGTTGTGACCATGAGAACGCGCTGCCTTCGTATAAACTGCATGATAAGGGTTTCAAAGTTATTTATAAATTTAGTAATTCAGATTCTTCATTTATATGTATGACTCGTATCTTAGATACAAAAGTTCGAATTATTAAAAAAAATATTTGCAATATCCTTCGACGTAAAAAGTAGCACATTGGTTAAAGCAAGAGGAGCTATCTGGCTGGGAGAAATGATCATTCCGCGCAACCCATTTTTCTGTACCCTTCAGTTAAAAGCAGATGCTTAAACACTAAATCGTTTAAACATGAATAAATTTGAACGTTAACAAAGAATAATTTGCTATATTAAATCAAACAAACAGATCCAAAATATCTCAATTTTTGGAGGAGTTAGTACAATCTAAAGTTGGGTGTACTTTTTTGTGGGACATATGGTATATATAGTAGGGCGGAGTGAAAAACTCATTTTTCGAATTTTCAAATTGGCTAGTGTGGAAAATGTGTGGAGTAGTGAGGAAATAAGCTGGTATAAATTTAAAATCATAACATTAATATCTTCAGGTGCCACAATAACCTTCAATATTGAAAAAAATTGAAAAAAGCAGATTTTAACCAATAATTACAGAAGAGTCCACGATGCACAATAGACAAGAATTTATTCACACTTGTATAAAAATAGCTCAGTCAACCTTTAAAAAAAGTTTCTATTCTCTAAAAACAGTTTTCTATAGTCAGCTCACTCAGCTGTCACGTGAGTACCTTGGTTCAGTGTAGCTGTCGCTCTCGTAGCAGGTGGGTGTTCTGTTGTTGGTGTTACTCAGATAGTCTAAACTATATTTCTTATATATTTTGCATTTCTGTATTGTGTTGCCCTAAGTTTGCCATGTACTATTAACTGAAATTAACGTATAATTGATATTAGCTCTTTCTTTTTCAGATTTGTATACTTTCAAAATGTCTCGAGTTTGTGCAAAATCAACCAGGGCCTCAACTGAGTGCCCCATGTTTGGTATGGGGGAAGATTTGTGGCACAGGAATCTTCCTACATAAGAAGGAGTTTTTAAATATTACTTGTTTGTAAGAAACGATTTAAAACAGAATACTAATAAAGATCCTTCAATATCTCAAATATTAGAACAAATTGTTGATAAATTGAAAACAATTTGGGAAAGTGCTTCCGTCCCAATTCTGTCAGACAGGCGAATTGAAACAATGTTCAGAAGCTACCACGAAAAGTATCGTGTCATTATGAAGCCATACCAAAGCAGAAAAAATTCTGAAGCTTACAAAGCAAAGATTGATATGTTCAAAAAAGAAGCACACACGAAACTTTTTGACATTGCAGCGTGCAAGTGCAAAGTACTAACACAATGTTCTTGTCCCAAAGAAAAAACGGTTCCAAAGGAAGAAGTGACGTTCCTCTTAAATCAAAGGAGTGAAAGAAAACTGTTTATTGATAGAGTAGATATTACACTCTCAAAGAAAAAAGCATCTACGTTGCTAAGAAAGCAAAAAGAAACTGTGAGGCTCACCAAAGAATCTTCACAGGAGAAATTGCAGGATACAAATGTTAAATTATCATCATCGACATCAAATAGTGAAAGTGAATCTGGCGAAATATCAGACGATACATTTCCAGAGCCAGTTAGCTCGAAGAGAAAGCTCGAACAACCTGAAGAACAATTATTCAAGAAAAGGAAAACTACAAATCTACCTTCAGTGGCTACTGCTTGTGACAGGACTGCAGTTTCAGATCGAGCTGCAGCATTCATTGTTAGTGCAGTATTGCAAGATATTGGAGAAGTTTCTATTGACAATACATCTGAAGTAGTGGATAGGAGTAAAATCAGAAGAGAAAGACAAAAGAAGAGATCAGAAATTATGAAAGATCAAAATCAGGTCCCAATCAGAGGAATCTATTTTGATGGTCGAAAAGATTCTACACTCTTCCAAGAAAAAAAAAAGAGTCCAAAGTATATCAGAAGAAGGTAACAGAAGAACATATCACTTTAGTGAGAGAACCTGGTTCAGATTATTTGGGCCATTATTCTGTGAATTCTGGATCAGCTGAAGAAATATGTAAAGGAATGTTTGAGTATATTGGAAATAATGACATGAACCTAGAAAACCTTGTTGCCATTGGATGCGATGGTGCAGCAGTCAACACTGGAGAAAAGGGAGTCGTTATAAGGCTTATAGAATTGAAGCTGAAGAAGCCAGTTCAACATTTAGTGTGCCAGCTCCATGCCAATGAATTGCCATTACGCCATTTAGTTGCAAAGCTGGATGGAAAAACATCTGGCCCCCGCGGATTCACCGGTCCTATTGGCAGGGAATTAGAGAACTGTGAGAGTCTTCCTATTGTCAAGTTTGAAAGGATTGATGCTGAGGAACCAACTGTAGACTGTGAAGATCTTAGCACCGACCAAAAATATCTAATTGATATTCATCAGGCCATAACAAAGGGATATTGCTCTCCAGATCTTGCTCATCGTAGTCCAGGCAAAATGGCACATTCACGATGGCTGACTACAGCAAATCGTTTGCTTCGTCTATACGTTTCAACTGTAAGTCTATCTGAGAACCTCATGAACATTGCTTCTTTTATAATGAAGGTCTACATCCCAATGTGGTTTTCTATTAAGCAAAGTACGTCTTTTGTCAATGGCTCAAAACATGTTTTCAAAACTATTGAACTAACAAGAACACTGAATGACGAAGTAAAGGATATTGTAAACCCTGTCATACAAAGAAATGCATTTTTTGCAAATCCAGAAAATATTCTAGCATCAATGATTCATGATGACCGCAGCGCCATAAGAGAATTAGCGTGGAGGCGAATAAAGAAAGCAAGGCAAACAAACAAGGAAAAAGTTGTGAGGCGTTTCACAGTACCTGTTATTCAATTTGAAGCTACTGATTATACTGATTTAATTAATTGGCAAAAATGCATTGTCACTGAACCACCTGTGACAAGACACCTGACAGAAAATGAGATTGAAGAATTCATAGAAAACAAGAGTACCCCTCCATTCGAGAAATCCCTTGTCATACACAAGTAGTAGAAAGAATGGTAAAATTAGTGACTGAAGCATCATCAAAAGTATTTGGATTGAACGCGCGAGATGGCTTCATAAGATCAACACTTCAGTCACGTAAAAAAATGCCATCATTCGAAAGTAAAGCTGAATATAAAATTTAAATAAAACGTTAATAGAAAAAAACATGCGCAAGGATGGGTGGTTGGGAGGGCATGGGTGGAGCTCGACACGCAGCCACCTCCTCGTGGTGAGTTCTGGATTATTTAGATCATTAATCAAAAGAACATTGATCTAAATAAACTAAGAGCTGCGTAATTCAGTAACTATTTTGGTAATTGGAACACTTAATATATAATAATAACAAGTAAGTTTCAGTTATTGTACTAATGCAGAATATAAGAAAATCATTATATTTCACTTTTTTCGACGGCTTTGTGGCACCTGAAGATATAATTTCGCAGGACTAATATTTATGCACAGTCATTATCTATAGCACCCACATATTTTCCGCACTAGCCATATTTGAATTTCGAAAAAACGTTTAAAAACCTCATTTTCGATCCGCCCTAATATATAGCTTTACTTACAGTATGTTAGTGATAGTTGACATACCACCCATGGTTGGACCATTGTATTTGTACACCTGATGCAAATTAGGCAGTTCTGAATATGGCAGTTTTGTACTCCTATGCTAGTTCTGACCACATGCCCCTATTAAGTGAGTGTGACATTAATTGTATTCTAATGCTATCACAGGTAAATGATACATGTAAAGCGAACTTAGACTGGTCCAAAGTTGATGATGAGGGCAAACAACAGTATTGTAACAAGTGTAATAAATCTGATGTATTGCTAAGTGATATAGCTAACCCTAATGATGCTCTAACTTGTCAGGATGTAAACTGTAGAATTCAACACATATTTTGGAATTTAAAGACATGTATGAACAAATTGTTTCCTCTCTCAATAATGCTCGCCAAGACTTAAATACCTTTAGGAGAAAAAAATTATACATGTAGACCTGGCTTCAGCGATTATGTGGCTGAACTTCATAATGCATCCAGAGATGCTTTTATAATGTGGTGTGAACAAGGGAAGCCAAGGCAAGGCCCTGTATTACAACAAAATCAGAGGGTTAATGCCAGGTTCAAGTATGCATTAAGGTATATAAAAAAATCATGAGGATGATTTAAGCAGGGATGCTCTGACTAGAAAGCTTGCCAGTAAGAATCCAAGAAACTTTTGGGAAAAATTAAAAACAATGAATAATAGTGCAATATCTCTTCCTGCTAATATCGAAAATATAACTGGGACTGAGAATATAGTCAAATTATGGAAGGAACACTACAGTGAGTTATTCAACTCTGTACATAAGAACAATAATGTTAATTGTGATGCTACCTATAGTCAGTGATGGGCATCGTTACATTAAATTGGGCGGCGTTATCGTTACTCGTTACACGTAGAAAATGTACTCGGTGTTACCGTTACATCGTTACTTTTGAAAATCCTTAAAGCGTTACCGTTACTCGATAGATGTAACGACGTTACAAATAACTAGTTACATTTGATATTTGTTTATGTGCCTTCACACGTATTTTGAAACTACAGATAAACTTACAAATGGCAGCCATACCACATCAATTCTAATAGCTACTATTATTGACTATATAAATGTTGTTCTCTTGAGAACGATATATTGCACAATAATATGCACCTCAATGATTTTTGGGAAAGATGAAGAGAACTAGAAAATATAAATTTAGTTGTTGCCACTAACACGGAATAGTGAATTGCATTTAATAGTCCTCATGAATGGAATGGCAATGTTATCAAATTCAAATTCAAGTATCGAGTAACAAGTAACGAAAAAATCCGTTACATTGATAAAAAATTTGCAAAGCGTTACCGTTACATTGATACATTTGAAAATCTTTCAGGCGTTACCATTACTCGTTACTTTTGTAACGTTCGTTACGTAACGTCGTTACATGTAACGCGTTACTGCCCATCTCTGCCTATAGTCCAGATATAAGAGTTAGTGTATTTGAGACTAAACAGGTCATAAAATGTTTAAATTGTAACAAATCATGTAGTATTGATGGTATTTCTGCTGAGTATCTGAAATTTAGTAGTGACAGATTAGTGCCTCTGTTAGCTTTGTGTTTTGCCGGATACAATGTTATCCGTTGTTTGGTGTCAGTACTAAAAGGTAAAAAGAGTAAAATCAACAGTAAAGATAACTATAGGCCAAAATTTTATACAATTTTATTGTTTATTTCATTCAGTACATTTTATTGAAATCTTAAAATAAAAAATATATTTTATTAGTTTGAATTCAATAACCATTAACCAAGTAGCATTAATAACACATTCTCGTTAAAATTTCGGCTTCAAAGATTAATTTTTCGGCCCTTAGCAGCTGCAAATCTTTGGATTATTTCATCCAGATCTAATACTTGGCATGTTCAACTGATAAGGTTGCCAACCCATTCAACCGATCTTGTTTCATCGTGGAACGGAGATAAGTTTTGACTAATTTCATCTTTGAAAAGCTCCGTTCTGCGCTGGCCACTGATACTGACAATGTTACAAGAATTCTCAGCACCACAAAAAGATTTAGCAATGATGCCGTCAAATTTTTTGAGCACATGAATTGCAAGATTTTCGTTGGAGAATAACTGCCTTCGAAATGGTTTCGCAAATATTTTAATTCTTCGTTATAAGTCGGTGCCGAAGATGTCTTTCTGACCACCATCTTTAAGCAGAATTTCTAAATCCATACAATTCTTACGCAGCTCGTTGTCACTCATTTCTGTGGCATTATTCAAACTGTATAGAAATTGGAAGTGATCGTTATGCTTTACGATCAACTCAAACAGGCGCGGACTGGCTCAAAAATTTCCACCGGCCAGGTGTCACTGAGAGGGCCCCCAAAAAGCTTCAGTAAATTCTACCCCCAAAAAAGTGTTTATGGATGTTTTAAAAATCTAGTAATTTTGTCATGACCTGTAAATCCCCGCGAGTTTTGAATATAATTTTGAACTCAACCAAAATCAAATCTAATTAATACGCAGTCAGGGAATTACGAGGTGTACTTCTGAATACACGAAAGGCCTTGGAATAATTTTTCTTTTCCTTGTGGGTTTGCATTATATATATATATATATGTTAACCCCTCCGTCTATGGCCCTGGGGTGGTTCGGATCGACGGGGGTTCTGGTTAGGAGGCAAGCAACGGATGTGTGACTTGAAGTGGTTTTCTTCTATGTTACTCTCCGAGTTCTTCTATAGTGGCTCGGAGGACTCTGGTAGATTTGCAATCTAAATGCTGAAGGTTCCGGATTCTTCTTATAGCGTATCCGGAAAGTTTTCTAAGTTTTTCTGAAGAGAGCAAGGCTCGAAGGATAAGGTAAAAACTAGCTTCAACTGTAATTTTACTGTTAAAATGTACAGGTAGTGCTCAGCCTCTGAATTAGCTTCTGAATGACAATGGAATAATTTTAGTGGGTTTATATACCCAAAAACTGCTAACATTATTATTATTAAATGCTAAAAAGGCTATTATTTTTGCACAATATTTGAAAATAAGTAAATTTTTTAGCTGTGGTAAGGCTGGAACGAGTAAACAAAATATTTGAAGATGAAACCATATTTTTATCTTAAACCGCGACTTTTCAGATCTGATGTTATCATGATCTGCCAAGTTAACTAAAAGTGGAAATCGGACTATGCATCTTTACACTAAAATATGCATATGAGTGAAATTTTAAGGTTTAAGATGTACAATTTTAATGCTTAGGCAAGACATGATCTCATTGTTTATAACGAAAGAGAGTGTATACAAAATGTGAACATTGCAAAACTTAAACAGGATTCCTTATTAAGCGAAATCTAAAAAAATGATTATGAGATTTTAAAAAACAACAAGTCACCAATTATTTAGCAAAGTAGAAAGCAAATCAAAAATTTTATCCTAACTCGCCTTGGGCGATTTTGGTCCTTATGTAAAAATGAATAAACACACGTACATACATATGAGTATAGGCATTATATAAAGTTAAATATATAAGAATATACAGGATTATATAAATACATGAACCATATAACACATGAATTTTTAAAAATGGATACTTTTTCTTACAATGGATACAGAGACTATATAAATGAATACAAGAATTACATGAAGGATAAGATAATATAGGAATATGGGAATTATTTATGGTTCATTTTTACAGGGCTCCTCCCTCTAGAATGATATTAATATAATAACGTAACATCCTAACTAATGCTAACTAGATGATAACTATTGGTTTTATAATACAGATTTATATATACAACATAAGTCGGGTGGTTAAGTCTAGTTCACGTGGTCTGGGTACGCACTCTTGGTCGTGCATAAATAGTTTCATGTTCCGTGTCACTTGGTTTTCTTTGTTCCCAGAATGATCTTTTCACCACAAATATACCGAGGATAATAGCACACACAATAATGATACTAACGGCAGATGTTGAGAAAATGGTTACCGGTTGTAGTATTTGTAAGAGGTTGTTTTGGTTATCATCCGAAATTTTAAACCGGCTCAATTGATCATTCCATTCAGGGGCATGTAGTTCGGGTAGGATGGTTACAGGTTTTATGGAGAGATTTAAGATCTCTCTTGACGGGTTTAAATTTAATTTGCGACGCTAGGTTATAATGGGTTAAGGGTAACCTTATACGGGTTGTATATTTATATAAAGGTCTGCGTGCCCTTTCAAAAATTTACCTTCTGCAAGTTTTTCTATAACAACTCCGGTAGAAATTCTAATGCTAGGTCTACAAGAGTAAATAATTTTGGAAAATTGTAAGGGGGACAATTTTATTCATTTCTACGCCTTAAGTTATACGGAGCTAGGGGTAGTTGTGTGGATACTTGTGTGGATACTTGTGTTTGTGGGCGAAGGGGTCGGCCTCGTTTTGGTGGCAATGGGGGTCGACCGTTGAGCTCGGATTCTGAGTGGGTTCGTTTCTTATGTGAAGGTTCTAGTTCACGTGGGTGATGCATTTGCGGGCGGTATGTAGGGTCCGTGCGTCGATCATCAATCGGCGAGGGTGGTGACAGAGGAGATGGTGGAGTTGGAGGAGATGGTGGAGTTCCACTGAGTGATCCTCTCGAAGGGGTTTCTCCAGGGTCTGGGTCCGATGGGACGCTTGGCTCTGGGGCCTCCTTTTGTTCAGAGATTGCCTCGAGTACTGGTGGTATTACGAGGTACCAATCTTCGTCATGGGTAGCGGTTCCCGCGGTACCACTTCAGTTTTTTGATCCCTGCCCGATTTGTTAATATCTTGACCTTTTGAAGGATAGGCGGCTCGAACGCCTGGCAGCTGTTTTTTGGGAAGGTGTTGTTCGGAAGCTATCTTCAAATTGTCAGCGTGAATGATCTTTAGTTTGGAATGATCCCGGAGGTCGAGGATTTCATAACGATTTTTTCCGAGGTTTTTCATAATCCTATATGGGCCATCCCACTTTGGGTATAATTTTCGATGAGCACCTGGCGGTTTCACGCTCTTCAGATAACATCGCATACCGACGATTATAGTCCGTTGACGGGGATGACGACTATGTTGCTCTTGCTCCATCTGTTGGTTTCGTTGGTCGAGGGCATAGCGGATTATGTCAAAAATCTTGAAAGATCGTTCAGCTAGTTGCTGATTTGCTTCTGCCATTTCGGAAGATGTTAGGACTGCCGGGTCGGTTTGGTCTGGCAAATCAAAAGGTAGACGCTTGTCGTAGTGATAGAGAACGAAATGAGGGGTGTCCCCGATGGACACATTATAGCCATTGTTGATGGCTGTTTGTACCATGGGAAGGGAATCATCCCATGTACGGGAGGATGCATCGACAACGTGGCGCAGGGCTTGCAAGATCTTTCGATTGTGCCTTTCCACTAAGCCGTTTGCCTGCGGATGGTATGCCACAATGTGTGTATTTTTAATTTTACACATGTTACAGAGTGACTCGAACAGTTTGGAAGTGAAACTAAGGGCGTTATCCGAGATTAGGATGGAAGGAGTGGTATGATTTTGGATGACGCGTTCCACTAGGGCTCTTGCCACAGTTTCCGAGGTCTGGTCTGGAATGGCGGCTACTTCGCTGTAACGCGAGAAGTGGTCCGTAAACACAATGATGTACTGATTTCCCTTTGATGTTTTGGGAAATGGTCCCAGTATATCCATTCCAGTTCTTTGCCAGGGCCTTGGCATACTGGATATTTATGCATGGAGCTGTGGATGGTACGTTGCCCTTATGCTTTAAACACGACGGACATTCGGCGATGTATTCTTGTAC
Source organism: Bathynomus jamesi (assembly GCA_023014485.1). NCBI lineage: Eukaryota > Metazoa > Arthropoda > Malacostraca > Isopoda > Cirolanidae > Bathynomus > Bathynomus jamesi. The sequence goes on along the minus strand of JAJOZX010001895.1, from coordinate 484,491 downwards.
CTTTTTGTTCATCTCGGAAAGTGGTATCGCTCCAAAAGACTTTGATGGTGCGATCCGGCCCCATGTGTCCATAAAAGGTGAGTCGTGACAAAGTCCAATGGCTATATCGACGAGATCCTTTGGTATCTCCACGAGGTCGTTTCCATCTTCGTTCCTGAAATGTACGAGCCCATCTTTGAGGTTGTACTGTTCTTTTACCTTCGATGGTTCCTTTTGTTCCAGGTGCGCCCGAAGGTTTGGGTGTGTTGGTCCTGTTGTTGGGAGTATTGCAGACACTCGTAGTCGAACACAGGAGAATTCCTATTTTATTCACTCGGGCGTCGGGCTTGAGTCTCGACAATCCGTCTGGAATAACTTGCAGTTTTCCCGGTTTGTATACGATTTTCGCTGCAAATCCTGAATCAACAGAGCCCATCTACTCAATCGTCCTTCAAGTAGCTTGTCCTTGAAGAGGTACGTGAGTGGCTTATGATCAGTCTTGATGGTTACATCGTAGCCATAGACGATATTTCGGAATTTTTTCAAAGCCCAATATACCGCTAGGGCCTCTCGGTCCGTAGTGGAATAATTCCGTTGAGGTGCAGAGAGAAGTTGACTGGCATAAGCAATGGGTAATTCCACACCGTCTACGTCCTGTAACAGGACGGCTCCTAGTCCATAGGAGGAAGCATCTGTGGCTATGATGAAGGGTCTTGTGTAATCAGGATATTGTAAAATGGGATGACAGGTTAGTTTATTAATTAAAGTTTCAAAGGCATGTTGGTGATCGGATTCCCAGTTAAATTTCGAATTTTTCTGGAACAAATTAGTAATGGGTTTAGCAATATTCGAAAATTGGGGGATAAAGTTCCGATAAATCCGACAAAACCAATAAATGCACGGGCGTCGTCGATGGTCTTGGGTACAGGGTACCTTTCCAGGGCTTCGAGTTTGGCTGGATCAGGTTTAATTCCTGTGGACGAGAGTAGGAATCCTAGGTATACCAGGGATTCTTGTAAAAAATTGCACTTTGCAAGCTTCAGTTTAAGGTGTGCTTTTCTCAAGTGTGATAGCACATTATGAAGGCGTTGAAAGTGTGTTTTTATGTCCGAACTATAGACGATAATATCGTCAAGATACACGAGAGCTTCGACACCTAATAGGTCGGAAAGGACTATATTCATCAACCTAGAGAAATTAGCAGGCCCATTTCGGACTCCGAAAGGTAAAACCTGGAATTCGTAATGGCCTCGGTTAGTGGAGAAAGCAGTCAATGCCCGAGATTCGGGACTGACCTCCATTTGCCAATAACCGATGCTAAATCGAGGGATGAAAAAAGTTCGCTTTCCCTACGTTCAGAATTGTTTCCTGCATGTTTGGAATCGGGAAACGGTCTGGGATGGTAATGTTGTTCAGGCGTCTAAAATCTATACAAGGGCGAGATGTTCCGTCCTTTTTGGAGACGAGAATCATGGGAGCGGACCAGGGACTAGCTGAAGGCTGAATGACATCCTGCTCCAACATGTCCTTGATGTGTTCCTCAATAGTGACTAACTGGAATGTGGAACCCGATAGGGAGGAATGAAATGGGTTTGGAATTGGGTTCCAACTTGATTTCAAAAGGGACCAAATTAGTTCGGCCCAGAGGATCTCCTTTTAGGGCAATCACATCTCTTCTTATCAGGAAATCGAGAAGTGATTCCATTAGTTTGGGATCCTGTAAAGCTGGTGACTCCTGAAGGGAGTGCTCCAGACATTTCTTATATTCTTCTTTTAATATTGAAGGCTTTAATTCTAAGGAACTGGAAACACGATTTATCATACTGATGGGGAAATCTGAATCTACTTCTACTGTGGAAACAGTTCCTATTTTCTGATTTGAAGTTAATTCTATAGGACTTTCTCCTTTGTTTAAACAAACAACAGGGATAGCTGAATTCTGACTCTGACTAAGGACTTGGGCAATAAGAACATCTCTTTTGAAATTACTTTTCTCTGTAATCAGAGTACGCTCTGACTCTAATAATTTTCCTTGACTGTTAACTACTTTTGCTAGGAAACAAATCTTCTCATAAGGTGCTACTGTTATATGCTCGGTAGGGCATATGAAAAATTGTGAATCTGATTCTGGTTCGGCGACTAAAATTTGCCTTATTGGCTGAACTGAAGCTGGCTGACTGGAAACTGGCTGACTGGAAACTGGCTGACTGGAAACTGGCTGACTGGAAACTGGCTGACTGGAAACTGACTGTCTGGAAACTGACTGACTGAAAACTGGCTGTGTTGATCCAACTGGATTCAACAACTGGAACTGATTACCCTGGGGTCTGATTTCTGGAGCGGTTGTCCCTCTGGATGCAACCGGCCGACTTGATCTGCTATCAAGTAGAGGGGGTTTCCTATTTCTTTCGGAAATCTGAACTGAGCTAAGTCTATTAGCATTAAGTTCTACAGATCTACAGAAGCTAAGGCTAACAAAGACCCTAAGGTCCACTCTAAGGCTAGCCCGAGAGAAAGGAAAGAGTAGGGGGTTAAGAGAAGAGAGGAGAATAAGGGGTTAAGTAAGGAGCAACACCTATCATTCGTGGGTTAACATTCATTCAGAAAAAGAGGGAAAAAGTCTCACCATCATCATCCGCCGGCCACTGCCGACAAGTCAGAAAAATAGTCGGAGAATATAGGAGAGGGGTAAAAAATGAAAAGAAGTAAAATAAGAACACTTACAAACCATGCAAACACAGTCTTAACTCACTGTCATACCATGCAAACTACAAACATGCAAGGAAAGAGTTACAGACATGCAAGTAAGGAGATAAGAAAAAAAAAAAAAAGTAGGTAAAGTTAAACAAAAAGTGGGTTAGTTTACGCTACAAGCTACATCTAAAGACTCAACCCAAGGTCTTACGCGCGGTTCAACAAAACGATTATCTATATAAGTTGTCTGTCATCCTCGCGGAGATGGTGTGTCCTATTTCGACACTTTACTAACTTTCCGGCTGGGTAAATCTCCCATTGATTCCGGTTAAAAAAATCCATCCATAGTAGGATGTCTGTCTGAAAGGTGGCGACTGTGTCCACTATACAACATTTCGCGGGGTATACCGCGTTTCCAATTTCTAAATATAACTCAATTTCTCCATATGTGGGTATGGGTGTGCCCGTAACTCCTCTAAGTTGGCAGGATGGTGCCTTAAGTTCATATTTATAATTTGTACTCTCTAGTAATTCATCTACGCATTGTTTCTTAATTAACGTCGGGTGTGCTCCTGTATCTAGGAGAGCAGTTAAATCTTGGTTATCCGTACTACAATTTATTATTAAATCTAAGAGGTCCGCACCTATTATCCTGATGGGGAGTTTGTGTGCGTATCTGGGCTTACTACTGTAATTTAGGAGGGAGGAGGTTGAACTGCTGCCTCCAATGTAGGGTCTAAAAAAGGGCTCACATGGTCTTCTATGGGAGGACCTGGATCATATTCTACGGGAATATCATACGCTGGAGGGTGTTCTTGAAAACTGTTCTCTGGGGAAAATGATTCCTCCCCGGGTACTTCTACGTACCGAACTAGTTGACCTTGCTGGTTGTATTGGGGTTTATACATGGGGTAAGAGTGTGGGTGACCCTGTGGTCGTGATTTATTGGGTTGGTAGTTCGACTGAGGCTGGGAATGGACTGGTTTCTGGGGATTGGTTGACTTTTGGGATACGTTTTGGGGACGTGGTTGGTTTGGTTTCTGAAAGTGGGGTCTATACCCTGCAGGGGCTTTATCAGCACACTTTTGGCGATCGCCACGGCGATGACCATGTTCGTGACAGTGGGAGCAATACGAGGGGTAATTACATTGACTTATCATATGCCCGAAACTATCACAGTTAAAACACTGTGGAGGAGGGCGTGTATTCTGGGTTTGGGGGGCTTGTTTCTGGGGTGTTCCCTGTATTTGCCTTGGTTTATATTGTTGTTGTTGTTGCTGTTGGTATTGGTGTTGTGGCTGCTGCTGAATATAATGTACGGGGGTTTCTCTACCCTTTCGGTAGTTTTGGTTTGCTAAATCGGAGTGATGTTCCCGTGTTTTGTTTATGGCTACACTGACAGGTTTGTCAACATTTAAAAACTCCTAAAACTTTTTTTTAGGTGCTCCGGGTAGGTTTTGGTAAATGGTTGTGGCTACTATTAGATTTCTTTGTTTCGAAGTAAAAGTTATGCCACATGCATTTTCTGCGGCCCGGAGGGCTTCTCCTACAAGTTTGTGTGTACGTGTAATAAAATTGTTTAAATCCTCGTGTTCCTCTTTCTTCCATTTAGCTTGGAAGACTGCTTCTAATGTGGCTAAGGGTTGTGCAAGGGTTATTTCTTTAAAAAATTCTAATAAGTTTTGTTTAAAATCGTCCCATGTTGTAGCTTCGCTAATTGATGGGACGTAAGTGACTGTGTCATGGGCATTTCCCTCTTTAGGGTCAATAAATCTTTTTGCTTCTCTGATTTTTATATCATCATCGGTAATATTCTCGCGTAAGAAATGTTGCTCTAAAGACTCAACCCAAGGTCTTACGCGCGGTTCAACAAAACGATTATCTATATAGGTCCCCTTAAAAATTAAAACAGTATGAGGAAGATTTACTAATCTGCCTAAGTTAACGTATGCTGGGGCGGGGGTTTGAGATTGAGACATACTGACTTGTGTGTTTGGGAATATGTTTGAAGGGCGCGGGGTAGGTGGAAAAATGGGTGTAGGTAATTCTTCGATGTCAGAAAGCGCACCGTCTGAATCGCTCATATGTGAAGGTACTTATTAATGTTCTAATTAGGTCTGCTTGACCGATCTTAATTCATGGAATGATCACTTAAGGGGTTTTCCTAACTACACTATCTAAAAAAAATAATGCACAACAATTTGCCTAACTCGGGGAAATTTGAAAAGATTGCAAACAAAAATAAAAATGTAAACAAAATTTCACTCAAATGTACGTGATGGTATGGTAATACTATGTTTGGTACATTAAATAAAATTATACTATACTAACTAGAATAGTAAAAATAACTGAAAATAACTGTGACAATACTGTTTTCAATAAAAAGAGTGTATCACTGGTGTCTGAAGTGTTCACTGTGTTTTTTGTTAATTCTGGCTCAATACTAAATATTAATTGTTAATAATAATGACTTTTCAAATGTTTAGAAATTATTTTTTTTAAAAAAGTTTTGTACTTAACAAGATTCCTACGGCGAAATCCTTTGAGGTGTGTCCTGAAGACGTGTCTGGCTGGCCACTTGTTCCTAGATGAAAAGTAGGCGTGAAGAACTTGGAGTCGTAACGCACAGGTTCAAGGGTGGATGTAACGAACTAGAAGTCGTGACACGCCGGTCAACTGGGTGTTGGTTCTGGTTCCAGAGTCTGGAAGACTGGAAGAATCCTGGAGTCGTGAAGATCCTGGTTAAAGGGTCGCCAGTTGTTAACCCCTCCGTCTATGGCCCTGGGGTGGTTCGGATCGACGGGGGTTCTGGTTAGGAGGCAAGCAACGGATGTGTGACTTGAAGTGGTTTTCTTCTATGTTACTCTCCGAGTTCTTCTATAGTGGCTCGGAGGACTCTGGTAGATTTGCAATCTAAATGCTGAAGGTTCCGGATTCTTCTTATAGCGTATCCGGAAAGTTTTCTAAGTTTTTCTGAAGAGAGCAAGGCTCGAAGGATAAGGTAAAAACTAGCTTCAACTGTAATTTTACTGTTAAAATGTACAGGTAGTGCTCAGCCTCTGAATTAGCTTCTGAATGACAATGGAATAATTTTAGTGGGTTTATATACCCAAAAACTGCTAACATTATTATTATTAAATGCTAAAAAGGCTATTATTTTTGTACAATATTTGAAAATAAGTAAATTTTTTAGCTGTGGTAAGGCTGGAACGAGTAAACAAAATATTTGAAGACGAAACCATATTTGTATCTTAAACCGCGACTTTTCAGATCTGATGTTATCATGATCTGCCAAGTTAACTAAAAGTGGAAATCGGACTATGCATCTTTACACTAAAATATGCATATGAGTGAAATTTTAAGGTTTAAGATGTACAATTTTAATGCTTAGGCAAGACATGATCTCATTGTTTATAACGAAAGAGAGTGTATACAAAATGTGAACATTGCAAAACTTAAACAGGATTCCTTATTAAGCGAAATCTAAAAAAATGATTATGAGATTTTAAAAAACAACAGGTCACCAATTATTTAGCAAAGTAGAAAGCAAATAAATTTTTTTATCCAAACTCGCGTTGGGCGATTTTGGTCCTTATGTAAAAATGAATAAACACACGTACATACATATGAGTATAGGCATTATATAAAGTTAAATATATAAGAATATACAGGATTATATAAATACATGAACCATATAACACATGAATTTTTAAAAATGGATACTTTTTCTTACAATGGATACAGAGACTATATAAATGAATACAAGAATTACATGAAGGATAAGATAATATAGGAATATGGGAATTATTTATGGTTAATTTTTACACACACACACACAACATATATATATATATATATAATATATATATATATATATATATATATATGTATATATATATATATATATATATATATATGTAAAGAACGACGCTTGTATAGAAGACATTCCGCGCAAGATGAGGAGGGAGAACGAACAAATGAAAAAATGAGGTAACCACCCGGGAATCGAACCCGGGATCTTCCGATTGCCGGTCAGATATGATAACCATTACACCATGGGCCTCACTCGATCAGAAGTCGTAATTCTCCTACATACGCGCAGAAACCAATGCCCCGAGGGGGGCACCTCCCGCATGCCGCACATATATACATTTTCAACTGCAAAGAACACACAGTATAATTAACGTAAAGAACGACGCTTGTATAGAAGACATTCCGCGCAAGATGAGGAGGGAGAACGAACAAATGACATTTTTTTTCATTTGTTCGTTCTCCCTCCTCATCTTGCACGGAATGTCTTCTATACAAGCGTCGTTCTTTACGTTAATTATACTGCGTGTTCTTTGCAGTTGAAAATGTATATGTGTATATATATAGGGCGTCCCAAAAAAATGTATACACACTTTAACAGCTGATAGCTCAATTGATGTTTCTTTCTTTCCAAGTTAAACCCATTAGAATTAATAATGGCAGTCAGACTAAGCTTTGAACAAAGGAAATTCATTTTAAAATGCTACTGGAAGTGTGAAAACGCAGTTGAAGTGCAAAGACAGTTTAGGAGGGAGTTTCAAACAGTTACCAACGCGACTTACCATCACTCGAATTAGAGATAAGTTTGAAGCCGATGGAACTGTTCAGAATGTCCACAAGAAGCGTTCCGGAAGACCACGGACATCGACAAGCCCCACAAAGCAAGAAAGAGTACTGGAAACGTATCACCAAAGTCCAAGAAAATCTGTGCGGCAAGCGAGTCGTGAGGTAGGAATTTCAAAATCGTCTGTCCAACGCATTTTGAAGCGCTGTCAATGGAAAAGTTACATTCCAAGATTAGTCCATGCTATTAATGAAGATGATCCGGACCGAAGAGTGGAGTATTGCGAGTGGTACTTGGCACGATGTGGATGTGGATGGACGAAGGGGTTTCGTAGAATACCCTCCGCGTTCACCAGACCTCACACCACTAGACTTTTTTTTATAAGGATACTTAAAAGACAAAGTCTACGCTATAAAAACCTGCAACAGTCGCTGAATGAGAGCAGCCATTGAACGAGAATGCACACAAATACCAAACGAAATGTTTCGTGATGTTTGCGATTCCATTGCTTCGCGTTATCAGCAGTGCCTGGACCAGAACGGACGTCAGTTTGAAAACAGGCGTTGACAAAACAATTAAATAATGTCTGTAGATTCTATTACATTTTGAAAATGAAATGTATTTTAATAAACACTGCCTTTATAATTATTTAAAGTGTGTATACACATTTTTTTGGGACGCCCTGTATATATATATATATATATATATATATATATATATATATATATATATATATATTTATATATATATATATATATATATATATAGACGGATTAATTGCTTCACTTAATGAGGCAACAGTGGGATGGTGTATAGATAACACAAGGATAAAGAACTTAGTTTATACCGATGATATGGTGTTAATAAGTCCCTCTGTTAAAGGTCTGGATCAGCTACTAAAAGTCTGCGAAGTGTATTCGTAGAAACATGATATTCTTTTTAATGTTACAAAAACTAAGGTTATGCAATTTCATCCTAAAAGCTGTAATCAGCCAGCTGATATAAGGTTTAAAATGAATGGTGAAGTAATTGAGGAAGTACAAGAGTTTAAGTATTTGGGTGAAACTATTACCAGCTCCTTGAGTGATGACTCGGATATAAGAAAACAATCTCGAAGCCTGTGTGCTAAAGCGAATATGACCATAAGGAACTTTCGATTCTGTACAAGTGAAGCTAAAGACACTCTCTTCGTACTTTCTGCAGTAATAATATACGGACAGCAACTGTGGGTGAATTATAAAAAAGGTTCTGGCAGAACTCTAAATTTGCTGTACAACAGGTCTTTTAGACTCTTACATAAATTAACCCCGAGATGCTCAGCTTCGCAAATGTTTGCTACCCGCAATGTCCCGAGCTTCCCGGGACTTCTTGGTACGTAAACGTCTGTCTGTAGCTCCACTTAACTTCGACATTACAGTATTATTTCTAATCAATTGCATATATTTCTATCCTTAGTATATGAACTGTCATTGTATTAATAATATTTGTCATATGGACTATAGTCTGCCAATAAACCTTTTCATTTTCATTTCATATATATATATCTGTTCATTACAATATGAAAGTTACTCATGAAAATCATAGAAAACGTTGAAGTAGAAGGAGACGTTTTTCAATCCCAAACTAAACTGTCACTTATTTAAACTATTACAGAGGGGCCCATTATCAACAGTAGGCCACAGGCCTTTCTTTTAGTTACGCCTCTGATAATAATAATATATATATTTATATAGCGCACAATATCAATGAATAACGTTTTCAAAGGCGTTTAGAAAAAAGGTATATGAGGAAATTATTGGGGGTGTGGATTGTAGGTTTGGGTATGCAGGTTCTTGGGATCTAGGCTGAACTGGCTGGGCCCTGCTGGCCTTTATTCAGCAACTAAGATGTTTATGTGTTTAAAGCTTAAAAATATAAAAAATTAACAATTACTTAAATAAAAATTCAGTAAATTACTCACGTTATAAAGACCAAGAGCAAAAAATCGGCGCGCCACCACAAATGCAACACCGCTTAAAAAAATATTTACTTTATTTACTTAATTTTATTTTTCGCGCCAAAAATAGTGTCCTAGAGTGCTGATTGGTTATACTAGAAATCTCAGAAATGCGTTTGGCAACATAGCGATTTTTAACATATTTATTTAATTAATTTTCAACAAATAAAATAAATATACACGGTGAACCAAAAGTAGGTGGACAGTAGGTTGAATACGGTTTGTGTTATATTATATTATAACTATGGTGTTCATTATAACTATGGTGTTTGTGTTATATTATATTAAATATTATAACTAAATTTATTTAAATTTTATTTTGTATTATAGTATACAAAAAAATTAAATATGTATTCTCAAAATAAACGTTATCATTTACTGTCCACCTACATTTGGTTCACCCTATATAATAAATTTATTTAAATAAAAATTTATTTAAACGGACATAATTTATCAACGAATAAACTGAAGTTAATAATCCTAAACAATTTAAATATCAATTATTTTACTAGTATTAAAAAAAGTGGAAAATTGTTAATGCCGTTTTGTCGCCAACGTACTTTGCCGTGTTGGCACTTTTTTTGACCCATGTGAACACCCCTGAGATCTTATATAGTAATACGTCGAACAAATTTAGGGCACCCAACGGAAAGGGCCCACCGGCCACGGCCGGTGGGCCGCCGGAGCCAGTCCGCGCCTGAACTCAAACCTGTCTTTCAGTGACTGGATTGCGTTGTCTAAAATGTTGAAAAAGTTGATACTAAATTTTTCCTTCTCTGTCGGTCCAACTTCGTCTTCGTGTTCATAATCAAACATTATTTTTCGGCGGCGAATTTTATTTTTTGCCCAAATTCAGGTTCAATTTCCAATTCGATTAATTCGATTGCCAACATTTTTGCATCGTCTAGAACGCATTTAAATTTATCATCTGTTTTGTACTTTTTAAGGTATTCGATTGATTTTGAAAGCAGGGAGTCAGCTTGCGACATATTCAAATTGACCTCTTGAAGGGCTTTGCTTGTGAGTGATGTTTATTTGGCTCAAAATGTCGTACCAAACAATCAGGCAGCAGATAAATTTGAACTTCCATTTTTTTGTAATAGAGCACTCGCCTCCGATCTGTTTCTTGCAGCTGTTATTGATGTTACATTAATTTGTTCGTCCCAAAAACTGTTTAATGCTTGTATAATTTCCTTAAGTTGATGTCTCATCGGTCTCAACGCATCTATGCAACTGGCCCATCTGGTTTCGCTAAGTCCCTTCAATGTCAAGCCTTTTACATTTTGTTTAAGTATGTCCCATCGTTGTGTAGACAACGAGAAAAAAACGTAAAGGTGTTGTACAATATCGAAAAAAGTGACAGCTTCTATGCTACATTTGGCTGCATCGTTGACCACCAAATTTAATGTATGCGAGGAACAAAGAACGAAATACGCTCGTGGATATAATGTTAAAATTCGACTTTGCACCTCAGTGTGTTTGTCTTGCATATTGGATCCTTTGAAAAAACTATATAGGGCTATGGGTTGATTGCCTGTGCCCTCATCCGCTGAAAATTTCCAGCAGATTTCAGTGGAGGGTTACCGACAAAAGCCCTATGCTTTTTCGTTAGAGAGTTATGAATATGTAGGTGTTTAAAGGACCTTTTTATATTTAAGTGATTACGGTAATTCTAGCGTCGGGATTTGCGCGACGTACAGTATACTAGAATGAAAATAATTTGCCTCACCTTATTTTTGTTGGGTCTTTGTTTGCTTCGATGTAGGGCGTTACGATCATCTTCGGTGTAGGGCCGCCACGATCGAGTTTCGCGACGAATTTACTTAAGGTAATTAATATAGGCAGTCACTATATAAACCCCTGAAGGAATAGGCCTATCCTTTTAGTCATTAGGTTTTAATTATAAGGAATTCACTCAGAACTAGAGGGGGACAAAGACATCCTCCCAGTTTAAAGCTTCGCTGTAACATAAACAGCCCTGAGAGCCGTTCCTTGGTTCTGGTGTATTATTTGCCGAACTAGCATGATTTTGTTGTGTCTACTACCTTTTTTTGTAGACTAAATAATAAATTGGGTTTTCTTGTTGCTATGTGGGGCTGATTCATACAACAGGTTCTTTGTACGTATGGCAATTCAATTATTTCATTCCCAATAGGCTATGTCGCCAATCCCGAGGCAATTTTGTATAGATATTTAATTCAATTAATTAATAATTTATATTTAATTATGAAATAAATGTACCACATATGATACCATGTTGTGAGCGCGTATAGTTTTTCCATATACTGGGGGGGGCCGGAGAAAAATTTGTATGTTATAGATCAAAATTTTTTGAAAACTGTGTTTTAAACCATGTGAAATGGATTGAAAAGAATGAAGTAGAAATTTAGGAAGAGAGGTTACTCAAGACCTATTCAAATAGGAAAGTTCAAGAGGCCAACTTCTCAAGTTTAGTTAAAGTTATGTCAATCAGTTTGACTCCCTTTAGGTATAGGAAATTTATGGGATTAAAGTAAAGTTATTAAGCATTTTAACTTTGCTCAGTTTGTGTAAGTTTTTATAAGTCACCAGTCTTAATTTTTTCTTGTAAAAGTTTTCTGGCTTTCAAAGCAGTCTTTCTTTGAGGCCTGTCTGGTTTAGTCTGAGTTACATCAGGCACATTGAGAGATTCCTCCCCAATAGTATCCTGATCCATCCTTTGGGGTAATGGTTCTAATTTAGCCCCACACTCCAAAGGATATAGTAATGTGATATCTCTGGTGGTTTCACCAGTTGCTGTTTTCAGTTTTACAACCCTGGTAACTTCGTCTTCACCAGTTTTGAGTTCCAAGACTTTTCCCATTGACCAATGTTGTCTTGGTGTCTTGTCATGTATCAACACAATGTCCCCAATTTTGACTGAATCATTCCAACTTTGTTTTGTTAATTGTTTATGTCTTTCTCTAAGACTTGTTAAGTATTCTTCTCTCCATTTTGTTATAAATTGAGTCTTGATTTGTGTCAAATGTTTGTATTTTGTTGAGTTACTTTGTGTCCTATTTCCCAATCTGGATCCTCTGTACTGTTATGTTCAGATTCTGGTAACATGTTTACTGTTTCTCCCTTAATTAGGTGGTTTGTGAGAGGTTCTGGCTCATTAATACCATCTCCCACATAAGTTAATGGTCTGTTGTTGACAACATTTTCAATTTCTGACAGAATAGTCATGAGTTCAAAAAGTTGTAGATGTTTTGTCCCAATAGTCTTTTTAAGGCAGTTCTTTACAGTTTGTATGTTTCTTTCCCAAATTGAACCATACCATGGTGTATTAACAGGAATGTACTTCCAGGTTATGTTGTGTTTGGTTAAATGAGTTTGTACTGTTTCACTGTCACAAATCTGATGAATAATTCTTTCACCAGATTTGAAGTATGTGGCATTGTCTGACCATATAGTTTTGGGTACAGAATTGTGTGCAAAAAATCGTCTGAAAGCAGCAATAAAAGCTTCTGCTGTCAGATCTTCTACTATGTCTAGACATATGGCACGTGTGGCAGCAGCACAGGTGAAGAGTACAATGTACACTTTGTATTCCTTTGAATCCATTTTGTCTCCAAAACTCACATTTACCGCTCCAGTGTAGTCAATACCCGTGGTTTCAAATGGTCGAGTAAATGTTACTCGTTCCACAGGTAGGTCTGGAGGGCTTGGGGTCTTAAAGGGTCGTGAATGGATACGTTTACAAGGAATGCATGTGTTTAAAATTTTCTTTGTTTCAGTTCTACCCTTTGGTAGCCAGTAAGTCTTTCTCAGCTCTGTCAGGGTTTGTGGGACTCCCATGTGGTGTATTTTGTTGTGGGTATCCCTGATGATGAGTTTTGTGAAGTGATTTCTCCTTGGAAGAAGAATTGGGTGCTTAGAGTTGTAAGTCAAAGTTGACTTGTTAAGCCTTCCTTTACACCTTATCAGACCCTCTGTATCCAGGTACAGATTTAGATCCATGACAAGTGAAGGAATACCTTTGTTTAATGTGCTACTGGACCTAAGATACTTCAACTCCTTGTCAAATTCTGAAGCTTGTATCTGTTGGAGCCAGTATTTTGTTGCAGTTTCTGTTAAGTTAGAAAAGGCCTTCTGAGGACAGTGTTGAGAAGGTAGCTATTGACAAACTTGTAGCAATAGACTGTAATTCTCAAGAGTTTGTTGAGGTCTGAATAAAGGTGAGAGTCAAATATAGGTTTGTCCTCAGTGATCTTTTCAGTTGTTGTAGAGTTGAGTGTGAGGTTAACTACTTTGGCTGGCCAAAGATCCTCACATGTTAGCCATTCGGGCCCTTCATACCAGATTTTATTTGTTTTCAACAGCTTGTAAGAGAGCCCTCTTGTCAAAAAGTCTGCAGGATTCTCTTTTGTTTTTATGTACCTAAATTTGATACCAAGGTTTGTGTTTGCAGTTTTGATTTCTGTTAGTCTGTTTTTCACAAATATGTTTTTGCAAGAAGTTGTTTCTGTGTTGGTCACCCATGTTAGACAAATTTGACTGTCTGTTCTTAAGTAAATGTTTGTTATGTCAACTTCTTTATACACTTGTGAAAGAAAGTTTGCTGTTTTAACTCCCAATGAGACAGCTAATAATTCAAGTTGTGGTACAGTTTTCTTTTGGTTTAAGGGTGCCACTTTTGCCTTTGAATAAACCAAGTTACTTTCATTTTCACTTGTTAAATAGGCACAACACCCTTAGGCTTGTGTGCTGGCATCTGTAAAAATGTGTAGTGTTTGTGATTTCAATCTGTAGCCAGCACATCTTGGTACGTAGATGTCTTGAACTTTGTTCAAGTCTGTGGCTAATTTTTTCCAATGAAGTTGGTCTTCCACTGAAAGTGGTTCATCCCAATCAATTTTCTTTTTCCATAAGTCTTGCAAAAGGGTTTTGGATCTTATGGTTGCTGGTAAATATAATCCAATGGGGTCGAAAATTTTGGATGATTCTGAAAGCACTTGTCTTTTTGTATCAGCATTTGGATTTAAGTTATAACTCTTTGTGCAAAGAGTGTCATCGTGTTCAGAATTCTGTTTTAAAAACCAAAGCATTCCAAGTGTTTTCGTGTAATTGTTTGGTTCAATGTTCCCATTGTTGTCTTTTGTTATTTGTTCATTTAATTTAGGAGAATTAGAAAGAGTTTGTACTGTATTCAAACCTCCTACCACTTCAGACTAGTCAATACCCGTAGTTTTAGTGGAGTAAATTTACTCCTCCACAGATAGATCTGGAGGGCTTGGGGCTTTGAATCCTGTACTGTTTTTGTGTTGTTTGGCCTATGGCCAAGGGAGGCCACAAGACCCTTTTTGTTTGGTCTCTGGCCAAAGGAGGCCACAAGACCCTTGTTGTTTGGTCTCTGGCCAAGGTAGGCCACAAGACCAATGTTGTTTATGTTGGGCTATGGGCAAGTGAGACCATCAGCCCCTTGATGAATATGTTGGGCTATGGCCAAGGGTAGGCCATCAGCCCTTTGATGAATTTGTTGGGCTATGGCCAAGGTAGGCCAAGGCCCTTTGATGATTTGTTGGGCTATGGCCAAGGGTAGGCCATCAGCCCTTAGATGAATATGTTGGGCTATGGCCAAGGGTAGGCCATCAGCCCTTTGATGAATTTGTTGGGCTATGGCCAAGGTAGGCCAAGGCCCTTTGATGATTTGTTGGGCTATGGCCAAGGGAGGCCACAAGACCCCTGTAGTTTGGGCTGTGGCCAAGGGAGGCCACAAAACCCCTGTAGTTTGGGCTGTGGCCAAGGGAGGCCACAAAACTCCTGTAGTTTGGGCTGTGGCCACGGGAGGCCACAAGACCCCTGTAGTTTGGGCTGCGGCCAAGGGAGGCCACAAAACCCCTGTTGTTTGGGCTGTGGCCAAGGGAGGCCACAAAACCCCTGTAGTTTGGGCTGTGGCCAAGGGAGGCCACAAAACCCCTGTAGTTTGGGCTGTGGCCAAGGGAGGCCACAAAACCCCTGTAGTTTGGGCTGTGGCCAAGGGAGGCCACAAGACCCCTGTAGTTTGGGCTGTGGCCACGGGAGGCCACAAGACCCCTGTAGTTTGGGCTGTGGCCAAGGGAGGCCACAAGACCCCTGTAGTTTGGGCTGTGGCCAAGGGAGGCCACAAGACCCCTGTAGTTTGGGCTGTGGCCAAGGGAGGTTTGGGTTGTGGCCAAGGGAGGCCACAAAGCCCCTGTTTGTTGGGCTATGGCCAAGGTAGGCCATCAACCCGTTTGATGAATTTGTTGGGCTATGGCCAAGGTAGGCCATCAGCCCTTTTGATGAATTTGTTGGGCTATGGCCAAAGGTAGGCCAAGGCCCTTTGATGATTTGTTGGGCTATGGCCAAAGGTAGGCCATCAGCCGTTTGATGAATTTGTTGGGCTATGGCCAAGGTAGGCCAAGGCCCTTTTGATGAATTTGTTGGGCTATGGCCAAGGGTAGGCCATCAGCCGTTTGATGAATTTGTTGGGCTATGGCCAAAGGTAGGCCAAGGCCCTTTGATGATTTGTTGGGCTATGGCCAAGGGTAGGCCATCAGCCCTTTGTAGTAGAGTAGTTTGTTTGTACGTGTCACTGTCTAACCATATAATTTTTGGCACAAAATTATGTGCACAGAATCAGAGCGCAGCAATAAAAGCTTTTACTCTCCGATCCTTGGTTATGTTTAGACAGGTTGTTGTGTTTGAGACACATTGAAAGAGTAGTGTGTGTGTGTGTGTGTGTGTGTGTGTGTGTGTGTCATTCCTCCGAATCCAGTTGGTCTTCAAAACTTGGATTCACCACTCCAATGAAATTAATACCCGTAGTTATGAATGAGTAAATGTTGTGTATCCTACAGGTAGGTCTGGAAGGTTTTGGGGTTTTGAAGGAATCCAATCTGTTTGCAAGGAATGTTTGTGTCTGTTGATGAAATCTGTTGTGATTCTTCCTTTAAAAGAAGAATGGATGTTTGGAGTCGTATGTATATATTTATATACTGTACCGTACGTGTGTGTGTGTGTGTTGGTGATGAAATCTGTTGTGATTCTTCTTTTAAAAGAAGAATTGGATGTTTGAAGTCGTATGTATATATTTATATACTGTACCGTACGTATGTGTGTAAATGTGTATTTTGTTATAGGGTTTTATTTTTGGGTTTTGGGTTAGGTTAATCAATTTGGCTGAGTAAAGATCTTCAAACGTTGCATTTGAGGCCCTTATATCAAGCCTTGTTTGTTTTATGCCTATATGTCGAATTGGAATAGGTTGGGCCTATATTGGTCAAATAGGAATTGGAATAGGTTGGGCCTATATTGGTCAAATAGGACTTGGAATAGGTTGGGCCTATATGTCAAATAGGACTTCGAATAGGTAATAGGTTGGGCCTATATGTCAAATAGGACTTCGAATAGGTAATAGGTTGGGCCTATATGTCAAATAGGACTTGGTGTGCCTATATGTCAAATAGGACTTGGAATAGGTTGGGCCTATATGTCAAATAGGACTTGGTATGCCTATATGTCAAATAGGACTTGGAATAGGTAATAGGTTGGAATAGGGTCACGAATAGGTGTTAGGTGGGTGTAGGTTTGAATTCGTGCAATTGCTTTAGGTCTTTGTGATGTTACAGTTCGAGTCGAATTTTGTGATGTTACAGTTCGAGTCGAATTTTGTGATGTTACAGTTCGAGTCGAATTTTGTGATGTTACAGTTCGAGTCGAATTTTGTGATGTTACAGTTCGAGTCGAATTTTGTGATGTTACAGTTCGAGTCGAATTTTGTGATGTTACAGTTCGAGTCGAATTTTGTGATGTTACAGTTCGAGTCGAATTTTGTGATGTTACAGTTCTGAGTCGAATTTTGTGATGTTACAGTTCGAGTCGAATTTTGTGATGTTACAGTTCGAGTCGAATTTTGTGATGTTACAGTTCGAGTCGAATTTTGTGATGTTACAGTTCTGAGTCGAATTTTGTGTTGTTACAGGTTTCAGTCGAATTTTGTGATGTTAATGAGTCTTATGAGTAAGTTAAATTGCTGAAATAAATTTTATAACCTACACCACAGGCTCAATTATAAATTTAGTGTTTTTAATTAGGATAGGCCTTGAGTGTAAAGAGTAAGGCCTACTTTAAGAGGTAGGCCTATTATGTAAGGTAAAGTTAGGTGGGCCTACTAAATAGGCCTATTTGTTGGGCCTACCAAGTAGGCTTATGTTTGGGCCTATTATTTTATAGGACCTCAAATGAGTTAAGCCTGTTAAATTAACAAGGCTTAGTTTTGAGTTTGAAGAGTAGGACCTATTAAATAGGTTTAATGTTGTGGGCCTATTATTTTTAGGACCTAAAATAAGTTATGCCTGTTAAATGAACAAGCCTTTGTTTTCGGTTAGTGTAAAGGTAAAGGGATCGGTTCCCAGTTAAATAGGCCACTATATGAAAAAACTATAGTGGGGTTATGGTTGAAATTAGGGTTAGGCCTACTGAGTTAAGCCTAGCCACTACGTGTGTCAGTGTAAATTTTAGAGGGGTTAGTTCCCCTTCACAGGGCCACCATTTGAAAAAACTATATAGGGCTATGGGTTGATTGCCTGTGCCCTCATCCGCTGAAAATTTCCAGCAGATTTCAGTGGAGGGTTACCGACAAAAGCCCTATGCTTTTTCGTTAGAGAGTTATGAATATGTAGGTGTTTAAAGGACCTTTTTATATTTAAGTGATTACGGTAATTCTAGCGTCGGGATTTGCGCGACGTACAGTATACTAGAATGAAAATAATTTGCCTCACCTTATTTTTGTTGGGTCTTTGTTTGCTTCGATGTAGGGCGTTACGATCATCTTCGGTGTAGGGCCGCCACGATCGAGTTTCGCGACGAATTTACTTAAGGTAATTAATATAGGCAGTCACTATATAAACCCCTGAAGGAATAGGCCTATCCTTTTATCGTCATTAGGTTTTATTATTATAAGGAATTCACTCAGAACTAGAGGGGGGACAAAGACATCCTCCCAGTTTAAAGCTTCGCTGTAACATAAACAGCCCTGAGAGCCGTTCCTTGGTTCTGGTGTATTATTTGCCGAACTAGCATGATTTTGTTGTGTCTACTACCTTTTGGTAGACTAAATAATAAATTGGGTTTTCTTGTTGCTATGTGGGGCTGATTCATACGTACAGGTTCTTTGTACGTATGGCAATTCAATTATTTCATTCCCAATAGGCTATGTCGCCAATCCCGAGGCAATTTTGTATAGATATTTAATTCAATTAATTAATAATTTATATTTAATTATGAAATAAATGTACCACATATGATACCATGTTGTGAGCGCGTATAGTTTTTCCATAGATCCAGTGTCATATCCTTGTCCTCTTAAACCAGAAAACGATATTTCATTTTCTTGTAAAATTTCTAGAATTTTCTGTCATTCCAGTGCCAGCACTATTGTCGATATCGATGAATTCCAAAAAATGCTCACAGATTTTCACATGATTTCCAGCTTTATCTGGGTTAGGCACAATAGAAACAAAACGTACTACCAATATCATTTGTTCAGTGTGCGGGAGGTCTGGAGTACAATCGACAATTAGAGAATAATATTTGCTAGCTTTCAATTGTTTTACAATTTTTTCTTTAACGGCTTTACTCAATATTTGAATCATTTCATTTTGTATGTTTTTTCCCCAAGTAGTGCTGGTAAATTTCTTTATTTGTAATTCTTCTTACGTGTTCTTTCATTACTGGATCAAACATTGCAAAGAGCTCCACGATTTTCAAAAAATTTCCATTCTTGTCCTTGTATAATTGATCTGAATTTCCTCGTAATGCAATATTTTGAGAACCGTGTAATTTTATTATGGAAAAAAGACGTTCTAGAACGTTTCTCCAATGCTTGGTATTTTCGTCAATTTGCTTTTGCTGAATTGAATCTATTGTTGAATTGCAATTCAGTCGTTTGATGGAATCATTCCATGTTCTAAAACAACTCAAGTGTTTTGCACTTGTTTCATGTACTTTTAATCTATTATTTACTTTTTTCCATTCGTTAACGCCGTCATGATTCAGTGCGATTAATTTTTTGGAAAACAATTTACAACAGAAACAAAACACGGCATCTTTAGATTTCGAATATATAAGCCAATCGCGCTTGTACTTTTCCCCGTTTAGAAGCGTTCGATAATAGTTTGTTGCATTACATTTTCTATTTCTACCAGCTTGGATGGTTATGGGAAACTCATGATCTATTACTTGCACGGGACCAATTCTTACCAGCAAATCGGTTATACATAGATTACGTATTTTCGGGCCACTTTGCGATATCAGAATAATAAATTGTTGTTTGCTGAGTTGAATTCCAGTGAGATGCGTCACTGGTTTCATCTGAAGCGTTTTCGCTGGAGACATTCTCAATAGCCTTTTTACATTCGACAGCTAATCTTTCTGGACTGTTTCCATCGTCGTTTAACACAATGTTTCATATGTTGATATGTTGATAATATTCATATGTTGATATCCTCCTATCAGTGGCGTAGCTACACTTTTAGCGCCCTGGAGCAGTAGGCAATATAGCGCCCCCTAATATTAATCAGGGGTATAGCAGCCCCTCTTTAAGCGTATTATTATATTTTAAATTGAATTGTATTATACCTAATATAATTAATCTGAAAACAACTTACCTAATTTCAAAACTTTTTTCTTCTAGCTTTCTGATTTGCAAATTGGTCAATCGCATGGTCAAAATTAAGACAGCGTGCTGTAACTCTTTCTATTGAAATCATTGCCAATGAGCTTAGCCGATGTTGAGACATACTACTCCTTAGATAAGTCTTTATCAGTCTTAATTTTGAAAAACTTCTCTCTGCTGTTGCTGTAGTCACTGGTAGAGTGAGAAAAATTAAGCAAGCGCTAACTAACTCAGGGAAGCTACCCGAAGCAGGTGTATGAATTAGAAGTAATTCAGTAACTTCGCATATTGTTGAAAGTTTTTGTAAGTCATTATGAAAGCATAATTTAAAAGGTTGCAACTGACGACCCAATCCTGATGAAATATCTGTTGGATACGCTTCAACAAGAAGATTGGATCTTTCATTTATATCTTTGTTGGATGAATTTGAAAGAAAATTGGGTGATAAACATTTAAAATTTTCGCAAACTTTAAGAATTGATTAAAACCTCAGAGTTAATTGACTGACGATTATATCTATGTTTCGGTTAAATACTTCGACTTGAAAGTGTTTTTCACAATCTTCTATGCGATCATCTGCATGGAATTCATCAAACATTTTTTTTTGTGTACGATGTGACCTCTTTTTAGGAAAAGAAGGATCGATTTTCTATTTTATAGATAACTCTATTGCTTCTTTTTTATGGATTGCCAATTAGCCCTCATATTTGAAAATTGAGTAATAAGAGAGGAAAGCATTTCAAGTGCCTTTTCCGTCCGTGTCTTCGTGTTTTCCTTGTAGCATCTTCGATACTACATTAACTGAGCCAACAATTTTAGTTTGAACGGTAATTAAAATTATTGTTGGAAATAGTTCAAAATAATTCATTAATACTTTAGCTTCATGCTGTTCCTCTTTGTTTTTGCCATTTAGTGATAGGTACGTTAAAATCTTAAGGACGTCAAAATAACGAGAGCAAAGCGCTTCGAGCGCTTGAATGCGTGAAGACCATCTAGTTGGACAAACTCTCTTTAAGGTTTGCGTCATGTGTCCTTGTTTTAATTCCATCAGTTTTGACCATCTACTAACTGCACTAAAAAATACATAAAGTTTTTCTAATTGGTCAAAAAAATATCTGACTTCGAGAATATTTGAAACAGAGTCGTTGATAACTAAATTTAAATTATGAGAGCAGCAGTGAATGCATGTGACGGATGAATTTTTCTGCCTAATGCGCGCTTGAAGACCTATGTAGACGCCATTCATGTTCGCAGCTCATCATAACCTTGTCCTCGTAATTTTGACAAATCGGTGAAATCTTCCATAACCTTCAATACAGTACTTTCTAACTCTTTAGATGTATGATTCTTAATCTCTGTAAGTAGTCCAGGCAATTTGTAGTTAGACCTGGGCAAAATTGCTTCAGAAGCTTTCTAAACTGTTTCCAGCTCAGGAACCATTGCCGATTAACATATCCAAAATCCGACAAAATTGGACCCCGGGAACACCCCCAAAAATGAAATTCAAAATGGCGGACTGGATGTTTCCTACGAAAAAAAAAAATATATATAATTTACGCTTTTATTTATAGAGATACATTTGATGCTTTTTCTTTCAGTTGTAATGTTTTAAATAATTCAACAATATACAACACAACCAGTTATTACGCAAATATAATGATTTATAGCTTTTTACAGATTTTTATAATCAATAATACAACAATTTTTTTTCCCAGTTTCAAGTTATGTTCATTACAGAAGAAGTGATACCTGGTCACAAACATACAGAAATTAATCCTCTTCATCACTATCATCGGATAGATTACCGGTACTTGGGTTGTTATCGCAACCACTGATTTGGCACTCGCCACAAGCGGCTGAACAGGGCATTCCATTACGCTTGCATCCACATCTTGAAGTAGCACATTTCGTCTTGCAGGAGCAGCGGATCATGTTGAGTAGATAATTTGGAGCTGGTGGCTTGTCGCAGGCTGTAGGGTAGTAGGAATTATTCTTTACATACCAACCCCACTGTTCTGCATCGATCTTCTCTTCTGTAGACTTCCAGATTAGTATTTGAAAGTATGTGCGAAAGCTGTGGTACTTTGTGGACGCATCAGTAGGTGGCAAACGTTCGGGTGTAACAAAAGATTTAGCTGTAGCTACCTTTTCAACTAACATTCGATGACGTAGTGCGTTAGTGGATTCAAGTGTTTTGCAGCCATACAACAGAAGCATTGCCTTTCTTCCAGCGGCTTCAATGTCAGTGTGTTGGCAACAATCAGAACAGAATGTATTTGCAACTGAACGGAGTTCAGCCACCTTCATCAGTGTGTCGAATGCTTTGGCTTTACCGATCGAAAAAATTCTGGATGTGCTATCACAGCCCGTGAAAGCATGCACAAACAGGAGATACTTGCAGATGTCATTGCCTAACAATGATTGAATGCTGAGAATATCATACACAGGATTAGGAGATGGTCCCCGTCTTATATCGCTGCGATAGTACAACTTGAAACCACTGTCCTTGGCATGGTACAGAAGGAGAATCAGCAAGTCGGTGTCTTCCCCTATTACTGTTGTAGTTGCATTTTCTGATGAGGAAACTGCTGCACGAACGATGTCCACATCAGCATCCCCATCTGCGTTGTGAACAGTACACCCGTGCTTCTTCAACATCTCACCTACGAGGGAAATAAATGCTTGCTTGTTGTTTTCATTAGCCAAGAAGTGTTCCTTCTGGCCAACAAACTTCATGCTTGGACTGAGATTCACATTTCTGCTTGTCTTGGTGCTGCGTCTTCTGTGGGTCATGTCCTTGATCGTAGGAGAGCTGCTGTAGCCATCAAAAACAATGATTGCTTTTCCATATGTTTTCAGAGTGAAATCGGCATATGAGTTGGCGATGCTGCCATATGTTTCATCTTGACGCCAGGAAACACGATGTAGTAGAGATCTACCATCCAATACGTACTGGTCTGTGCACTGAATTTCTTGAACTTCTTCTATGCGTAAAGTGTCAGTGTATTTGATTATTGCATGAGCTAGCTGAGACTTATCGGGTTTCCTCAAGATACTTCGTGATTCGAACAATGCAGGAGGATATGCACACAGTTCGTAACACATGACATCTTCAAGATTCATGTCTCCGCCAGTGGCAACAGTCATCATTCTCTGAAACAGTAGTGCAGGATCTACTTCTATATCTGAAGCATCAGTGATCACAACGGCAGAAGCAGATCCTAGTGTTTTCACTTTGTCAGATCTTTTGGCAGAATATGTAAAGGCTTGTTTCCCAATCATTTTTACGACAATGTTCGTACCGATTGAATGCAATTGATGAACGTTAACTCCAGGATCAGCAGTTAGCCCTGTTACAATGTTGCAGAGACCCGAGGTAGAATGGAATGGGGATAAGGATTCCAGACGTTCAAGTACTTTCTTCATGTCATTACTGTCCCTGATTTGTCTATTTCCCCTCATTTCCTTGTACTGTTCACTACTTTCCAACAAAACTCTGGTGTATTCCTGCATTGCTAAGTTATAAGTGGAACACAGAGGCATAGAAAAGAGCCACGTTGTCCTTTGGATGTCTGTAAATCCACTTCCGCGTGTCAGTCCGCCTCTGCTTTTCAGGGAACGCATTAGTACTTGTTCTATCACCAGGTCTGTGCCGAGTCCGGCCCATAATCTGTCGCTTCTTCTTACCACAAACTTACCTTCCTGGAACATTTTGTTAACGGCTGGATTTTCAGAAGGCAAACTTAACATTTTCTGCAGGTACAGGTATATCGATTTCAGGTAATTGTGATGTCCGGCTGCTGCAATTATGAGGATGGTCTCCAGCATAGCTTGCAAGTGCAAATCCCACGAGCCGGTTCTGTCTGCTGTTATCAAGGAACGTGCAATGTTGATCATTCGCTGATATTCCAACCAGAGTTGACTTGTTTGCGAAGTAGATTGTAGGTCAGTTTTCTTCGCATCCAAAGTGGTAGCAATCTGAGACAATGCATTCGAAGATTCCACATCCTCAACTGATTGTTTGGCGGTCATAACATCGTCGAGCAGGTCACAAGCTTCCTTATGGAGGTCATGAGGAGTTCCATCTTCATTACGAGGGAAAACGTCTGCGACTAGTAAGGTACTAAGAGCTGCATCTACTATCATATGACCACGTATCGCTCTTGAGACAGCTTTTCCAGACATCACGTGTTGCACGGCATTTGGTCCGTATATTTCTTGAAGTACTTCAGACAATCCTGAACCATTCATAAGAGTACCGACTGCTCCCAAAAGATTCATCAGAGTGTGAAATGATCCCAGCATTAAAACAATGTCCTGCAGGTCTCTCTGTTCATTGATGATTTGGGAAGCTTTCCAGAACAAAGGCTGATCAAAGGTAATAATGCATGGGACTTTTTGATCGCGTGCTATCTTGCTCAAATATAGTAATGTCGAAAATATGCAGGTCATGTCAGTTGGCGACATATCTATGATGGGAAGGAACGTGATCGACGCCACACCTGGATGTGAGACACTTGATCCACCGTGAATTGCCTGCATTGTTCCGGACCAACTTGGACCTGATCTTTCTGCTGAAGATATCTGCCAGAGAAGACTAAGTCGACTTATGGTGGCAGTGGGTACTGGAAGTTCGCGGAATGAGATGTCCCTCAACATGCTTCTCGCGTGTCTATATTCCCTAATGTCAACGGTTGCAATCTTCTTAATGTCATTGTCACCAACATTACGCCTGTGAATAGAAGGGTGGATCTTGATCTTCGGAGTTATTGCGGCAATCATACCCATTCCATGAAAGGTATTCTTCCCATCCAAAGTGCAGACATCATGATCGACGTTATCTGCTGCTAGAAGGACTGCAGTGTTTTCATCAACAGTAAAAGAGCCAGACCCACTTGCCAGCGCCGCGTTTCTTTCGAATCTTGTTACTTCTGCATACGACGAACAGTAACCCAGCTGATGGAGAACGTCAATAAGGTACCTTGACCTAAAGTTGTGGTGTAGCTGAACCGACAAACCGATCTGTAGTGGACATAGTAATCCTCTAGGACGGGTTGCTTGCATAATGCTCTGCCCAATTGCACCTATTTTTCTTGAAGCATCCTGTCCCGCAAATGCTTTTGATAATAGCAATTTCAGACTGTTGGGAATGTAATCAAGAGCACTTTCTGCAGTGATGTCATTTGGAGATGGATACACATCTTTTCTAGGCGAGTCGACAGACTTGATATCACTTCTGATTATTTTTGCAGCAGCTTCTACTAGGTAAATCTTCTGTAGCTCCATATCTATATCACATTCTTTCGACTTTTTGTGATAATCTATAAGAATTTCATTAGCTGTCTCTCGTAGTGTTACTACATCTGCCTTCCCACTTTCACCTGATATTATGATCTTGTCTCCGTAACGTTCTAAAAGCTTTCTCTTCATGTGCCTGCGTTCGTAGACAGAGCTCTGACTTCCTTGAAGATATTCCTCCATTTTGGAAATTAGGTCTCCAATCAACAGTTGTTCATCATCATTCTCTTCCAGGTAAGCACAGGTCTGAAGGGATGCTTGGTGTTGCTCTTCATTAGTTGGTCTCCCTTTCTTCGAATCATGATCGTCGGAGGAGTATGCGCGAGGAATGTTTTTTCCACTTCGAAAATTTACGCTGCAGGTGTGATGGTAGACACAATCTGCAGCAGGAAGATCACGAAGATAATACTCCAGACGGCCTTTTACATTAAACGACCATTCATCGCAGCGGCTTTCACAGCACCTTTTTATGGTTTCGGAGAACTCTGTAGTTCTTATTTTGACATGCTCTGATTTTGGTTTGCGTTTGGAAAAAAAGTCCACAAAGGTATCACAAAACAAACAGTGAGTAGCACTGGAAAATGCGTATTCATGAAAACGAGCACTTTTCCTTGATATTGCCTCGGCTGCGGTCTGTCGCTTCTTTATTTCAATGGTCTTTTTATCCGTAAACCTTTTCCTACATACAACGTGAACACTTATTCCAGCTGTTGCAACAACATCGCTTCCACGGCTGCGGCTGGATGCATTTATACCATCTGCTCCTTTTTGCGAGATGTGAACCACTTCCTGTCCGCTGTCCAATTTCTCCTTACAAATCACGCACAATTCTTCAGGGGTCTGCATTCTTGAAGGTGGACGCACACCGAGTCAGCCGTACACCGAGTCAGTCTGAAACAGAAAACACAAATTAATAAACTGTGTTGCAGTATTTAAAAGGAGTACATAATAACAGTTTTAAAGAAAATGACAAGCACAAATACGCAGATTTGATAGTGGGTAGTAGGAATTAAAGAGTTGTATATAATATAAGTTTATAAAGATGTAGCAATGTCCATTCTCACATACACTCCATACAGTATATTTTATTTACATTACGTGACGTCATAGTTTAATACTAGCCGCCTAATACAATTTTTAGTGTCATATAGGTTAATTTAGAAACGAAAATGTGTTTTAAAACATTTTACTAATCAAGAAAAACGTCATAACTCTCTCTACAAAGCGAAATTAAAATTTATTGTATTTCGTAGGAAACTGCCAGTCCGCCATTTTGAATTTCATTTTTGGGAGTGTTCCCGGGGTCCAATTTTGTCGGATTTTGGATATGTTATTCTGCAATGGTTCCTGAGCTGGAAACAGTTTAGAAAGCTTCTGAAGCAATTTTGCCCAGGTTGAAGCTATTTTTGCTCTAGATTGCCTGGACTAAAGCCCGCAAAATGATTCTTTAATCGCTAGCTGCACTGGTTTTTCACGTTCATCTTTTTTTATTAGCACATAGCGAAACACTGTGCTAAGCTGATCAATTTTTGATATATCTTGTGTTGTGTCTGTTATTACAGATATAAATAAAAAATTTCCTTGTGAAGTTTCATGATCATCTGTAATTCTATGAGTTCGAAAAGGTAAATCGTTTGTAGCGAGTGTTATTATTACATCAACAATACGTCGCAATATCTTGCGCCAAAAATTTACTTCGTGCACACTTGTTTGTCTGTTGATTGCATCAATAGTAGAATTAGTTTCCCAGCGATAGTACAAAGCGCAGGAAATAGCGTGTTGATCGGATTCTTCGTGTTGTTCAATATTACGGCTTATATGAGCCCAGTCCGCTGCTCCTCGTACAAAACTTAAATCTAAATTTGATTGATCAAACAGCCAGCAAGGTTGACAATAGCAAATGTTTAATTCCGTTGAATAACAACCACTGCCTCCTAATTCTGAACTTTTCATTGTTTTGCGATTTATAGTAGTACTTTTCATTAAAGCCTCTATGGCGGTTACGCCCGTCTTTATCTTTAGGAAATGGACTTTTAGGTTGACAAGGACCAATTTTGTCTGATGACTGAATAATTTCTTCTCTAACACTAATATGTTTTTGTGTTAAAGGTACAGGCTGTAAAGGAGTAACAGATGAATCTGGCTCTAGTTCCGATAATTAATTAATAGCTGTTCTTCCAGAGTGGCAACGTCTTCGGGTTGAATACTGCAATCACTGTTACTACTTCTACTACAAATTACTGTCGATACTTCTGAGACTGTGTCAGGCTTATTTGAATAAGTAGAAGGCGTGATTGTTTTAAAATATGTTGATAATTTACACACTTTTTGCAACACGTTTTTTTCAGATTCTTCTTTTTCTCTTTTTCTCTTTCGAAATTCCGCACCAATCAGTTTCTTAGGAGACATTGTCTGCAATAATAGTGACAAATATTTTATCCGAAGCTAATTTTCAAAAAAATACAGGATTTCCATTGAATAACAAAAAAGTTTATGTAAATTTTACTGCAAAATTTCTATTGTTTTAAAGTACGTATAATAAAAAATATTAAAAATTTAATTAAATTGTTACTTTAGCCGCGCATTGTTAATAGCAAACGTACGTGCTATAAGTTGCATCACTTTTCAAATATTTTTCACTTATAGCTTATAAAAGTTTATAATAAAATGATTACTTTATTAAAATTTAGATTACAATCAGCATTTTAAGTGCACGAAAAACACAAGCTATCACAACTACAAACAAATTACATATACTAATTCAGTGGCGTAGCTACGGAACGGAGTAACTAACTCCGCCCCTTCTCAGCGAGTAGTGCACGTGCACTTCTGCAGTTTATTCTACTCATCGTCAATAAGGCAAAATAGGATATATAAGTCCAAGCAATAATCGTCTTTACGGTAGGAATTTTTAAGTGCTAATTTATACATTTCACATGAGTAATTTTTCTGCTTCAACAGAACATTTGTTGTCTGACAAGCCAAGTCGTTATATTGTTGAATCAAAACAAGACAGACTGCAAGATTCAATGTTGGTAAATTTGTAGCAACGGTAAAAATTCAGTGGCTGCAGCATAGGTAAATATTCATTGTTGGCAAATTTTGCGCCCCCTATTTTTGCGGCGCCTGGAGCAAACTGCTCCAATTGTTCCACAGTAGCTACTCCCCTGCCTCCTGTAACTACCACTAATGCAAGATTCTACATTTCAATAAAAGAACAGAGTTAAAATATGAGCTAAACATATTTTCGCTGGTAGGAACACATTCATCAGCAAAATTTGGCGTAAGGGAATGTACACTAAAACACGAACACAACCTTGTTATATATTCTCTGATGTAGCAGTGCTGATAACTTACCTATAATATGGTTAAAAAATTAACCCTATATGGACAACTGTTACAAATTTCTAACCTTTCATATACACGCATTTATAACTTAACCCTACAGAAAATTCTGTCCATAGAGGGTTAAGAATTGCAGCGGTCTGGTGAGGGTCGGCGCCGCGTGAGAAACAGCTGGCCTTTGTTTACATTGCCCTCCTCTCACGGCTACACCTCTCTCCTCCCTCACTTGCCTCACCTCCCGCGCCCTAATTTTCTAGGTAGAATTCCTTTTTTAAACTGTTCACTTGTTTCTTGTTGATGGATAGCGATATTTTGTCTTTTTCTTTGTTGCTCTTTCGATTTTTGGCGCCCCCTAAACTTCGGCGCCCTAAGCCAGTGCCAAGTTGGCTCGCTCCTTAAACCGGCCCTGCATCTGATGTATGCAGATGCTCTAGTTCTTATTTCTCCATCTGTAAAAGGGATCAGCACACTTTTGAAGGTGTGTGAAAGATATGGGAAGGATAACGACATAAAATATAATCCTGATAAAAGTCATGTTATGATTATGAGGACCAAGGCCTACAAATATATATAATTTCCTGAATTTCAATTGAATGGTATGGTGTTATCAGAAGTAACCCAGACTAAGTATCTTGGCCACATACTACCTGATAGTCTTTCAGATGACTGTGATATTCTAAGGCAATGTAGACAATTATATGCTCAGGGAAATACTTTGGATAGAAAATTTCATAGGTGTACATTAGATGTTAAGTTGATTTTGTTCAAAACTTTTTGTATTCCAATGTATACATCTCATTTGTGGTGGAACTACAGGATGTATAATTTGAGAAAATTATATGTTGCATATAATAATATTTTTAGGAGTTTATTAAGAACTCCAAAATTTATAAATGGTGCTCCTTCTTGTGTCAGTATGCTGTTTATAGTCAATAAGGTGCCTAACTGTGCCAGTGTCACTCACAATTTTGTATTTAGATTTATCACTAGGTTTGGTGAGTCAGTCATGGTTAGTGGACTGGTCTCCGATATATTTTATAACTCTCAAATCTGGAAGCATTGGCGTTGGCAATTGTATGTTCATTTTGCACAGTGATTCACTGGCCTACTTAGTCAGTGCTCCAGACAATTATCTCTTAGTCTTCTATGGACCTCTTGTCAGAGGCGTACCAAAGGGGAGGGCGACAGGGGCGATGGCCCCACCCCACTTGAGCTAATAAATTATTATTTTGATTATGTTTATGTATTTAATTTATATATTCAATTAAATATTTTACATATTTAATTTCATTATTTTTATTATTTTATTATTAATTATTATTTTTATTATTTTTAGTATTTAATTTACATATTGAATTAAATATTTTACATATTTAATTTCATGCGCCACTCGAAAAATATTAGCTAGCTTTCTAGCGATTTTGTGTTTCATAAGTATTGCATCATTTTTCATGGCACCTGGCAACCGCAGTTTATCGATTTTTGTTTACACTCATTTAAATATTTAGTTTGTGAACTTCCTAAATTTTGATAATTTTAAGTATTGATTAAAACTTTGTGTATATGAATGTGTGTGTGTGATCATGTGTGAAGGCCGCTTGGTCTCAAACATGTAACTACTAACTAATAAATGAAATGAAACATTATGTTATTTTTAAAATTTGGTATTCAGTTTTTTACACATTTTAAAATTTAGTTTCAAAGTTTTCATTTAATTTACAATTTTTCACATTGTATTGTACACAAAATTTTGTGTGGATTTTGTTTGAATTTTTTATTTCATTATAATGGACTTTAATGTTATGATTAGTAATAATTCCTATTTCTATTTGTAACTTCGTAGAATACTATTTGCAGGTGTCACAGGACTAAAGATAATGGACCTTTATAAATTTTTCAAAAGAAAAACTGTCCAAACTGACAGTGTTCTACAGAGCATGATGATCA
Organism: Bathynomus jamesi; assembly: GCA_023014485.1. Lineage (NCBI taxonomy): Eukaryota > Metazoa > Arthropoda > Malacostraca > Isopoda > Cirolanidae > Bathynomus > Bathynomus jamesi. The sequence goes on along the minus strand of JAJOZX010001895.1, from coordinate 453,978 downwards.
AAGTACTGTTAATCCCAGTAAAATTGCTAGGTTACAACAGGATGAGAATGAAAGTAAAAAAAATTCGGCGCCTTCGGCGCTGGCTCTTGCCTCCCCTACTATTAAAAATCTAAAATGGTTTAGGATCCCGAAAACTCTTAATCCGGCCCTGAGAATAATTTTCTTTTATAAAGATAACAGTCCAAGGAAATGCTTAATCTCGAAATTAGCACGTTTTTATTCTTGTTAATACAAATCTGAGCTTCCTAATTGCGGTTTGCATTGAATATTATGTTACTAATCAGATTTTCATCATAATTTTTATATTTTTTATAATATAATTTTTACATTTTTATTCATAATGTGTCTTAGCAGCAGCTAGTTAATCATCTCTAACTGAACGATAAGCTCATCATGAACGTACATAAAAATTATTTATCTCTATTTCAATTATACTTCTACGATTAGTTCCAAGTTCGCCCCAGTAGTATAGTGGCAAAATGTATGAGTGCAATGCAATTGCAAATGTTGCATAATGTCGCAAGAGTGCCACCCCACCCGCCTTTGTTGCAGGGCACCCCCTTGGTGCAAGGCACCCCACTCCCCTTTGTTGCAAGGGGGGGAGACCTCTTTGGGGAGAAGATGGGACGGCCTCATCCCCCCAAAGAGGCATACCTAACCTAAGGAAGAGGGGAGGCCTCTTTGGGGGAGAAGGTGGGACGGCCTCACCCCCCAAAGGGGCATACCTAACCTAAGAGAGAGAAAGGAAGAGAGGAGGAGAGGACCCAGAGGAAGGGTCTTCGCTCGGCGAGACCCAAGCGCATATGAGTCTTTCAGCCACCCCGCCGCCCTCTTATAGGACCCCTAATCAGCCAGTTGGCTTAGAAGGCTGCGTTGCCAGATTCGTGATTTATTTATTTAAACCATATATTAATCAGCCAGTTGGCTTAGAAGGCTGAGTTGCCAGATTCGTTGTTTATTTATTTAAACCATATAGTAACCAGCCAGATGGCTTAGAATGCTGAGTTGCCAGATTGCGATATTTAATTAATTAAAGTATATATTCTTCCGTCAGTTGGCTTAGAAAGTTGAGTTGTCAGATTGCGCTATTTATTTATTTAAAGCATATATTCTTCCGTCATCTGACTTAGAAAGTTGAGTTGCCATATTGCGTTATTTATTTAAAACATATATCCTAACTTTAAGATCCATTTGGCTTAGCAGTTCGATTTGACAAATAGCAATTAATTAATTATTCTGAAATCTGTTTTAGAAAACAAACAAATGATATAATTGTGTACAAGCAAAAAGGAATAAATATAACGCCAATACATCATTCTATTTATTTAACTGAATTAATGGATATACAATGGGTGTGTATATATATGGTCAAATAATAGCATCATGAATGGGAAATATATAATCATGCAAAACGGTGCATCATCAAAATATTAGTACAGGAAAAATATAATTATATTAAATATATTGAAAATATACAAAACATAGTATTATCAATATATTAGTACAGGAAAAATATAGTTATATTAAATATATTGAAAATATACAAAACATAGTATGATCAATATATTAGTACAGGAAATATATAGTTATATTAAATATATTGAAAATATACGAAACGTATAATCATATTAGAACAACAAAAATATATACAGTTATATTAAATATATTGAAAATATACGAAACGTATAATCATATTAGTACAGGAAAAATATATATTGTCTTTACGTTCTACGGTGCAAAACGCTAAACTCGCATGTGATAGAGTCTACATCCTTATCGCTGTTACTTTGTACGACGTGGTAAAACTATCCAACCATCACTTCACCGTTTAACTGATACGGCGGTCTATTTTCGATATAAATGGCTTTCATATCGTTCAATACTATTTTTGCACCCACTTTACACTCGGCGGGAAAGTTAGCTTTAAACATGGCTAGAACACAATCAAAAGCACGCACAAAAATGTCATCGTTAATCACAACATTAAATACAAGTTTATAATCATGCCTTTCCAATCAGGGATTTTTTCTTAACGTCCCGAACTTTTCAATCGTGAACTCTTCTTCACTCGGCATAGTGGCAATTGAAATAATCTACCAAGTCGTAACGACATCTATCCATTATGTAGAGGTACAGCTCTTCAGGGTGAACAGTGTAGGCGAGCTCAGCTCTGTATCTCTCAAGTGCTTTGTACCAAAGTTCAGGGTATTTCGAAGAATCTAAACCTTTTAAATATGCATCCAGATCTAAACCATTCTCCCTCTGTTCATTCCTACATTCAACAAATCCGTCGAGCAGAGCTGTGTATGCGTGTTCAAGAACCGTGAACCGTGTCAAAATATATCATATCCGTAACACGCGTATCTAATATAGGTTTCAGCTTACGGAATCCGACGATCTCAAACATTCTATCGAGGATGAAACGGTTTCGTGTAGGAACAAGAACGTCATTATCAGCTGTGTTCTTCCACATCAGTCGTATATCAATGCATGGTTGTTCGTTATTTACACTCAATGTACAAACAATGATATATGAGGAGGCGTCACTAATCACCTCTCTTCTTGTACCTACGTCAGCTGGTATTTTATAACGGTCCTCAGCCCACCTCTCAACTACCACGAAGATTTTATACATCTTCTCAACACTTAAATAAATAACGTTACGTTTGCTTGCATGCCTGCAGATCGTTTCAAGCACACAGTTAATGGTGCCGGTTTCTCGCCTGAACACGCGCAATGACTTCGTCACCGAGACGTCGTACGAAGCGTTGAGAATGCTTCTCAAAGGGAGTTCCATCATATTCGCACGTTCACACGGTTCAAGCTCTGAGATGACTATGACATCCACTCGGTGCAAGCTCTGAGATGACTATGAGCCACAGGAGGCAGGCAGGACCGGCTCGACGGGGCGGGGTGAGTCACGCTGATGAAACGTGTATGGGTTTGTTCGAACTCGTATGCTCCGTGAGGTACACGGGTGGGCGGTGCTGGAACGCGTCACACTGCTAAAGCGTGTACAGACTTGCTCGAACACTCTTGGACAAACAGAATTTCCCGAAACAAATTTAATGTTTTAGCATTCCTAAACATCTTCACAAGCCGGTGCGCTATTAAAGAGAAACATATGTTCATATTTATCCTTTTTGTTTAACAGGCGATACTCATCTCTAAAATCTGTTCCAAACTCACACAACCCATTAGCCACAACCTCACTACAAACCTCATCATGATATATATTATAATATATATATATATATATATATATATATATATATATATATATATATTAATGTAGTGGTAAAAATACTTAAGATTGTCCATGATGACAAGATTTACATTTTCAGCCGTAGGGTACGAGTAATCGGTATGGTGTAACATGATATAATACCGCTTATCACACCACTCATCCACAAGACTCACTACCCATAACTGTTGTTTATCTTCTGAGCGTGTTGCTTCTTCTACTACGCGGTATATGTGAGCCTTTATAAAGCTTAGTTCTATAACATACTTCAGTACATCGTCTGTACTGCGAAATCCTACAACCCCCTCGCCAGAATATCCGTAGAGTATTTGAATATCTTGATCCTTCGCACGATTCAATGCAGCCTTAAAAGAGGCAAAGGGGGGGAATAGGGAGTTTTTCAGTATCCACTACATCTGCACTTAGCAGAATACCACTTCATAAATGTTGAACACGCGATATTAAAGGTAGCCATTACTATTTTCTTCTATGCGAGAGAATACACGTCTGAGCTCAAGGGTATACAGAGGTCAACTGAGAACGCAGGGATAGAGGCCTGCTCAGGTTGCGGCATGATTCACGTCGCCGGTCTTACAGTGGGGGAGCTTAGCTTTTTACTGTACACACGCACACACGCAAAGTGAAACGCTAGTTGAAACACGATTTATTTAATAAACGAAATATTCAGGTGTATATATTTACAAATACGTGTAATAAATAAGTTAGCAATAGACATATCAAAGATTATGGTATCCAAAGGGCACGGTGTCATAGGTACCAGGCACCTGGTAGCGTTTCCTATAGGTGTTACGGCACACCTTTGTACCCCTAAGTTCCTTCACGCCCCCAGCTTCTGCGCCCGAAAATTGTGGGTGCCTACAGTCAGTTGGGGCGGACGGTCACCCTCATCATCTTCCAAGCACACTAACTCCTTCAGCGAATCAAAGTTAACGACCCGCCGATTCGCTTGGTTAAGCGTGATACCCTTAGCCTTCACGATATACTTCGTTCATCCCCTATCCTCACCCGTACCCCATAGGTTTTTGGCCCTGTTGACACAAACGAGTCGGCGTATGCGTTGTCCCCATACTCATCCTTGATCTCGTCAGTTAGCTCACCGAGGAACTCCCCAATAGCAGGCATGTATTCACCCCTCCTCGCTGTGAATATCACGCTATCTGTATCGGCATACAAACCCGCCGCCCAAGAGAATGCAATAGGCCCCAAAGTTTGATGCGCGTAGGCTGTTGTGAAGCTGGCTACAGGAATGTTTGTAACCCGTGAGTGTCTGTGGCAATTCAGTATTGTTGTACTTTATTATGTAAGTATTACCTACATTCACAATCTCCATGACCTCTTTATCGGGTGCGTTGGCGTAATCCCAGACTTCACTATAACTTTGCGCCAAATGAACGTTCCCTTTACCGGTATTCTGTGCAAATTTTCCCCAAAGACTGTTTAGGCACAACTTTGCACTAAAGCGCTTGCCAGGATTCTTTACAATTTGGGTACGATCAAGTTGTATACCTTCGTGGTCACGGTAACGCTGAATATAAGACGTTTTTTCATCTTCGGTTTCAACCCCTCGCGGATATCCTGACGCCTCAACCTTATCCTTCAAAAATGCGTTTATATATGGTGTGAAAAGGTTGGGTAGCTTCTGAAACCTCCACACCTCATGTATCTTCATTATTCTATACCCATGACGAACGGCTAGGGCCAGCTCAGGGCTTGTGTATACACCTCTGATCTTACGCTGGTGGGTGTATGGTTACAATCGCCGTTGTTCTCTTCTGCGCACTTCACACACAGGGAAACATGAGTTTGTGATCTATAACGACGGGTAAGATCGGCATCCATAAATCGCGAGGGGGGAGCACGTCTACGAAAGAGCCAAAGTAGCGATCATTCAATTTCTTGAAAACTCTGATGGGGTAGGCAGGCCCACCATTTTTTCAGGTGCACCTACGGGGTACGGATTGTTCTTCATCACGTAGGGTATAAAGAACAGAAATCGTAGTAATGGAGCTTCACACCCTCCGTAGGTGGAAAGTATAGCTTGAAGGGATTTGTACGCCTCCGAACAAGCTATCACCGCATTTGAGAGGATCCAGCACCATTGAACGCTTGATCGTGTTTATTTCTTCACGTACTTCTTCGTCTCCATCCGTGCATCATATTCATGCTCCCACAAGACTTTGTGAGTGAACTGGGAGCCTATAAGTTGATCGCGGGTGCGCGTCCACGCAAGACAGTCGGCAGGAGATCTACCGTGGATATCTCCTACGATTCCACACTCAGGACGGGGGCATCCATGCCACCAGCAACCGTTAAAGGAGTACACAGTCTTCTCGCCAGTGACACGGTTTTCACTTAGACCATCAACCCAAAAACACACCATTAACCTTAATGGGTACCCCCGTGTTGCGGCATGCTTTATGTATACACCTGTCTGCTGCTAGGTGTATGAGCCAGTAAATAGCCTTGTGCCCATAACTGGGGGGTTGTTTCTGTGGATAATGGCTAAGGTATCTTTAGGCATGAAGTTATTCTTGAACACCGTAAAACATAATGAGGCGATGGTGGTTGCGACTTGCAGCGGATCGCATTTGAAACGACATATGTACATCCTTCTAAAGGCCTGGAAACATACTCTAAGCACGCGCACATCATTCACGCAATAACGCTCACATTCATCAGCTATATTATAAGGATTACGTTCATTAAAACTGTTGTAGTATCGTCAAAATCTTCACGTTCATCTTACTCATACAATCATAGTTAAAGTAATGTTTGGGTGGAGGTAGACCTACGTAATTTAAAGTTTCGCTAGTGAGGAATGTGTAAGGGAATATCCTTTTGAAACTTCAGCTGCTACGCCCATCACCTTGGGTAGCTTTGCTAATTTACAAGGTGTGAATAATAAAGTGTCTTTAAATTGTACATTACCTCTTATTGCATCTGTATTAATTTGTTGCCTCTTTTCAAGGATCACCTGTAAATATCTCAGAGGACTCGTGCTCAAGCAACTCCTTATAAAGGAACTGTGTCAAATTTTGCCCCGTTATGGGCGAGAATGTACACAGTCATTTTTTTGAACTTGTCCGCTAACTTGACAATATAGGACACAAATAGTTTTACAGGGCTATCGTGGGCATTCGTTTTAAAAACGTTTGTCCGTTTACCACATTTGTGACACTCATCACACTCGATCTCCATACACTCATCACAGATAGTCTGGCTACAAGTAAATGTGGAATAACCTCTTTGGTTTCAGCGTTCGTGTATGTTTCTATATCGTAGTACACAGTTATACAAGGGTTGTTTTTAGGCTTGTCTTTCATATAACATACATGCTTTACACCACCGCCTTATATTTCTCATGGCATGTAGAGCAGTGAATTTCGTCACATTTATGCTGAAACTCCCCTATCCATCATGTGAAACATACCACATTCACAGATTCTCATTTTCCTGCACGTACCAATTGATTTATGGACTCAAAACAGCTATTATTGAAAAATGTGCGTCTACACACATTACAATCCCTCTTCTCAGCTTCAACTACACGGCTTTCACATTTGGGCTTTTACACTGCTCACATACCATGTGACATTCTTTACAATGTTTCACTATATCATCCGCAAACTCGAGACACCCTTACACAAATCATGATCGTCCATATTTTCGCGACTTTTGTCATAACTCGCGTAAAGGCACCTTATATTACGGATGGGGAGATATTGTACCTGACAGTCCTAAAATAAGTAGGGGTCTTGTACGATCTCTCACACAGCTTTTAAAAACATACACAGTTCTACGACGATCATCCAGTCCAAATACAACTATACGAACATTCATTTCCTGTTCTACCCTTCTCAGCTCTTCAGGACCCATATTACATCAAACTCAAGTTACAGTCTACAGCTAGTTTACGGGCACGCTCCACGACCGTAGGCACCAAATTTTTGTGGTCTGTGTATTTAGTACAGTAAACATACGAGCTAAGACTACTGCTATAAAGCCGCAACCACGATCGACGTTTATATGCCGTCTAAAATAGCCTGAGAATTGAAGTTAAGAGTATAGGTGTGGCACTATGACCCGCAACACGGAATACACGGTCAATATTTACCGTGAAGTTGTCCATATTGAAGGCTATACTACTTTGGAGGCCTGCATTATACGACCTAATATATACTCTACATCTTCAGCCGCCAAACGCCTGAATGGTACTACTACCCAAAAATCATCTACATCACCATCATCTGACCCGAATCCGAAGGACAGCCTCGTCCTGACTTCACGCTCGTCGCGGTTCTGAAGGGCAAACTCTACAATACGCTCTACTACGCGCCGTAGTCCGTGTTCAATACCGTTGCTATACATGGATCTAGGATCAACCCTGACTATATACCGATTTCTAGTCAAGGCGGGGTGGGGTTGCGGTGCGCACCAACTCGAATGTTATGCCATCCTCAACAGAACGGGGAGCTGCTGTGGAGGGAGGATGAATAAGGGGCTATATTTGAGGAAGGCACTATTGTGGGGTTTGTTGCGTAAGACGCTGAGTGTTTGGGATCTATTACTGCAGCCTCAGCAGAACGGGGAGCTGCTGTGGAGGATGAATAAGGGGGTATATTGGCGGAAGGTACTATTGTGGGGTTTGCTGCGTAAGACGTTGAGGGTTGGGGTTCTATTACTGGTGTTCTAACAACCCTGGGACGCTTTATACCTGACGTGGAGGGTTCGTCATCACACCTCCGCTTTGAACTGTTTCGTGCTACAGGTGTCACTGGTGAGGGCTCATCGGCGGGGATGGGTACTGTAGATGCACGGTCAACGGGTTCACCCGCGATATGATGGGGGCTGTACATCGTTATCATTCACGGTTCTGTGGAAGAAGAAAACAAAATATAAGGAGCAGCACTCGTTATTTGCAATATTTTGTAAATTACCCACTTAGGGGTGTGACGTGTTAGAAATGGAATCTGTAGAAAAATTCAGGTTCACGAGCCCATCCACATGTGTTATATCTGGGCCTACAGGATGTGGTAAAACGGTGTTTATGCTTAAAATCATTAAAGAAAAGGGAGAAATGTTCTCAAAATTTGTACATAAAGTTATATGGTGCTATTCGACATACCAATCAGTGTTCAACGAGTACCAAGATGATGTTTTGTTCCACAAGGCGGTCTATGACGTTAATTCATTAAAGGAAAATGAACATACAGTCGTAACTGACGACCTCATGTTGGAGATGGATAAAACGTTTGCTGAGACATTTACAGTATTCTCCCACCACCTTAACATAAGCGTGTTCTTCATCAATCAGAGTCCATTTTTCAAAATAGATACATGCGCGATGTGTCGCTAAATACGCAATATCTAGTCTTATTCGCGCAACGTAGAGATGTGTCACAAATTGGGGTATTAGCCAGTCAAATGTTCCCGAATCACCGTAAGGAGTTTTTGGAGGTTTATAAAGAGGTCACAAACCAGCGTTATGGATATTTGCTTTGTGACCTTCACCCGCGAAACACGTTTTGGGTGCTTCTAAGAACGAATATATTTCCAAGCGAACCTGAAACGGCGTATATTCCAGAATGACGATTAGGCTAAAGAAATACCGCGAATTAATAAAAATCTATCAACGACTGCCTCGGGCACTGCAGCAGATGTTTGTTAAAAATATCGACTCTGACTTTTTAAAATGCATCTGTGAAATGTGTCTTAATGTTATAAAATGTAATGTAACAATGAAACTCCCTCAGAACACTCGCTTACGTCGTTACAAGAACATAATACGGGCGCTCGCTCATAAAAGTCAAACTGTGGGTAAGAAAAAGCGCATTATTGTACAAAGAGGAGGATCGTTCCTGCCCATCTTATTTTCAGTTTTGGGTCCTTTACTGACTAGATTAATATAATGAAGAAGGTGGTTGTGATTCCGCACGAGGTGTATGCTTCAATACAAAGTTCAAAGACTCCAGACGCGGTTCTAGAACTATGTAAAAGTAGGCTTAAAAGAATGGAAAACGAGTTGCTAGCCCTATTAAACAGTGAAAAGGCACCTGATGAGAAAAGGATCTTGTACCAAGAAGCTTTGCAGAAATTTCTTCATGAGTACGAAGATTATAAGCATCCTACAGAGCTCCCCGTGAGGCACAGCTCGAGCAGTGCTGAGCATAGCGACACAGGACCTGGGCATCCAGAGAGCAACGGAACACAACACATCGAACATGTGCTAAAAAACAGCCTCCCCCATACATTGAGGAATAAAGGGATAAGTCTTTATAATCTATTGAGTGAGGACCCCATCATATAGTGGACCGATACAGGCGAGATCATTGTTGAAGGAACAAGGGTACAAGGCTCCAATATCGTTGATATTGTTCATGATCTGGTGAGAAAGTGGGATAGACCCTCACCAACAGGATGGAAGCATATTAAAGCAAAACTGCAACAAATAAATGTCCCCAAAACATTGATAGGTAATCTGAATAGGATAAAAGACTTGGAACATGCATCGCACGTGTCACAACTGAGTACACCTTCGCTCCCAGCAGCGGCAGTGTCTCTGAAGAGGAGAAAGAAGAGAGCAGGCGGCCAACCTTATCCACGTGACTCTAAAATACGCAAATGGCTAACGTATTAAGTAAGCGCTATTATGACATTTCTAGTCCCGCGTCCTATGGTGGCGTTAATAGATTGTATAGAGGTGTTTATGGTGTAAGGAAAAAAGATGTTGAGGGATTTTTGCGGGGACAGGATGCTTATACACTTCATAAGCCGGTGAGAAAGAGGTTTAAATCAGCCAAGACAACACCTGCCTCGATTGACTCTATTTGGCAGGCACATTTAACAGACATGCAAAGATATTCAGTATATAACGATGGCTACCGTTACATCCTATTCATAATAGATGTATTCTCTAGATACCTGTGGTTAATTCCCCTGAAAAATAAATCACCTGAAACATTTGCTAAAGCGGCCAAAACGTTGATGTTGAAAGAAAACAGGATTCCTGGCTATTTTTGTACGGATATGAGAAAAGAATTTATAGGACGCGCTTTTCAGAACATGCTGTCAGAGTTTAATATCAGCTATTACACTTCCAATTCTATACATAAGGCTTCTTTAGCTGAAAGAGTTCAATGTACCATAAAGGAACGCATGCACCGCTATTTTACACATAAAACACATACAGATATATAAACGTTCTCGGTTCATTGGCTTCATCCTACAACCGTTCACACCATCGTACGATCGGCACAACACCTAACGATATTTTAGAAGAGGCAAGCGCCCGAGAAGAAATGGAGTGCCGCCACCACCAAATTCTGCGCGTTTCAAAATCAATGACTATGTAAGGCTGTCACGTTCGGGGAATAAATTCGCGAAGGGATTTGAACAAGGCTGGACACGCGAGATTTTTAAAGTTAGGGCTATGAGGCCTAAGGGCGATATAATGATGTATTACGTTGAAGATTTGAATGGAGAAGAGATCTTGGGAGGCTTTTACCGCGAGGAATTGCAGAAAGTGGTATTTAATTTAGGAAAAAATGTGTTTAAAATTGAGAAAATTATAGGAGGCAAAGGTTCAGGAAAGAGAAAAATGTACCTGGTGAAGTGGCTAGGTTACCCAGAAAGCTTCAATACCTATATAAAAGCTGATGCAGTAATGAAACTTAATTAGTATGCAGCATGACTCCTAACCATTTCTACGTCACACTCCCGTCCTCCTCGTCCCTGTCTGTACACCCTAACAACACACTAGCCAACTTTGTAACAGAGCTCCATGGACCCATTGAATTGGGTTGTGATTCGTATGAGGTGGGGATATGTGAAATTCAGCTGGACACCCTCTTTTTAAATATTGATTATAAAGATACCGTTTTTATGATTCTTAGAGATTGTAATGAGTGTACAAAAGCCGAGGTAACTCGGGATGAAACTATGCGTATCACCCGGACTAAGGTTGCACGGCATTACAGTACACCAGTGATACTAGGACCGGGCAGTTATGGTTCGGTTGAGGATGTTGTGAGAGACTTAAACGTAAGTATAAAAAACTCAAATCTTACGAACGATTTATTATACGAAATCGTAAACAAAGGAAACCCTGCACATACTCTAATCCTAAAATCAAAGGTTAACATAAATATTAGAGACGGAAGAGTGTTCAAAATTATATCCGAGGGGCGATATCGCTCAGCCAGCCTTCCAAAGAGATACCTTTCACAAGGCATAGCATGACTTGTCCAGCTTAATGTATCAATTGAAGATGGAGAAATTGGATGAAAGCTCTCAGCCCCCAGACATGTGCTATATTTACAGCAATATAGTGGAGCACCAGTTTGTTGGGGATACGCAGGCACGCATGCTACGCGTAGCCCACATCCCCAACCATAGAGGAAGGAGTTTGAGTATTACATATGACATGCCCCATTATGTGAATGTCGCAACTAATCTAATAACCAATATCTCAATATATATAAGAACGATTGAGGGTAAAAATTTCCCATTCGGTAACGGGAGCTTAACAGTGAAGCTGCACTTTCGACGCACTGAGTTATTTTTTCATCCATACTACGCACCGCTCTCCCACTGTTGAAAAGGGGGGGGGGCAGGTACCTAGGGAGGAAGGCGTTACAAACAGGTTTTAACGCGGCAGAAGACATATTGGCTGGCACTAAGCCTAAAGAAGCTCTAAAAAAACATTTAAAACGTACACGGGATGAAATCATCAAAGATGCGAAGAGAAAAATGCGTGGTGGCGGAAAGAAGAGATCTGTCAAGAATAAGGGGTTACATCACGTGGCAGAAAGAAGAGATCTGCTAGGAAGAAGGGGTTACCATCACGTGGAGTTAAACGTAAAAGGAAATAAAAAAAGAAGTGCTCTAAGCGTATGAAACCTATGGCTGATCATTTTTTAACTGATATAAGCTGAGGACGCTACTCTCACGAATCATAGATTGACTAATACTCGCCGAGGGAGGTGGCACTATTTCTGACTCGTCATGGCACGTTTCATCCATCCGTGTAGTTCACAATGCTGTAAATCGGAACTGTCCCTCTTTGATATGCCCCCTACCCAGGTCTCTATTGAACATAGTGACTTTATTACAATTAACCCGTTAAACACAATTAGTTCCCCGAGTGCTCCTATACAATTCGTGATACCCAGCTCAGGTCCTTACTTTTTAGACCCGAGTTGCATGCACATGTATGCTAAACTACGCATAGCCCATTTTGACGGAACGGACTGCGATGCTAGTTACGCTGCCTACCCTGAAACCAACTTTCTGCACTCCATATTCAGTCAGTGTGACGTATATTTAAGTCAGACTAACATCTCGGCAGTTACGGGGTACTATCACCTACGAGCCTATCTGGAAAATGTCCTCAACGTTTCAAAAGAAGCGAAGGACACCTTTTTAACAGCCGAGGGGTATTACCACACTAAAGACGAGAGTAGTATAAAGGATAAATTAAAAAATTCTAAAAAGAAGATATACGAGTGTTTTGGACGCCTGCATACAGATTTCACATTCCAGGAGAAGTTGCTTATGAACGGGATGGATATGAAAATAAAGCTTACCAGCACGAACCCTGAGATCTGCATAAATCTGGGGACTGACCAAGAAGAAGGCGCGAAACCCATTGTGATACACATCATAGAAACGTATTTGCGTATTCGCCGAGTGAAATTAAGTTCCCCTAAGCAAATAGAAATTGAGAAAGACTTGATACACTCCACAGTAAAATATCCAATTAACAGGGTACAGATCAAACTGTACACGATCCCCGCAGGGCTGGCATCGAAGCAGCTAGAAAACGTTGCTTTTTGAATCCTACCTAAAAAGATATTAATTGGAATGCAAGACCACGCCTCGACGAATGGAAAATATAAAAAGAGTGCCTTAAAATTCGAGAATTTCGGCCTTAAAAATATTACTCTATACGTAAATGGCATCGCTCTGGGTGGGGTAATGAATATGGATTACTCAACAGATGCTGTGTTCCCGCTCTGCGCGAGAGCATATAGTAGTCTGGCTCATAATACAGGCGCTTGTGATGAACTTCACTTTGGCATAACGCTGAAAGAATTTGTGGAAGAATTTAACATTTACTCATTTGAAATTACGCCAGCCTTAACTGCTGGCGTAAATACGTATTTAAGTCCACAACAGCGCGGAAACATCTCAGTAAGGTTGGAGTTTGCCAAACCTATAGACGCGCCTATAAGTGCACTCGTGTATCTAGAATCACAGGCACTAATAGAGGTTAATCTTTTCAGGAGCGTAACCACAGATTTTTAAAATGGATGCGAATACAATTCAGAGAGTGATGAAAAGTGACCGCTTCATGCGTTCCAAATTTATCGGTGTTTTTGCGAAGAATGAAATATTGAAGCTGGCTAGTACGAGAAACTGGTACGGGGTTATCGTTAACACCGACATTGTGGACGGTGAGGGTATTCATTGGTTTGCAATCTATTTTAAAACTAAGGAAATAATGTACTATTTTGACTCACTCGGATTTCCACCGTGGAGTGACTCGGCAATTGTGAAGTTTATAGCGCAGCTAGGCGTGCCAGAGATTATTTGGAATCCATATCGTTTCCAAGGATATTATACTGAAACATGCGGGTCGTATTGCATTTTGTTTGTCATACATATGTCACGTGGGAAGAGTTTTATGAATTTTTAAAAATTATTCGATTTATGCGACACAAATAAATATGTCAGGTTTATATCTATATTGTGTAAAGCTGTACAGGGTGTCCCAGAATTAACTATCTATTTCAATGAAATCAGACAAATTTTGTAAAAACACACTTTTATTTATGTTTATCATGTTTAATATGTGTTAAAAATGTATAAATTTCTAAATTTTGTTCATAATTTTATTTTCATAATTTTTTCATAGTTTTTCATAGTTTTATTTTCATTCTCTTTCAGAACCCTATTAATAATGAATACACAAGAACGCATCTTTGTTGTAACATCCCGTATCAAAGGAATGCAATGTAATGAAATCAGAGAAAAATTTACAAGAAGATTCCACAGAACCGGTCCTACAGACAAAGCGATTCGTGAACTTGTGAACAAATTTAAAAGAACTGGATCCGTACACGACGAGGTGGGAAGAGGACGCCCAAGGACAGCACGTAACAGTACCGAACAGGTACGACAATTGTTTGAGGATGAACCAACAACTTCGGTTAGGGAGGCCGGTCGAAGACTCAACATATCCAAGACAACAGTTCATAGAATCTTGTGTTCGACACTGATGAAAAAGGCTTATCACATTCAAGTAAATAAAGTTTTGACTTATGATTTATAAATCTATTTGTTTTTGTATCATAATTTAGTAATAAACACAAAATTATGTCAGTTTTTATTAAATTTGTCCGATTTCATTGAAATAGATAGTTAATTCTGGGACACCCTGTATATACATTTGTAACTGTAGCCATTAAGATTTATGTGACGGGCACTGACCCTTTTTGTACATGTTTTCTGCTATTTAATAAATGAAAATATATTGGGTTTTGTTCTTATCCTCAAAAATACTTACATTAGCTCCTCTACAAACTGGCACTCGCTTGACCGGATGTGAGTCAATACCACGACTTCTGTATCCAGATCGCTGGGTTGACTAGGCGTGGAAGCTACCACTTCATTTATCACCCTTTCGCCAAAAGTGGCTATAATACGATCTAGCTCCGATTCGGTCCTGTAATTAAAATAAATGTCACGAAATTGGATGCGGATAATTCGTTTTGTGCCCACCATATATATATATATATATATATATATATATATATACACCTTTGGTAACCTTTGGTTAGCTTCCGCCCGAATTGTTCATTCTGACGAAGGTCAAGCTTTTCACTCCACCTTAGACCTACAGTTTAACGTGGAATCCGAACCACGCCCCATCAGCAGCCCAGCGTTTTAACCACTAGGCCACCTAGGGTGCCCATTTATCTACCAACCACTTTCTTTATTGTGTGGAAGGATGAACACCTGGGTTTTGCTGCGCGCCGGCTGCCGTCGGGTCTCGAACCCGGGGCCGATGGATTCGTAGTCAGCGACGCTAACCACTACACTATAAGAGGGACATAATATAGCCTAACCTGACCTACCCCAACTTATTGTTCACGATTCCACAAGAAAAGTAAAAATATACTATATATCCTAAAAATACTTACATCACCTCCTCTACAAACTGGCACTCGCTGCCCCGTGCCAATACCACGACTTCTGTATCCAGATCGCTGGGTTGGCTGGGCGGAGAAACCATCCTTTCGTCAAAAGTAGCTAACTCTGTATCGGTCCTGTAATTAAAATAAATGTCACGAAATTGGATGCGGATAATTCGTTTTGTGAGCACCATATATATATATATATATATATATATATATATATGGTGAACAGACAATAATTAAGCATATTTTTCAAAACGCATTTATTGCAATTTCGTAATTTTCTACTGCAGTGCTGTATTATCGTAAAAATAATCTTAAAGTTCCACCATATATATATTGTTGCAAAGCGTTGCTGCAAATGTTGCATTACAATGTTGCAAGATGATGCAACAATATATACAAATGATGATATAGTCGCGATGGAAACAGAATAATTAAACACAATTGGAATAATTTTTACGTTGTAGAAAAATTCAGAACAAAAGGAATTTAGATTGCCAATTATAAACGAGAAAGAATACAAACTAATTTTCAATGCTAATAAATAAATGAGATTTGTTTGCACTGAGAGACACTGACTGAGGCGCATTGTGGCGGCGCGGATGGTAGGATCTACGAATGTAAACATCATTGAACCACGGTTAATTCCATGTTACGATCACGGAGAAGTGCACGATGGCTACAAATAGTAGGTCATGTTAACTCAATTGACGACCGGTTTGGTTATATTACGCCCTGTTAGGTTATGCTAGGTTAGGTTATGGTAGACTAGGTTAGGTTACGCTGGAGTATATATTTTAGGTTAAGTTAGTTTAGTACGCTAGCTTAGGTGCCCCAAAGTTTGATGCACACGTAGGCTTCGTTAGGTTATATTACGCCCGGTTAGGCTATGCTAGGATAGGTTAGACTAAGTTAAGCTAGGCTAGGTTGGCTATATTATGTCCCTGTTAGTCTACGTTAGGTTAGGTTGTATTACGACCGGTTAGGCTATGCTAGGTTGGGTTACTTTACGCCAGGTTAGGCTATGCTAAGTTAGGTTAGGTTGGGGTAGGTTAGGTTACGTTAGAGTATATATTTCGCTATTGGGGATTTGCACGCATCAGTTTATATATATATATATATATATTATTAGGGTGTCTCTTATTGGGTAGTCAAAAATTGAAATGTTGAATTATTTTATCTGCGCCCCCTAAAATAGTTCCATTTAGCATAAAAACTAAAACTTGAAAGTTTGACACAAATTGGCTCATATTTAGGGGTCGCCCCCGGCTAATAAAAATGGTGACCATGGCATAATAGCTCCTGACATATGATTATGCTCATTATACACATAATTCCTTCCTTCTTTTTTAGTTTGATTCGTTTTTATAAGTATAGGCCTTCTTATTTATCATTGATCCTTTTCTAACCTATCCTTGATGTTGTTATAATCCATCCTTTGGTCCTCAATCCTTCTTTATCGCAATCCTTTTTCTCCTATCCAAAATCCTTCCTGGCTCTTTTTTTTATATACAATCAGCAATGAAGCATTGCTACAAAAAAAACCATTAGTTTATTATATAGAGATAAATTCAAATGCCAGTGCTATTTACATACTTTAATTACTTTAATTAGCATTATTTCCTTATACAACATTTATTTAATATACAATGATTATACAATATGGTGTATTTTAAGGTGCGACCTCATTGATGGTTATTTTTTAGAACAACAGTTTTTGATGGAACTGGGTGACTCTGGCGGTGTTTTGCAACAATTTGGAGCAGGAACTGGAGCTGCTCTTCCCCCACTATCAATTTCTTATTCAGCTCTTGAACTAAAGCTACTGCACGTTCTGCCCGGTCATTTACAACAGATAAAGCTGCAACAATAGCTCTGGCCCTTAAATATTCACAGTTGGATGTCCAAGTGCTGGGTGCCTTGTTCAGAAATCCTTCTGGCAAATTCAGCTTAGTAAAGAATTCTCTAGTATTTCTTGTAACAAGTTGGTGTAGTCCTTCACCAGAGCAGAAGGTCGACTCAGGAATCCGAGGACGCTTGGGTAGTCTATCAGTGGACTCATCTTCTAATGCCTTTACCATGCGTTTCTTTACATCTGTAGTAATTCGCTCATCAAAGAAAGCAAGACCAACTGCTTCTTCAGACAGGTACCATAAGTGGTTAGAGAGCTTTTTTTTAGTTGCATCAGAAATCTTTTTGTTAGGATAATTAATCAATGACCTCATAAGGAGCCAGTCATTAAATGGGGTTTCAATAGGGAGTGAGGATGTTGTCCAAGCCTTCATATAGATGAGAACAGAAAAAAGGGAAAGATCTCGAATTCCTCGTTCTTCAGTCTTAGTCATCTTGAACTGGTTTCGAAAAAGCCACATCTTGATAGAATAGAGCGCTTTGGACATCCAGCGAGCTCGATGCATGGCACCTGGTGCACGAAACTTGATGCCTTTATTGGGGACACCTCCAAGAAAGATGATGGACAGATCCAAAAGTTCTTGATAGTCATCCCGTAGCATAGGTGCCTGGGATCTAGCAAACTGAATTAGTTCAGTTTTAGACTGGATAATTGCTTCTTTAGTAATCGTGTCTGTCTCACCTGTTTGGAACTGGCTTTGATCAACAGAAGTCCAATTGTCACGAAAACGCTTAAAGATCAATATCTCTGGACCAGTTGATGTAGATCCCAATGTTGCTTCAAATGCAGCTCCCAACAATAAATCTAAAACATGGTGTCTACAAGGCAAGTACAAAACATCATGTCCCAATTTTGCTTCGATGAGAGCACAGGCTCCACTATATTGACCCGTGTTTGAAGCTGTTGTATCGAAACAAATTGCTTTTACTCTCTCTGTAATTCCCCATTCATTCAGGCAGTTAAAGACGGCTTCAGCTTGTGCTTCTCCAGTTGAGTTTGGGATTTTGGGGACACCAAGCAGCTGTTCAACACCAGGTCCTGACACAAGTACTGGGAGACGATCAATGTGCTTGTGCGACATCATCTTGCCATCCCAGTGGACTGTCATAGAACATTCTCCATGGAAATGCTCCTTAAGTTCTTTAGCATGACGAGCTCGGTTCTTATTTCGAAGGCGATGGATAGAATGTTGGTTCATGTTGTAATCTGAATCGTCCAAACCAAAGCTTTTAGCTGCCTCTGCGAGGATAAATGTTGCCTTTCTAGAGGAAATTTGTGTACGATCCAGGGCAGCAGACATCTGAATAGTCATGATGTTTTTCATGCCTCGTTTTTTCTTAGATTTTGGTAAAGCACAAGCTCCTTTGGGCTCCTCCTCCTCATTCTCACTTTCATCAGTGTTGCTGGAAGATGTGGAAGAAGCCAGTACAACTTGACTAGTAGACGCCTCCATCAAAGATTCTGACTTTCTTTTTCTCTCTGCCTCAGCTTCCAACCGTTTGATAGAAACACAGATCATGAAACACATGTCAGGTAAAATTTCCTTTGAACTAAATTAAATTCTTTGTGACAAATAGCAACATTGTTTAAAACTTCATATGTGTATAAGAGCATAAATTCTAATTTTTTCATTAAATTCATAAAAATTTTTTCAAACACTAATAACAAAATCAGTATAAATAATTGTGAAAAATATAAATAACATAGTTTATTATCTGATAATAGCAAAAAAGAAGTATAGTGATACACAGTTACACACCTTTTACTTATGACAGCAGAACACTGAATGATGACAAATAAACAATTGCAACATAATCTGGAGCATTCTTGATGAAACATGTTTAAACAGGTTGATCTTGTCTTATCAAGCAATATTTTCAGCTACAAACTTGACAATTATCTCTAATATATTCATTTAATTGAATTCATCATAAATATGATGATTAATTAATTAAAAACATATGTTTAGTATACTTGACAACTGCTAGTAATTTCAAATATTAATTGCATAAATAATAGCTATATTTTATGAACTTTAATAAGCAGGGGCGACCTCTAAAAATTGTTCAATCCAAACAAAAGTTTATATGTGATGTCTTTTCAACCAATGGAAATGGTTGAGGGGGCGCAACCTAAAAAGCAACACTTCGAAAATAAGAGACACCCTAATATATATATATATATATATATATATATATATATATATATATATATATATATATGTTAATATAATAATAATACAAGAGTTAGATAAAAGTATTGGCCACCATATATACAGTATATAGATATATATATATATATATATATATATATATATATATATACATTCAACTGCAAAGAACACGCAGTTTTCTCTTTCTCGTCTTGCGCGGAATATCTCCTATACAAGCGTCGTTCTTTACGTTATATATATATATATATATATATGGTACACAGACAATAATTAAACATTTTTTTTCAAAACATATATTATAACACTTAGCGATACTCACATCTGGAGGTCCTATTCATTGAGGGGGCGTTGCATTTCACTACAATTTTGCAAAATGCTCTGGGTAGCTAAAAATTCGTCCTGGTCTATAGCATTGAAGAGGTGTAGCGCTGCATGGGCATAATCGGGGTCGCCCTCCATCAGGTCGAGGGTGTTGTACAAAGACAGCTGGTTCATAGTGAATAATGCACTAAAATGCGAGAAACTGGATCTCTGTATTGAGATTCGCTCTTATAAGGGGGCATGTGATCAACCCACAAGCGCAATCCTTACCACCCTATTGACAGGTGGTGAATTTTGGGCGGAGCTTAGAGCGTAGGCCTGCATAGCAACCAACCCGAGGTCCTGGGGCCGACCCACAGTGTTGTGATTGGCTGCCTCCATGAAATCTGGGCGTGCCAGCGTTGAATTTTGGGCGGGGCTTGACGCGTAGGCTTGTATAGCATCCAACCCGAGATCCTTTGCCGACTCATAGGGCTGTGATTGGATGCCCCATGATATCTTTGTTTAGTTTTCCGGCCAACTCAATTTTAATTTGGATTTCTGCGAGAAATAATCTTAAAATACTTGTCTTATCTTGTTACAAGGTAACCTTTTTGTGGCGGAATCAGCTCCATGAAATCTTTGTTTATTTTGTTTTCGGACACCTTAATGTCTTGCTTTGTAAGGTTTAAACCAAAAATATTTGCTGAAGAAGTTTTAACCTTTACGGGAAAACTGCTTATTTATTTATATGGTCACATACAGATAAGAAAAGACGTATATATGATAATAAAGGTTTCAGGTAGAAAAACATTTTCTGTGTTGTATTGTGTGTTGTACCAAACTGACGACTCCGCTGATTGTAAACAAATTTTTAATGAATAAATCTTTACCATGCGATATATATATATATATATATATATATATATATATTGGATAGATGACAACATCCTTTATTTTTCCGGACAAGTCAATGTCATGCTTTGTACGGTTTGAGGTATGGAGAGATAACCTTTCTGTGATTATTGTGATCTTAAGCTTTAGGCTTTATTTAATTAAAAACACAGATATATGTTATTATTAATAAATATATAAATCATGAATCTCGTTTTTATAACCTTTTTGTAGAGTACAGGTTATTTATATGGGACACGTCCAGATTAGAATGCTTTTCGACATGTATTTATATGAATATATATATATATATATATATATATATATATATATATGTGTGTGTGTGTGTGTGTGTGTATGTGTGTGTGTGTGTGTGTGACAGGGAGTCATTAAGGATTTATTTATTTTTTTCTTTTTCCCCGTAGGGAGTGTTTACACGAATTTTAGATGAATATGAAAAAAATATTTTTAAAACAGCAAGAATTCATAATTAGATAGTTGACTGTAAAAGTAGTGGTATGCCATTGGTCAAAGAAACCATTTTAAAATAACTAACCTTTTATTGTGGTGGTGGGTAAAGTTTCGCGATTTCTTGCAAAAAATAATGCAGGATAGAATTAAAACAAATATTCTTAAATTCGTTAGTATAGGTCTATATATACGTATAATGAATCATTTGAATGCTTATCGTAGTTCGAATTTCATAAAGATTTCTTAATGAAATGTTGTTTGATTCATCTTTAAGTGTTAAAAATCGAGTTTTATAAATATTATAAGAATTTTATAAATAAAAATTTATGAAAACTGAAATTGCCATTTTATATTTAATTTTCTCGAATTGTTCATTTATATTTTTTATTTTTTCTCCATACGAATACCCCCACCTTAGACCTACAGGGAGTCATTAGGGATTTATTTTTTATTTATCTTCGTACGAGTTGTTTTGACCCACCTTAGACCTACGGGGAGTCATTAGGGATTTATTTTTATTTATTTTTCGTACGAGTTGTTTTACACCCGCCTTAGACCTACGGGGAGTCATTAGGTATTTATTTTTTATTTATTTTTCGTACGAGTTGTTTTACACCCGCCTTAGACCTACGGGGAAACATTAGGATACCCTGCAACCGTGGAAGGCCGCGCGGTTCGAGTCCCATTTAACGCGCGACGCACATGTGTCAACTGATGACCGGAGGCGATGATGCCCGGAGGCATCAGGGTGCCCAGAGCCACTGGCTGATGGGCTGATGATGCCCGAGGCACTGGCTGATGGTGCCATGAGGCACTGGCTGATTAAGCCAACTGGCTGATTAGGGGTCCTATAAGAGAGCGACGGGGTGGCTGAAGGACTCATATGCGCTTGGCTCTCGCCGAGCGAAGACCCTTCCTCTGGGTCCTCTCCTCCTCTCTTCCTTTCTCTCTCTTAGGTTAGGTATGCCCCTTTGGGGGGGTGAGGCCGTCCCACCTTCTCCCCCAAAGAGGTCTCCCCTCTTCCTTAGGTTAGGTATGCCCCTTTGTGGGGTGAGGCCGTCCCACCTTCTCCCCAAAGAGGTCCCCCCCTCTTCCTTTCTCTCTCTCTCTCTTAGGTTAGGTATGCCCTTTTGGGGGGTGAGGCCGTCCCACCTTCTTCCCCAAAGAGGTCTCCCCCTTGCAACCAAGAGGGGTGGGGTGCCTTGCAACAAAGGGGGTGGGGGTGACACTATTGCAACAGTATGCAACATTTGCAATTGCATTGCACTCATACATTTTGCCACTATACTACTCGCCTCCCCTTGGCAAATTTCTGGGTACGCCCCTGCCTCTTGTATAATATTTGTACCTGTTAAGTCTGAAATAAAGTGTGTTTGTTTGTTTGTTTTGATATATATATATATATATATATATATATATATATATATATATATATATATATATATATATATATATATATATATATATATATATATATCGGATCGGCAGAGAAAAAGGGAGACCTCGAACTTTGGCTGTAAAATCCAGTTATGGTCAGATTTCAATATTTTTTCACACCCTACAACTAAGTAAATTTCCTATATGGTGAGCGAATTTCAAAGAAAACTAGTGAAAATTAAGCATTTATTGAACATTTCTTTATGCCACTGGAAATCCTCCATTTACACTACTACTGCATTGTATGTGCAGATAAAAAGTTACAAAGTACTCACATATGGTGCTACCTTGATGTTAAAAAACTGCTCGATATGTTTACCACGAACTTCTACAACCTTTTTCAGTCTAGGACGGAACTCATCTATGGCTTTATTGATTTGTTCTTGTGGTAGCTCATCCTATTTTTCCAGCAGAAGCTGTCGTAAATGAGCGACATTTCTTACTTTGACCCGATAAATTCTCTGTGACAAATTTTCCCAAAGGCCGTAATCGACAGGATTTAAATCAGGACTGTTTGGTGGCCAAATTTAATACCGCTACCTGGTATTCTTTTGATATCTCCTGTTTTATTGATTTTCTTGAGAGCTTGTCCAAACCTCTTGCAGTTGGCTTATGTTAATTAAAATCGCTTTAATTATCAACTTGAACCTATGATTAGCATGATTTTTCTGGAATATTCGCCATAAATCCAATTTCTCAGCTAAAATACTAAAAGATGGCATACAAACCATAAAATTACCTCGTACTAACATATTAAAATTTTATGGTTCTATGTACCGTATTTGCCGAGATATGAAGGATTTAAAAGGTCTCCCTTTTTTTTTTGCCGACCCGATATATATAATATATATATATATATATATATATATATATAGTAAGGGAAATACCGAGCATCGTGAAAAGAGCAAACATTGTCCCTATATATATAGGAGGGAATATATCTTAAGCAAAGAACTGTAGACCAGTACCACTGACGTCCCATCTCGCCAAAGTATTTGTAAGAATAGTTAGAGGGAAAATCTGACTTCTTAGAGACACTGGAAAGATTCAGTGAGAACCAGCACGGATTCCGATCAGAAAGCTCATGCCTATCGCAACTAATAGAGCACTATAACAATATCCTTGACGCATTTGAAAGTAATGAAAACTACTTATTTTGCTAAAGCATTTAACAAATGTAATCATGGTATAATAGCACATAAAATAAAACATGTGAACATAACAAGCAAAGTGAGAAAATTGATCTACAATTTCCTTAGACAATTGTCTGTAGGTCGCAAAAATCCAAGATATATCATCAGAATCGGAAGTACGCAGCTCAGTACAACAAGGAACAGTATTGGCCCCACTCCTATTCATTCTCATGCTAACAGACACAGGCCATGAAGTAACCATCAACAGTACAGTAACATCTTTGCTGACGATACAAGGATCAGCAGAAAAACCAGTGATGCAAAAGAAGTGGAGCCTGTAGGCCCTACAGAGGGACATGAACAAAATATACAAATGTTAGATGACAACATAAAATTTAGCATCGAGAAATTTCAGCTCTTGAGATATGTAAGAAATGAGTAGCTGAAAAAGTCAGGGCCGGCCCCAGCTATGTGCGGCCTGTGCGGCTGCACAGGGCCCCCATCAATTAGAGGGCCCCCTCCAAAATTCATTTGTTCTTCGTATTTTTAGTTGCCATAGCATCACCAAACTTATAAAAACGACACAAAACCACATAAAAAATGTAAATAAGCAGCATAAATAAGCGTGTATTATTATATTTATATTTGTAGGCTACTTTTTGTCATTATGTGTTCAGAACTATCACTGTTAAAATTCTTTTCGTTTAATTTTTTTTCTCTTTATGTATGTAATGTGGCGTGTGCGCGGCGTATACAATATTATTATCAGTGTTTCTGTTCGGGTATCAATATTTTTTGTGAGGGTATATATTTTTGGTTATTATACGACATATATCAATTATATCTAATATATCAACTCTCTATTACAGCATCAGTTTACTGATCATAATATCGAGACATATAACAAATAAATCTGACCATCCGTCACCTCAGCGGCGCCTCATGTATCATAGTATTGCCATAGAGACGTCATCCGAAAATTTAAAACCGTGATCTGTAGCCACCAGCCAGTTGGCAAGCAACTGTTTTATAGAAAGTTATGTTTCTCTCTCAGGTTTGAGCATAGTGCTTTAGTTTTGATATATTTTCCTAAGTAGCTTTATTAATCAAATGTTATAATTGTATAAATCTATGCTGCATGTCAAAGTAGAAAGTACTTTGTGTCGGAGATGCTTTCATATATTTGGATGTAATTATTTCAAGAACGGTGCAATAGAAGTTGCTCGTTTATAACAAGTGAAATTGGTTGCTATTTTTAATTATTAGAATAAAAACATAGAACGGAACAGCAAGTGCTTTTGTTGCCTTTGTATACAGACTTTCTTTCGAAATTACTCAAGTAGCATAATGTTTTATCTATAATTTTCCTTGGAATATTTATTGATAATAATTCCATAATACAGAATAATACATTAACTTGATCGAGGCTGTTCCTAATAAAGATTGGTAGGCCTATAATCACAGTTTATTTTTTTTTCCTTCAGATATTGCTGTTTGTGGCCCAATACCACCAGTCTCGCTAACTGCAGTGGCAGAGCAAATGAAACGTCTGGGAGGATTGTGTATGGAAATGGGGCCCCCCAACCCATCTTGCACAGGGCCCCTCAGAAGCTAGGGCCGGCCCTGGAAAGAGTCAGCATATATGTCCCAAATAGACAGGAAATTCAGAGGCAATCAAGAAAGCAATAAAATTAGGGGTTATATGACCGACGATGCAAATTTGAGAGACAAAATCAGATAGCGATAAACAAACAAAAAGAGTCGGGGGACAGGTACAGGGAGCATTTGAAAGAAGGGACAGAAAGTAATGATTCCCCTGCTGAAAACACACTGATCATATCAAACTTGAATACTGCTCACTCTGTGAATTCCCCAATATCAAAAGGAAAATTAATAACTAGAAGTAGTCCAGAGTTATTCACAGCCAAGATTGATGGCTGCAAAGAACTCAACTACTGGGAAAGTCTCTGTAAATTAAATATGTGTTCGCTGGAAAGAACAAGAAAGAGAGATACACCAGAATTTACATATGGAAAGTGATCGAAAAACTGATGCCAAACCTCAAACTAAACCCAATTACCATCCAAACAACACTAAAAAATAGGAAAGGCAGAATGTACAGTGTTCCCAAATTAAAGGCCCGACAAGGGACATCTTCAACACTGAAGGAAAATAGCTTGGTTGTCAGAGGGCCAAGACTTTTTAACTAGCTTCCAAATGACCTCAGGATCGTCACAGAGGTCAAAGTTGAAATCTTCAAAAGAAGACTAGATGCCTGGCTCAGGACGGTACCAGATGAGCCGGGTGTACTTGGCTATGTGCAGTGGAGAGCGAAAGAGAACAAATCGCTTCTTCACAAAGCCAGGCCTAAAGGTGGGCCACTAGCTTGACCTTCGCGTGAAGAGAGATCAACGCACGGAACTGCTGCGAGGTTACGAGGTATATATATATTATATATATATTGTAGTGATTAATTCTTTTTGCTTCTTATTTGCCTTTTTAACTATTTGCTCTTTCTTTATTCAATTTCTCTTTACACTTGATTTCACTGTACTTTATCAAAACGAGTAGCGTGAGCCGGTGAGGAATTCTTCATGTATTCTTTAACTGACTTTTATTTATACCGAAAACACTTTTAGATAAACGGGTAATGCGAGGGGGAAATTAGCGTTAACATTTAGCCGGAGAGAGACACGAAAGAATATTCTAAATTTACAAAAACATCGTAATACAAAAAAAACACCTTATTTTTGGGCATTCTGCTTTTCTCTGCCTCTAGACCATTTCTGGGTGTTGCCAATTAGCATTTTATAACCAAACAATTATTTAACGTAATTGCATTTCTTATTAAACATTATATCTTCTTTATTAAACAACCATTATTAAATTCTTATAAACAAAACATTTTTATTTCTTAATTAGTCATTACCACACTCGCATCACCCATTTGAAAATAAGTTTTACACTAGGAGAACTTATTAATATCTTTTAACAAATTTATTTATTTATTCAAGAAATTTATTTTGCAGTTTTTCTCTTTTAACAAATTCAAAGTTAGAATAGACAAGAAATCATTTCAATGACAAATTCCACACATTACATATTTTGTAGCATTTTATAAAAATCGAAAAAAATTTATAATTTTCACAACATTTGCATTTGCATTTGCATTTTTCACAACATTCACATTAATAACACTGGTCAACACTCATTTTATTGCCAATCATATTAGAGTGATTTTGGGGTAACTTTGTGGTGCTGATTCCGAATATGACATCGGTTTTGCTAGATTGGCTCTAATTTATGAGATAATTGGTACCCCATTGAAACACGTAAAAATGCAAAATATTTAATTTCAGGGCGCCTACTTACAAATCGCATTGAAATTGTCTCAAATCATACAAAAGTAAACACATGAAATACATAATGGCATTTTATTCGGTCTCACCATCTAGAATGTTCCGGTAGTTTCCCATATGCACGCGTTATGGTTACATTTCCTATTAATTGAGGGTATTCATTATCTCAAGAACTAGAGCCAAATCGGAAAAACTACTTTCATTTTGGAATTCAGCAACCCCAAAATACCCTAAATTCGTACGAATTTCCTTGGCAACGAAAAAAATTTTTGTTGTTGTTGACCTGTGTAATCAATTTACAACCTGTAACGAATCTGTTACTTGAAAAATAACGGATAATTTTCTGAACACTGGTTACAACACATTTCAAGTTTACAATCTACTCCAGCGATTTCACATCAAGATCGCTTTACATTCGAAACAATTATTTATATAGTTATACAGTTACTATTAGGGCAACATAGAAAGAACAAGAAAACGTTTATATAGAATACTGACCAGCGCGCACCTACTATTTCACGCAACACAAAATAAATATGGACAATAATCGCACCCTTTCACTTATAATTTCATTACATAATAATCAGTGTACTTAATTTCTGGCCTTTGCTTAGATAACAATCCGCAAGCTGACAACGGAGTTCTTCAATTTTCAATAGCAGCTCTCCTGCTCACTTCGCTAGAATGAAAGGGGTCGCATCACCATGCAACAGGTCAGCACGGTTCCGCTCTCTCTCCAAATTAGCGAAAAAAAAACCCAAGAGAAACGTCCAATTCTAAAAGGAACAAGAGGTGGAGATATACTGAAAGTGGAACCACGCACCAGAATTGGACGGAATTTGCAATTCCAGAAGTCGACGAAGAAACTCGCCTCTTTCATCTCGACTTTTGTCGGTGAACGCTGCTCTTCCTACGTCCAGCTGAAGGACTCTCTTACTGGCAATAATCAAACGATCACTTCGTCGTAGGCGGTTTCACAACGAACCTACTGTATGTCTGTATGGACAGTAAAGCCTTAGAAACTCATTCGAACTCTCGTGGTTTGCCTACCGAGTGCTAAAACACATTGAGCGAAGCATCGAGCAGCGGGACCAGTAACTGCACGAAAAATACCAGTAGACCATCTGGGACCGAAATTGTCCTGCACTAAGTCGCTGCGCATTCGGTTTCGTTTCCCTCACTCACAATAACTATAATTTGCTCTGGCCAAATTTACAGAAAAATATGACAAATCTCACAAAATTTCACAAAAATTTAATCACGCCTAGCTACCAAGAAGGTCACTTATGGCAGTTACATCGGAGAAGATAAAAAAAATTCATGAAACGCAACGAAACAAAACTGCATAGTAGAAATATAAAAGCGCCCCTGCATAGTAACCGTTATTATAATTTAAAAAATATTATTATTCAAATTACCACAAAAGCGTTACTGACAATCTAAAAGGCTCCATCTCCTGGTTAACACTCAAGCTAAAGTTTCAATTGCACGAGTAAACCCAAATGAAGTTTAAAAAATAACACAATTTTCCAAAACAGAATCATTAAACATAAAAAAATTTAAATATTAATACCGAAAAAGAACGTAATACATTAATTCCAGCCTGCAACGCTAAATTTCACAGGAAGAAAACTCGTAATTCACAAATTACATCTGAGAAAACTCTCCTTCAACACAAAACCCAGCATGGTTTGTAAATCATCAGAATTCCAGTAATTTAGCGTTTCCAAGTGAAACTAAATACAATTTTACATCGTTATTCTACATAAGAACAGGTATTATGAACCCAAAATACAGCACATCCTACTACCTAAACAAAAATTAAAATAAATCATTGCATTATGAAGAGTGTTCACTTTTTGTTGTAAGCGAACCTCTATAAAAATATTCCTAATCTAATGAAACTGCATTACTTCATGACATAATTTGTAATATTTTCTATGCAAACGCGCAAACGTAAAAAAAAATTCATTTTTATATCCAAAATAAAATGTTAAACAAAAAACACTCCTTATTACAAGAAAATCTAATTTCTGAAGAAAAAAAAACTTAAACATCAGATATATGGGATTGTGATTAAAACTCGTGAAAGAATGGAAAAAATAGACATAAAAAGCAGCCCACCTATATAAATAAGAGTGAATGTATATATAAAAAAAAACACCCAGAAATTAAATTATCAAAAGAACTTACTAAAACAATTCCTATATTTCAATTAAATAAATTTTTATCTTTTTATAACAAATTTTGCTTCTTTTAAGGTCTCACAATATATATACGGCAAACATATAACCATAAACAGTCCGAACTTGACCCAGTATAAATTAGTGTCTTTAATGATTATTTTTCGACATTAAACCTAAAAGTACAATGATCTACCTTAAACTAGAAAGCGAAAAGCGAGAAAGCGAACTTAAACTACAAAGCGATCCTTAAAAGTACACACATATGATGGTCATGTGTCGGCTTGAGTCCTTACATTATATACATCTATCGAAGAATAACCTTAAAAACTGCCGACTAGATACTGTAAAATTTTGTTACTCACTTATTTAATCTCTTACAATGCTCTACTATATATACTCTATAGATACACACACACACACACACACACACACCACATATATATATATATGTGTGTATATATATATATATATACATACAGGGTGTCCCATAATCCGGCATCATAAGGAAAATAGTAAAAAAAGGCAAAACTAAAGCTTTTATTTACAGAACGTGCTCAATATGTCCACATTGTTTTCAATACACAAATTCAGACGTGATACCCAGTCAGCAAGCACACGTGAGTGATGTCAGGAGTAATGGTGTTACATGCCCCAATAATGCGCTGCCGCAAATGTTCAACACTCCTAATTTTCTCGTATACCAGCGCTTTCAAGTGGCCCCAGAGATAAAAATCTAGTGGCGTGAGATCCGGGCTTCTAGCTGGCCATTCCACAGGCCCTCGACGTCCTATCCAATAACCAGGGAATTGTTGATACAGGTATTCCCTTACTTGGGTGCTGTAATGTGCAGGAGCGCCGTCTTGCTGGAACCATGTTGGGAAATTTCCTTCTTCGTTCAAGACACTGGGAAATGCTTCTTCCTTGAGCATACGTAGGTAGGTGCCTCCAGTGACATGTTCATCGAAAAAGAGGGGGCCTATGATGCGATCCTTCCAAATGCCACACCATACCATCACCCGAGATGCACCTTGTTCCTTTAAAGAGGTATACCAGTGAGGGTTATTTTGAGAACAGTAGCGGGTGCTCTGTCGATTTACCCCACCATTTCCATAAAAAACAGCCTCGTCACTGAACAGAATGGTGGACGGGAAATTGGCATCCCGAGCATATTGTTCCGTAGCCCATTCACAAAATTCCATCTGCCGGTCGGGATAATCTTCGCTTAATTTCTGTAGGATCTGAAGTTTATATGGATGCCATTTGTGAGCCTGAAGAATGCGATGGATGCTACTTTTCGACACTCCTATCTCGACGGACAATCGCCGAAGAGACTTATTGGAACTTCTGTTAAAATGAGCCAGGATAGCAGTCGCTGTATCATCGTCAGTAGACCCCCTTGAAGGTCCACTGCGTGGTTTATCTTCTATGGATCCTGTTTCCTTAAACTTTGCAACAAGTCTGCTAACACACCTCTGTGTTATTGGCTCGCGGTCTGGATGCAGTCTGTTAAATTCAGCAGCGGCCTCTCTTTGACTCCGATTTCCTATGAGTAGAATTATCTGGATTCGTTCTTCCTTGCTCACAGATATTATGGCCTGTAGAAAGAGAAAAATATGAATTATGGTTTGTAGAAATAGAAAAATATGAATTTCTCCTATGATGCCGGACTTATGGACACCCTGTATATATATATATATATATATATATTATATATATATATATCAGTCTTTCCTTGTGATCAGCCTTTCCTTGTGAACAGACGTGTTTTATCGAGTGTCCAGCGTTACCAAGTGAATAAGTGGTTTTCGTTCAAGTGTCTTTAAAAAAAAAAAATAGTGTTTAGTGCATTCTTAACTAAATTACTTCGTGTTACTAATCATTCATTAACGAATATATTTCATTTATTGAATTTATTCATTACTATATTACTTGACTAAACCAAGGCTAGTGCCTTGTTTGTTCCCGAATCTATTACTACACGAGGTTTCATAAGGTTGAAATTCCCTTGGTTTGCCTTTGTTGTTTTTCAAATTATCAGAAACGAGGTTTCTTAAGGTTCATTTTCCCTTCACACTCTACCTGACCTCCGAAGGGTCACCCACCGTGGGATAAAAGAAATTAAGTCGGTCGAACAGAGGACAGATAAGTTTAATTTAATACTTTTTCTTTAACAGATCTTTCGTTGGTAGCTTAATTATATATTCATTTAGCATAAAATTGTGTTACAAGAACCTGTTTCTGCGTTTCAAGAAAATTTTTGCGGGATTTCGCAGGTGACGGCACAATAAGCACGCGGTAGACCTACGTTGTAATTTGTTAATTTCCAAACGCTCGCTCGTTTTTTGTTTTTTGTTTTTTAACTAATTAAAAGCATGGCACCCCCGTCAAGTACTTGCAGTCGCTGTGAAGGGAAATTTGCAGCTTACGTGTTTACAATGGCTAATAATAATAATGAACAGTTAGTTTGCAGGTGGTGCTCAAGCATGGAAGTCCTGAGGAACGAGTTAGAACGTGAGAGGGAGGCCAGGGTGAGGTTGAAGAAAGCGTGATGCTCCTGACGGCAAAATTAGAATCTCTTGAGACTCCAGTTACGACCCCTCCTGCCTCAGTTTCTACTAATAATATAAATAGTACTAATAGCCCTCTCTCTTCCCCTAGTTCCCAACACTTCGTTCGAGTCCGTAATGGAGCACCATTGAGAAAACCTAAGACTTGTCTACCAGTAATAACAAGCAATAAGTTTTCTGTTTTAGGTTTCGAAGATGCTGATGAACCGGAAATACGACTCGTTGGCGATTCCATTGTTCGAGGGCAGCTCGAGGAATTCTGTGGGAGAAACCCTCGTCGTAGGCGCCGTTACTGCTACCCTGGTGCAAGGGTGGAGGATATAACTAATAGTGTTGACCATTTTACAGACGGTACCGCCGAGGACACAACGTATGTTATTCATGTCGGTACTAATAACGTTTTAAATTCTACATCGGAAGAACTGCTGGCTAGGTACAAGGACTTACTAGAGCGACTAAAGGAGAAAACTAATAAGATTGTCTTAACAGGTATACTTCCTCGAATTATCCAACGTAACGATTTCTACAGCAAGGCGACCTATATTAACAATAACCTAAAGTCTCTTTGCCAACAGGAAGGAGTGCATTTTGCGAATTTTTGGAACAGTTTCTACGGCAGGAAGGACTTGTTCCTCGAAGATGGACTTCATCTTAATGACGTTGGAGCTGCGCGTTTAGGAAGACTATTTCATAATACTGTCTCTTCTTTTCAGGCTGCCGTAAATCGAACGGTCCCAGCGTAAATTCCACAAATTTCCCGTGCGCTCGCGAAGGTGTCGCAGTTACAAACAATTTGAAGGTTCTATCCCTAAATGCTCGTAGCCTATGAAATAAAATAAATGAATTTTTTTCTTTAATTGCTTGTAAAGACAATGATGTAATTGCGATAAGTAAATCGTGGCTTAGCACTGAAACACTTGACTTTGTAGGGGAGTATCAAATTAAAGGTTATAGACTTTTTGTTAAAAACA
Source organism: Bathynomus jamesi (assembly GCA_023014485.1). Taxonomy (NCBI): domain Eukaryota; kingdom Metazoa; phylum Arthropoda; class Malacostraca; order Isopoda; family Cirolanidae; genus Bathynomus; species Bathynomus jamesi. Next base: position 421,110 of record JAJOZX010001895.1, on the reverse strand, counting down.
GAATAGGTAGGCGAGGAGGCGGTGTTATGTTGTATATCAAAGATAATATTGCGAACGTTATAGAAGTAAAGCACACAATTCCAGAACCGATAGATTCGACTATAGCAGAACTTAAATTGAACGATTTCAAACTTGTTGTTGCGGTTATATATAGGCCCCCTAATCAAACAGCTGATACGGACGAAGCGTTATATCGTGAACTAAAGAGAATAATCGGTAGTGAGCAGGCTTTAGTTATGGGTGACTTTAATTGCGCCAACATGAATTACGATGCAATGCAGGGAGACGCGGAAGGTAATCGTTTAGTTAATTTTCTCGAGGATAGCTTTCTTATTCAAAAGGTTGGGGAACCTACGAGGTTGGACAGTATTTTAGATTTAGTAATAACTACGGATGATAGGCTAATTACTGATCTCCAAGTAATAGAACCGTTAAGCAATAGCGATGACAATATGGTAGAGTTTGTCTTCTCAGTAAGTCACTCGAAACCAACTAACTCGACTAAAATTCCTAACTTCCAGCACACAGACTTTTGTAAATTTCGAAATAAATTGTCACACGTCAATTGGGAAAACGTAATGGGGAACTCCAACGCAAAACTAATGTGGGAATCGTTCGAAACAGTATCTAGGACTATAAATGAGGAATGTGTACCGTACAAAATTAAGCGTGCGAAAGTAAACAACAAGCCCTTGTGGTTTACTTCTCGAGTAGGAGACATTATAAAGAGTAGAGATAGGGCTTATAGGCTACATAAGTGCGATAAAGATAATTTGTGGTTACGAAACAACTACATATTTCTAAGCCGTGAAGCGAAAAGTGTAATAAAAAAGTCCAAGCGCGAATCTGAAATCTCCATAGCTCGTGACGGTAAAGAAAACCCCAAGCGATTCTTTCAATACGTCAATAATAGAAATCCAGTAAAAAGTGTCTAGGGGCCTTTGAAAAATGTAAATCGAGTTCTAGTTTCTGAAAACAAGGAAATGGCTACCTTGCTAAACGAATTTTTTGCGTCAGTTTTTGCTATAGAAGATGTAACGAATATCCCTACGGTCATAGACATAATACCTTTTAATAATGGTAATATTTTGGATAATATTGTGGTTAGTG
>JAJOZX010001895.1:407500-415000 GCA_023014485.1 Bathynomus jamesi | reverse complement strand
GCCCAAACCAGTGAAAGTGGGTTTCCTGTAAACTGATGTAGTAATAGAATCACCGTTTTTCGAAATTAAAAGATCTAAGAAGGGGAGGAGCCATTTTGCTCAGTTTCCATTGTATACGTTATATTGGGGTGCAAAGAATTTAGGAAGTTAAAGAATTGTTGCGCTTGTACCGCATTATCAAAGACTGCTATCGAATCATCAACGAAGCGTCGATAGAAAATTGGCTTGAGATGAGTGGGAGATTGTCTAAAAATTACACTTTCTAAATGAGTCATAAAAAAGTCAGCTGCTAACGGTCCGACTGGTGATCCCATCCCTACCCCATCAATTTGTTGGTAAACCTTATTGTTGAAAGTGAAATAGCATTGTTTGAAGACCAATTCTAAAAGTTCCTTCAAATGAGACAATGAAAAACCATGAAAATTATCAACTGAGCTAAAAACCCTATCTAAAATAATGGCAATAGTTTCAGATACAGGTACATTTGTGAAAAGTGACTTTACATCAAAACTGACAAATGCTTACACTATAAATAACTCGTTTGAATTCCAAAAAGACCTCCTGGGTAAAAACTTCGATTCAAAAAAGTTTTTTGTCAGTTTTGATGTAAAGTCACTTTTCACAAATGTACCTGTATCTGAAACTATTGCCATTATTTTAGATAGGGTTTTTAGCTCAGTTGATAATTTTCATGGTTTTTCATTGTCTCATTTGAAGGAACTTTTAGAATTGGTCTTCAAACAATGCTATTTCACTTTCAACAATAAGGTTTACCAACAAATTGATGGGGTAGGGATGGGATCACCAGTCGGACCGTTAGCAGCTGACTTTTTTATGACTCATTTAGAAAGTGTAATTTTTAGACAATCTCCCACTCATCTCAAGCCAATTTTCTATCGACGCTTCGTTGATGATTCGATAGCAGTCTTTGATAATGCGGTACAAGCGCAACAATTCTTTAACTTCCTAAATTCTTTGCACCCCAATATAACGTATACAATGGAAACTGAGCAAAATGGCTCCCTCCCCTTCTTAGATCTTTTAATTTCGAAAAACGGTGATTCTATTACTACATCAGTTTACAGGAAACCCACTTTCACTGGTTTGGGCATGAATTTTTTTAGTTTTACTGATTTCAACTATAAGATGTCTTGTATTAAAACTCTCCTGTTCAGAGGATATAATTTGACCTCTAATTTTACCTTACTTAATGATGAATTTAATAATCTAAGATCATACTTTACTAATAATAGTTTTCCTGTTCAATATGTAGACAAACTAATTAGATCCTTCTTAAATAATGTTTATAGCCCTCAACTTCCATGTATTACAGTGCCGAAGGATATAAAATATTTCTTGGTACCTGAAATGGGTCCTTTGAATAAGGAATTTAAGCTTAAATTTACAAAATTGTTAAGGAAATTTTTTTATCATACTGATTTCCGCATCATATTTATTAATAAAACGTCTTTAGGTAGCTTTTTCTCAGCGAAGGATCGAACCCCTGACTCGTTGCGTAGCGGTGTTGTATATTTATTTACCTGCCCCAGGTGTCTCCTTGGGAATTACATCGGCAGCACTGTTCGCTCTCTCAGGGCTAGATTTTATTCGCATATGGGAATAAGTGGCCGAACAGGTAAAATTTTAAAAACTAAGGAAGCCTCGAGTATTCGTGAACACAGCATTAAATGCAAAATTGATGTCACTTTAGACAATTTTAAAATTCTTGGTTGTAATACTTGTCCCAACTCACTAAGAATTTTAGAATCCCTTTTCATTAAAGCATTGTCTCCTAGTCTGAATGTTGACTCATCGGCCGTCCCTCTCAATTTGCTATGATCCCTCCTCCTTCCCCAATTCCTTATAATCCCTCCTTCCCCAATCGCCCTCGCCATCCTTCGTGTTTCCCGTTCTTTGCCTCTGCTCAAATTAGTCAGCCTCGGATACTGCAGTGTAAAGTAGATAGCTCCATTGTTCCAGTGTACTATTGGTAATTTTTCCAGTGTATTAATTTCACATTTACTACATGTATTTAAAAATAACTTCTTAATTTTTATATGTAAATCTGTATAACTTAGAATTTAACCCTCTTTTCTCAGTCTTTTAAAATTTGTCTTTACGAATAGGTTATAGAAATTTTCTGTTTTGTTTTTCATTCAATATTGATTTTAATTTCACATTGTTATTAAACAGCCTGAAGATGAGCGTATTGCTCGAAACGTTGCGCAATAAAGAAGACTTTTCATGGCATTTACATTTCTCCTTGTCATTGGATTTCTCCTAAATATTATATATATATATATATATATATATATATATATAAACTCAGAATGGTTCCCTGAGAACATTATATGTTAAACACAGACCGTGCATGGAACAAGGAACTCTTCTGGGAAAATTAAATCCACTATAGTCCGAATAAGTAATGGTAAATGACAAATACCATAGTTTTTTCTTTTTCATGATTTTAGCCCGACGTGGGCAACGGGTCTCTCGCAAAGAGATCCCATAAATATAGCTTCCCTCACCAGCTATCTGCAAAGCAGACAGGATCCAGCTTTGGGACATGGATCTAGGGTTTAAAGCAAGCCTAGATCCCTACATTCAGAACCTCTATATAAGTAAAAGACTCGTTGCATTCACGTCGTGTTGAATAAATCAAAGAAAAAGGGGGTAACTATTGTATTTTTAGCCAAAAAAACCAAAACTTAAACCTCAACCGGGACATTGAGCGTCCACTTTTCAAGGCACGAAACACGTCCGTTTAGTATAGAAGAGTTCCTTGTTCCATGCACGGTCTGTGTTTAACATATAATGTTCTCAGGGAACCATTCTGAGTTTGTGTATACTAAACGGACGTGTTTCGTGCCTTGAAAAGTGGACGCTCAATGTCCCGGTTGAGGTTTAAGTTTTGGTTTTTTTGGCTAAAAATACAATAGTTACCCCCTTTTTCTTTGATTTATTCAACACGACGTGAATGCAACGAGTCTTTTACTTATATAGAGGTTCTGAATGTAGGGATCTAGGCTTGCTTTAAACCCTAGATCCATGTCCCAAAGCTGGATCCTGTCTGCTTTGCAGATAGCTGGTGAGGGAAGCTATATTTATGGGATCTCTTTGCGAGAGACCCGTTGCCCACGTCGGGCTAAAATCATGAAAAAGAAAAAACTATGGTATTTGTCATTTACCATTACTTATTCGGACTATAGTGGATTTAATTTTCCCAGAAGAGTTCCTTGTTCCATGCACGGTCTGTGTTTAACATATATATATATATATATATATATATATATATATACATATTAGGGTGTGTCAATTTTGTCAACTTTTTTCAAATCAATTTTGGTAGTGAAAATATAGTGTCTTTGCAAAACTTGAAATTGGCCAACCAAAATGAAATAAAATAACCCTTACCTACATCAATTTTACCTTAAAGTTTCAGAAATTGACTCTTTTACTAAATAATAGGACATAAATTGATTAACTATTCATCTGTCACAGAATTATCCCACTGATCGCATATGGAGTGTTTTCAAGGTCATGTAGTTGTTGTACAATTTACAAGTCACAACATGAATAGAACTGTCCCTCACTCTCAGTCCTCAGTTGCCTCTTAGATGTCATAGACGGTGGTTTGCTGTTATTGCTCTTGTACCTACTTCATAGTTATTCTACTAGACGAATACTACAGTTTAACTGTAAGTATGGATTATTGATTATTACAATTATTTATTATCATCATATTCTTCTGTCTAATTATGTTGTAATCCCATGAAATATTTTTTTATTGAATTTTAGAACATCGAATGACTAAACTTTGAAACATCGTAATTGATATAGTAAAATACTTAAATGTTTTTCTTTCTTTTCAGATATTCCTAAGATGCCAAAATTGAAGACAAGAGGTCAGTCGTCATGCCGCTTGAGCCTGTTAGTCGGTACAGGCAAGGAGCTTCCCGTATCAGAACTACCAACAGTGCGAGACAGGGCCGGCGCTAGGAAGTGCGGGTCCCAATTAGAAAATTGTTAGCGCCTTGCGGGGCCCTCTACCCGTTGTCGTTTCAAAGTTGTAGTGACAAGAAATTTCGCTAGAGCACCTCTTTGTTTTTCATTTTCAGCTGCCTTAGCCTTGGCCAGTGCTCGTTTCTGATTGCCGCTCAAATACTTTCGCCCTTTGTCTCTATCTCTGCTTGTGCTTGCCATGATGACGATGATGTAAGGGCTTTTTCAATTACTTTTCTTTTAAAAAAGCTAAACGGCGACGATAAACTGAAATTACAAAACAAAAAACAAAATCATTCACAATAAAGACTCCCTGGCACTGAAAAATAATAAAGATGTGCATGTATGCATCTAATGATTAAAGCAAAAGATTTCATGATTTTTAAAAGCCTGGGAGTAAGAAGAAAAGCGCAGGGGGCAAAAGAACAAGCTCTAGTAAATAGAAATGTAAATGCTCTCTATGATAATGAGGCAAAAACTAGTTAATTTAATATGTAGGATCTACTTACCACCACGTTTCTCTGTTACATGCAGGCTTAAGACACTTCAAGTTTGCAGTTTGGACATATAAACAATTTGGACATATTTAACAAACAACACAACTTTACATTCCAAGCTTTATGTTATATAATCTCATTAACAGCCCTCTTTCTGTGTTGAGGGTTTGAATATCGTCCACAAATTACCTTTTTTTTAAAAAAGCTAAACGGCGACGATAAACTGAAATTACAAAACAAATAAACAAACGATTAGCAATAAAACATTGAAACATAGATATACGAGGACGGACTGAATAGTTTCACTGCCTTCACAGTAACAAGAAACTTCGTGCACACTGGACACTCATTAATTCATCATAGCGTCCCCCACTCGAGCGCGTGCGCGGGGTCCCCTCGGGGCGCGGGGCCCAATTTGAACAAATCGGTCTAATCGGCTTAAAACCGGCCCTGGTGCGAGACATGCTGAGACTAGGGTTACTCCTTCGTGAACAAAAGACAAAGGATAGAAGGAACTACACAGAGAAAGAGCTCATAAGAGACATGATTCCCCCTCTTCTGCATCAGTGCAAAAAAGTTGTGTTATTCAAAGCACCTGTACTCAATCAGTATAGAACTATTGAGCTAAAATTAACAAAGCTGTGGCACAAAGCAGTTGAGACATCACTTGGTAAAGGAAAACTAGCAAAGAAAAATAAATTTCTGCACACACTTGATACTCTTCTTGACATTTTTAACTGTCAGTGTCCCATAGAGTTGTGTTCTGAAGCCAATTGTTCTCCCTCATGCAGAAGAGAACCTCACCCTCACATTGATTGTCGCTGTCCTCGTGAGAAGAAGATCCCTGTTTTGGAGCTGGCTTTCATAAAGGCGCAGAGAACAAAGGCAGGAGGCCAAGGAAGTATGCAGATTGGTTCGGCAGATTATTCAAAAACCAAAAAACAGATTGTTATTGCTAAGAAAAAAGAGAAAATCCGAGAAAGGGAAGAAAGGAAGAAAAAGAAGAGTGAAGAAGCCACCCAAAGAGATGAAGAGCTCTATCAAGAGGTTTCTCACTTCTTTGAAAGCTCTTCAGATGAACAGAAAGAAGCAACATCAGATGATAGCTCCAAAATGCCATCAGAACCTTCGCCGAAGAGAATGAAATACAACACTAAAGACATCTCAAACATTGCCCTTGCCAGTATTCGCCACCATACGGGGCTACGAGAGACTGCAGAGATTGCCACTGCCGCTTGGATAGATGCAGGCCTCATCAGCCGAGAGGATACATCCTTAGTGATAGATCATAATAAGATAAGAAGAGCACAAGAAAAAATAATGAAGGAAATATCTGATCAGCATGAAAAAGATTTGAAGGAGGAAGGTCTCTCTTGCCTTTTGTTTGATGGAAGAAGAGATGACACAAAAGTTCTCCTAGAGGTAGAGGGAATGGACAGAAAGTTTCCCGGTCTCATCAAAGAAGAACACTACTCTGTGTGTTCCGAACCTGGTAGCCGCTATTTGTTTCACTTTGTTCCTGAAGCAGAAGTAGAAGGCAAGAAACATGCAGAGGCAATTCCTGATCAAATAATATGTTGGCTTCAAGAAAGAAGACTTGACAGTTCACTGCAGGCCGTTGGTGGAGACTCAACTGCGGTGAACACTGGATGGCAGGGCGGTGTTATGACGCATTTAGAGAAAAAACTTGGAAGAAGGCTTGTTTGGATTGTATGTGATTTGCACACAGGGGAACTACCTCTTCGTCGTCTCATCCAGGAACTTGATGGTCCTACAAAGAGCAACAACAAGTGGTCAGGCCCCCTTGGCAACATGCTATATGAAGCAACGGAATTAGAAATAAATACAAAATTTCCAAAGGTCGAAGTAGGCCCTCCCCTTCCAGTGTTGTCTGAAGAAGTTATCAAAGACCTCAGCACGGATCAATCTTACGCTTATCGTATTGTTCAAGCAATCAGATCAGGAGAGTTGCCTCAAAATCTGGCTCTCTTGGAGATTGGACCCGTAAGTCACAGTCGTTGGTTAACTACAGCGATTCGTTTCTGCAGGATTTGGGTTTCCAAATATGCACTGAAGGGCAAAATGCTACAGAATTTGATGTTGATTGTTGAATTTATTATTGGGTTTTATCTTACTCACTGGTTCAATGTAAAACTTAATCCAATGTGGATGGAGGGGCCCAACCAGATCTTGTTTCAATTACAGCTATTGAGAACCCAAAGAAAAGTAGTGGTGGACATCGTGTTACCTGTGGTGAGAAGGTCCGCTTGGTATGCTAGGCCGGAGGCAGTTTTGCAAGCAATACTCTGCAGCCAATGTACCAAAGAGCGAACTGAGGCTGTGGAAATCATTCTAAAGCTTAGAGGAACATCACTAGATGATGACCAGCTGGGAGACTGCTCTGTTCAGACAAGGAAGGTACCTCCGATAAACGTCAATGCCACGAAATTGTCAGAATTAGTTAACTTGAGTTCGGAAGTTTTGGAGCCACCACTGACAACAAACAAAGATGGCCTTCTCACACTCAGAGTGTGGAGAGATGTGTGAAAATGGTCACAGAAGCAGCTAATCAAGTTTACAGTCACGAGAGGCGAGAAGGGTACATCAAAGCGCAAGTAGCAAGCCGAATGCTGATGTCAAGGAACCGCAGCAAAAAGGACATGACTGCAATGGTTACTTTCAAATAAAGACTTTGAATGATATCTCATTGCCATTTTAAATGTTGATAGGGTGTTTGCGCACATTTGTTATTTTGTTACGAATTTACGGAAAAATGGGATTTTTGAATTAAAATTGATGTAGGTAGGAGTTATTTTTTATTGTTTTTGAAGCAAGGATATTATTTTGTATGCCAAATGATTACATTAAATTGCTACCAAATCACATGATTTTCAATTTAGTCATTTCACCCCCAAAATTGACACACCCTACTACATATACACATATACATAGACACACACACACATACACACACACACATATATATATATATATATATATA
>JAJOZX010001895.1:345000-402500 GCA_023014485.1 Bathynomus jamesi | reverse complement strand
GACCTTGTAGATTGGAAACCTGCGGTGAAGTTGACCGTCCGGTGTTACTGTTACATACTTCGAGATGATCGTGGAACCGGTAGCGACCTTCTTGCTGAGAGCTTGCTTGAGGGAACGGACCGTTCTGCGGACACTGAAGTACGCTTCACGAGAATTGCTTGAAAGACGGTGACCGGCTGAGATCGAACGCGGCTGGTTTCGAAGGAGTGCTGTTGCAGGTTGACGGCGGAAGGTCTTACTTGATGATAAATCGGAGCCTTGAAGGAATAGCAGGCCGCTCTCCGGCGAAGGCCGGAGAACGGGTGACGTGAAGAGAGTTGCTGCTGACGAAGGTGGAGACCAAGACGAGAAAAGTGACAAGTGACAAGTGAAAGAGATTCAAGGAAAAAACTGCGTTTTATAGTTCTTGGTGACGTCCTCTGGTGGACGCTTCGTGAAATACCAAAGCATCCATATTTCTGTGGGCTTGTTTCATGCCCACGTGTAGCTGTAACGGCTGTTTTTTGATTACATGCTATTCTAAGATGTGGACGGAAGACAACAATATGAAGTTTAACACCGGGAAATTTCAGCTATTACGGTACGGAAAAAGAGAAAACCTAAAATCCATGGAATATTATACCCCAAATGGACAGGAAATTCAGAGAAATTCCGGAGCAAAAGATTTAGGGGTTGTAATGACAGATGATGCGAAATTTGAAACATAAAATAAGATAGCAGTAAACAGAGCAAAGAGAATAACGGGTCAGATATTGAGAACCTTTAAACGAAGGGATAGGAATGTAATGATTCCTCTACTGAAAACCCTGATAATACCCAAATTGGAATATTGCTCTTTCCTAACATCCCTATATGAAAAAAAGTAGACATTAGACAGCTGGAAGGGATCCAAAGAAGCTTCACAGCCAAGATCAATGGGTGCAAAGAACTAAATTACTGGGAAAGGTTACGAGAACTAGATCTATATTCACTGGAAAGGAGAAGAGAGAGATACACCATTATTTACACTTGGAAAATAATGGAGAAACTAGTCCCTAATCTTACTCTGAATCCTATAACTCCCCAAAAACGGTGGAAAGTAGAAGCGGCAGACTGTGTTGTATTTCCAAATTGAAGGCGAGACAGGGAACATCCTTAACCCTGAAAGAAAATAGTTTCGTAGTGAGAGGACCAAAACTGTTTAATCAGTTGCCCAAAGACCTAAGAAACACGAAGGGAGTTGCAGTGGAAATCTTGAAAAGAAGACTAGACGCCTGGCTCAGAACAATCCCCGATGAGCAGGACGTACCTGGGTATGTGAGGTGGAGAGCGCAAGAATCCAACTCACTACTTCACCAGGCCAACTCGAGAGGAGGGGCGACAAGCTTGACCTTCGCGAAATGAGAAATCATCGCGCGAAACCTTTGTAAGGTTGTAAGGTGTGTGTATATATATACAGTATATATATATATATATATGATGCAATCCACAATGAAAAAGAAAAATTATTCCAAGGTCTTTCAGCAATACACCTCGTCAGGGAATTCATCTCATATACCATATACACCTTACCTTACAACCTTACAAAGGTTCCGCGCGATGATTCCTCATTTCGCAAAAGTGAAGCTTGTCGCCCCTCCTCTCGAGTTTTATATATATATACACACAGGGTTTTTCAGGTCGACCCTAGAAATATGGAAGTTGGCGGAATTACTATGACAAACTGCAAATACCAAATACCAAATACAAACTACAAATTCCGCCAATTTCCCAAGTTACATATTTCTAGGGTCGACCTGAAACACCCAATATATATAGTTTGTTTTGCCGGTGTAACGGGTACACGTGTTTCGATCGAAGTAGGAATAAAAGCGGTATTACAGTAAAATTCCTGCAGTTAATCAGTTTGAAGCAGTGCCAATATTTTGAGTGAATTCCCAGTGCACAGTGATATTTCTCTTTGAGAAGTAAATATCGCGGCATATGTAAAAAAAAAAGCAAATAAAAACAAAGCGAATTAATACGCTAGTGTATGCCTAGAAGGAAATGGTCTGTAAATACCAAACTCCAGATGCTAATGTATTTTTGTGTTAACTGGATGCCGCTAAAGCGTTTGATCGTGTTAATCATGACAAATTATTCATGAAACTTGTAAATCGTAATGTACCTGGTTACTTAGTCCGTATATTAATATTCTGGTATAATGACCAGAAAATGATTGTAAGATGGGGTGGGGTTAATTCAGAGCCATAATCTGTGACCAATGCTGTCAGGCAGGGAGGGATACTATCCCCCCACTTATTTAATATTTATATGGATAATCTATTTGTTGTGCTGAACACCTGTAAAATAGGCTGCTATATTGGTACAATGATTGTTAATTATCTGATGTATGCATGCAGATGATCTAGTTCTTATTTCTCCATCTGTAAAAGGGCTCAGCACACTTTTGAAGGTGTGTGAAAGGTATGGGAAGGATAACGGCATAAAATATAATCCTGATAAAAGTCATGTTATGATTATGAGGACCAAGGCCAACGAGTATATAAAATTTTCTGAATTTCAATTAAATGGTATGGTGCTGTCAGAAGTAACCCAGACTAAGTATCTTGGAAACGTACTAACTGATAGTCTTTCAGATGACTGATATTCTAAGGCAATGTAGACAATTATATGCTCAGGGAAATACTTTGGATAGAAAATTTCATACGTGTACATTAGATGTTGAGTTGATTTTGTTCCTAACTTTTTGTACTCCAATGTATACAGCTCATTTGTGGTGGAACTACAGGATGTATAATTTGAGGAAATTATATGTTGCATATAATAATATTTTTAGGAGTTTATTAAGGACTCCAAGATTTATAAATGGTACTCCTTCTAGTGTCAGTATGCTGTTTGTAGTCAATAAGGTGCCTAACTGTGCCAGTGTCACTCGCGATTTTGTATTTAGATTTATCACTAGGCTTGGTGAGTCAGTCAATAAGATAATAGAAGCCATGGTTAGTGGACTGGTCACCGATATATTTTATAACTCTCAAATCTAGAAGCATTGGCGTAGGCAATTGTATGTGTATTATACACAGTGATTCACTGGCCTACTTAGTCAGTGCTCCAGACAACTAGCTCTTAATCTTCTATGGACCTCTTGTACAGGGTGTTTATAAAGTCCCTATTTATTTCAGTGAAAACGTAGCAAAAAGGATAAAATTCAATAACAATATAATAAAAGGCATACATTTAATGAATACTTAAGCATATGATTCTACATGAGCACCATCAGTATCTCTACAGAGTTCGAATCTGTCAGCAGCATTGCGGAACACATTTTGGAGCATGACAGCGGTTATTTTTGTAACTGCTGTTACGATACGAGCACGTAAATGTCCCAGCTTCATTTGTTTATTTGTTTGTTTGTTTCAAAGTGTTTCTTTGTGCAGATATTATGTGAAAGATAATTGCAGATATAAGAGGCGACAATGTATATATGAACATCCCCCAATATGCAATTTCTTCTATAATAATGGTAACTGTAAATTCGGAGAGAGATGCAGATTCTACCACCCGGACATTTCCAGGATTACGCAAAATATGGAACCTGCAAATATGGAAAAAAAATGCTACTATCAACATCTCCCGACGAACCCAAAGGACAAAGTTTAAAGGACAATAGGAATAACAATAATAATACGAATAACAATAGGAAATTTTTTTTTTCAACATCACAGACACAATACGGCTGCTAAATGTCACAATGCATGCAGTTGACACAGCTGGAAAGCCCCGAGTCAAACCGGTTCCGGGCAAGAAGCTACCAGAACAGGTAGGTGGAAAAGGATCTCTCCCGGAGGACCATAGGGCAACTAAACACGCGATACCGAAGGAAAACAAGCTTGAAATGCACAAGGGGCAACGAAAAACGAAGAACATATATATTGTCCCGGCTAATATTCAAGGAATAAAACCAAACCAATCACTCAAAGTTTCGTACCCGAAAAGATTTATGGACGAAACAAGAGCGGACATTGCATGCCTCACAGAAATTCATCTTAAAGATTGCCAAGGAAATTGTGAAAACTGCGAACATTGTATTGATAAGAAAGAGATAAATATAGAGGGCTTCAACTTACTAAGCGCTGATAGAACAGCGAGACTTGAGGGTGGCTGTGCTATATATGTACATGAAGGTCATATGATAGAGACGGTAATAAGTAAATCAAACAGTTTTATGGGACTCCTAGCAGTGAAAATAGAAAAACTAAACGTGACCTCCAAATACTCCAACCAAAAAATTCTCGGATGCCATTGATGATACCAGAAACCTAATAAAGGCCATAAACCCTCCATTCCCCAATATAATGCTCTGCAGAGACTTTAATTTCCCATTTATAAAATACAAAAAAGTGGATAGAAATATACAGTATATATATATATATATATATATATATATATATATATATATATATATATATATATATATATATATATATATATATATATATATATATATACACCAGTACAGGGAGAACACAAGAGAAGATCAGGAGCAAGCAAAAATGTTGATGGCTCTCACAAACGAGTTTATGTTGATAGAGGAAATAAAGAAAATACCAAAAAAAATAACTGCCTGGATCTGGTATTCACGAATAACACGAACTTCATTGCTGATATAAAAATAACCCCAACCATTATCTCAGACCACATCTTAATCGAGATATCAACAAATATGGCAACAACATTAAAGAACAATACACATATTAACGAAAGAAGCAAATTTGAGGCCCTTAACTTAAACTCCAAGACTATAAATTGGGAAGCAATCAGATCACACATGTCTCAAATAGAGTGGAGAACAGTTTTAGAGAATGAAACAACTGAAGAAATGCTAGCAACCTTGGAAGAAAAGACGCTCAGAATTTTAGAAAAATATGCTCCGAAATCACAGCCAAAAGGAAAGAGGGGCTGGCTAGAGAGGCAAAAGAGAAGAATATTCCGCAAAAGAAAAAGAGTGGAGGCGACGTTAGCTAATTCCGGAGACAACAATGCCAGGAAAGTAATACGACAAAAACTAGAGAGTATTGATAAGGAAATACAAACCCTGATTAAGGGCCATACAGAGAGGGAAGAGGAAAAGGCGGTAGAAGCAATAAAGGAAAATCCAAAATACTTCTACAGTATAGCTACACGAAAAGGAAAACAAAACCTCGCGCCACTATCGGGCCCTTAAGGAAATTAAATAATGAACTAACCGACGATCTAAAAGAAATATCTGAAACAGTGAGAGCCCAGTATGAATCAGTCTTCAGTACCCCAAAAAGTGACAAAACGATACCTGACATAGATGCATTCTTTGAAGAGAAATTGCAAGGAGAGTGTATAACAGACTTTGATTTTACCCTCAGAAGATGTAGCGAAGGCTATAGGGCAAATGAAACAACATTCAGCTGCAGGTCCGGACAATTGGAACGTATTATTGATTAAAAACTGTAAAAATGAAATAGATACACCCTTATACTGGATATGGAGAAGATCCCAAGACACTGGGGAAATACCGAGCATCTTGAAAAGAGCAAACATTGTCTCTATATATAAAGCAGGGGCGTATTTAACGTCGTTGCAATCGGTGCATACACCAACGGGCCCTTGACACGCGGGCCCCTAAGAGTAAAAAAAAATCAATATTAAAATTGAGGGTAGATCGAGCACAATAACAAAAAAATAAAGCATCAAGTGCGATCGCCTCTTCGTTTGCGTAAAAGCTTAGTTAGAAAAAGAAGAAAGGATCGCTTAGCGAGTCATCCCGCTTAGCAAGCGAGCTTCCAGTTGTCAGCTGTGTGTGTTTACAATCAAACATTCCCTCGCATGTCATGCACGTACAGTACGTAATTATGATAAATATTTTGCAGCTATTGGTATATTTTTTCAACAGTTGGAAATTTTGTGCTATTTTGCCAAATTGTTGAAAAAAGTGTATAGATGTGTTCAGACGGTAACAGCGCCGTGATTCAGATGTCTACTGCTACGTCGCATTGTGTGCGACAAGTTGGTCTTCAAGAGCAAAGGCAACATGTGCTCTGCTTATCAACTTTGAAAATGTTATTGGCTGCCTTGAAGACATCGTTGATATGAAACATGACAATGATGAAGTCTCCCAAGCAAATGCTTTGCTGCAAAACTTGAATTATGAGTTCCTGGTTACATTAGTGTTTTGGAACAAAGTTCTGCAGATAATTGACGTCACCGCTAAGTTGTTGCAGAAAAAAAATAATGACCTATTTCAAGTTGTTTCTTTTATGGAACGCACCAAAATTGAACTGCAAGAATTGCGATCAGATTCCGCATTTGCAGAGATAAAGAATTCAGCTTCGAAACGATGGATTGATGCAGATTTTGACAAAAGTGAAATGGTTTTTCCAGAAAAGAGAGTGCGCAGGAAGAAAAAAATGGCTGGTGAACGAGCACAAGACGAGCCAATAACGGTAGCGGAACAGCGATTTCAGGTGGATGTTGTGAATCAGACGTTAGATGGAATGATTAGCGAACTGAATGACCGAATTAGTGGTTTAAAAGAAATAACAAATCTTTTTGGCTTTTTGCACCCAGGTCGCTTTAAAACACTGTCTGCTGCTGACATTGAATGTAGAGCGGAAGAATTGCGCAATGAATTTAACTTTCTTCTGCCATCACTAGCAAATGAAATGATTCAGTTTCAGTCTTTGTACTTTTCAAGTGAAAATTCAGTTCTTGATCGAGGAATACTAGGATATCTTGAGTTTCTTGTGAATGAAAAAATTTATAACGTGTTTCCTAATTTAGAACTAGTTTTTCGTTTGTTTGTTGCACTTCCAATCGGGATATCAAGTGCTGAAAGGTCATTCAGTGTTTTGCGCAGGATTAAAACACACTTACGTTCTAGCATGACAAGGAAAAGAACATCTGAGTTGGCTCTGTTAACTATTGAAAGAGATAAGTTGTTTAATATTGACATGGAAAATGTTATCACAAACTTTTTGTCATCTAAAGCAAGACGCGGTGTTTATTTGTAATAAATGGCATACATCGGTCACGATCGGTGAGTAGGGAAGTGAATCTGAATTATAGACCCTTCGACCATTTCTGATCATTGCAGATCAGGGAATTTTCCATTATACAGGGTGTACATAAAGTCAGGATCTATTTTTGTGAAGCACTTGGAAATTATATGGAATTCAATCATAAAATGATAAAGTGGTAACATTTATTAAATAATTAAGAGTAGGATTCGACGTGACGCCCATCAGTATCCCTGCACAGCTCAAATCGTTCCGCAGCATTTCTAAACACATTCTGGAGCATTTGCGGGGTTATGTTATCTGCAGCAGTTCGTATACGTGTACGTAAGTTTTCAAGACTCGTAATCTTCGTCTGATAGTCGTGCGATTTGATAAAGCCCCATGCAAAGAAATCTAAAGGGGTTAAATCTGGTGATTTCGCTGGCCAAGGTCTGTTGCTTCCGCGTCCGATCCAGCGATTTGGAAAACGTCCATTTAGATAATCCTGAACAATTTTGGCATAGTGACAAGGAGCACCATCATGTTGATAGACGACGGTACTAACAATCCTATCCCCAATCAGCTGAGGTTCAAGGAATTGCTGCAACATGTCCAGATAACTAAGCCCCGTAACTGTAGCTTCAGCAAAGAAAAAAGGACCATAAACCTTAGATTTTGTTAAACCCATCCAGACATTAACTTTAGGTGAGTCTCTTTCCCAATTTTGGACGAAATCATTCGGTCTTTCATCTGCCCAAATTCGACAGTTATGGCGATTTACTTTTCCACACGTATGGAAAGTGGCTTCATCACTAAAGAGAATGTTGTCCATTAAATTATCACTCCAGATTTGTTCTACGAGATCAGCACACACAGCACTTCGTCGAGTGAAATCTTCTTCATGTAAATCATGTAAAACCTGCAAATGATAGCTTTTCTTCTGCAAATTAACTTTCAGAATTTTGTGCACAGATGACGTCGGGAGGCCGAGTCTGTGTGATGCAGCACGAACGGACGTACGTGGCTCCTCAGTGATAATTCCGCGTACTGCATTCACGGTAAGATCTGACATACACGGTCGTCCTGATCTTGCTTCATCATTTACAGATCCCGTTCGTTTAAATTTGTTCACCAATTTTCGTATTGTCTTGTCTGTTGGCCCCGGCTTATGAAATCTCCTTCTAAACTTCTCTCTGATGTCATTGTATTTCTTTCCCTCGATTCGCCAAATTACTATTGCCACACGCTCTTCTGTATTCATTCTAAGGGCTTCTAAAAAAAAAAATAGAAAAAAATAATTATTTCACAAAAATAGATCCTGACTTTATGTACACCCTGTATATGACAAGTGTTTGTAGAATTTTATAGCATGTGCATTTTCATACTGTAGGCAAGATGGAAACTACTCCTAAATTTTTTTTTAATATTTTTGTTGCTTTCAAAAAATCTATAGCTAATTTGTTCAAATTCAAGTTATATGGAGACAATAAGTTGCTCATACTAGGCATACAGAAGTCCATTTTTTCTGATTCACAATAATATCAGTATAATACAACAGTAAAAATGTATATATATATATATATATATATATATATATATATATATATATATTATTCATACATCTTCGTTGGTTTATTGTTTTTCTACTCCTTTGCTTTTAGTTAAGTTTTAATTTGAAGCTAGTGTTTGCGTAACCTTACAAAATTCTTGTTTATTGCGAAATTTTTTTTTTTGGAAAAGTGTTCTCTGTCAATGTTAATTTAAATTCATATGCATATGGAACATAATAATTTGTAAGCCTGATAGGCTTCACATTATGCCCTGCTTCTACATTTGTGCGTTATTTGTATAAGGGTTATTGAATGCAAAGCTATTATGCAATGTAGACATAAACGTTTTGTTGTTGTCATTGTTTTTTGTCAATAACATATCTGAGTTACGGGCCCCTAAAAGCACCTGCACCGAATACTTAGAGACCTTAAATACGCCCCTGATCTCAAGAAGCAAAGAACGATAGACCAGTGTCATTGACGTCCCACTTCACCAAAGTATTTGAAAGACTAGTTAAAGAGAAAATCTATGATTTGTTGGAGACATTGGAAAGATTCAACGAAAATCAGCACGGATTCCGATCAGGAAGATCATGCCTATTACAACTTACAGAGCACTATAACAATATCCTAGATGTATTGGAAGGCAATGACAACTACGATGTCATATACACGAATTTTGCTAAAGCTTTCGACAAATATGATCATGGTATAATAGCACATAAAATGAAATATATGGGAATAACAGGCAAAGTGGGAAATGGATCTACAACTTCCTCGGAGAACGTCTATAGGTCGTAAAAATTAAAGGTATATCATCATCAGAATCGGAAGTACACAGCTCAGTACCACAAGGGGCATTACTGGTATATTATTTATCATGCTCAAACAGAGATAGTGCAGTAAACAGCAACAGTATAGTAACATCCTTTGTAGACGATACAAAGATCAGTAGAAAAATCAACGATGGAAATAAAGTGGAGGCCTTGCAAAGGTACACAAACAAAATATACAAATTGTCAGAAGACAACATGACATTTAACATCGAAAATTTCAGCTCTTGAAATATGGTAGAAGTGAGGAACTTAAACAGATTGCATATTATGCTCCAGCTAGAAAGGAAATTCAAAGAACCACGAAAGCGATCGATTTGGGGGTAATAATGACCGATGGTGCGAAATTCGAAACACAAAATCAGATAGCGATAAACAAAGGAAAAAGAGTCGCGAAACAGGTACTGAGAACGTTCAAAAGAAGGGACAGGACAGTAATGATTCCTCTGCTAAAAACATTGATCAAACTAAAACTTGAATACTGCTTAGTCTTGAGGTCCCCATATAAAAAGGAAGAAACTGATAAACTAGAAGAAACTCAGACATTTCACAGCTAAGACTGATGGATGCAAAGAACTCAACTACTGGGAAAGACTACGTAAACTAAATCTGTACTCCCTAGAAAGAAGAGAGAGGTACACCATAATCTACATATGGAAAATGATAAAAAAACTGGTACCAAACCTCAAACTAAACCCAATTACCACCCAAACAACGCTGGAAAATAGGAAAGGCAGAATGTATAGTGTTCCTAAATTAAAGGCTCGACAAGGGACATCTTCAACACTGAAGGAAAATAGCTTGGTTGTCAGGGGTGGGGGCAAGACTTTTTAACCAGCTTCCAGGAACGTTACTGGAGTCAAAGTTGAAGTCTTCAAAAGAAGACTAGATGCCTGGCTCAGGACGGTACCAGATGAGCCGGGTGTACTTGGCTATGTGCGGTGGAGAGCGCAGGAAAGCAACTCGCTCCTCCACCAAGCCAGGCCTGAAGGTGGGGCCACCAGTTTGACCTTCTTGTGAAGAGAGACCAACACACAGAAAAAAAAAATATATATATATACTGTATGAACAATGTTATACAGGTACACCCCGCTTTGCGCAATTTGAGGTTACCGGTTGATTAATTAAGAACCAACCCCGTAATAAAGCGGAAACACTCACGAGGTTACGAGGTTCGAGAATTCTCAAGTCCAATCGAGCGAACATTCGAGAACATTACCAAGGATTTGAATTCCACACAAAATATTGAGAAGACCACAGAAGACATTGTTTCATCATCTGAAGAGGTTGGGTTCGAAGAAGTCGAAAGGGATACTGAGGAGTTGAAGCAATTGGATGCGCTCAATGAAAAAGAGGATGCTGAATCCGAAGAAATTCTGTCCCTAACTCGAGTTTTGACTTCGAAGGCTTTATCAGAATCCTTCAAGCATATTGAAATAGCCTTGTCCATTCTCGGCGAACATGACTCTGATGTGGAAATGTTCTCAAAGGTTGCCAGGAATGTCAGGCATTCAATTCAACGCTACAAAAAGCTTCGTGCTGAGAAAGTTCGGAACGCGAAACACGCTTCCATAATTTATTTTCATCCCTCAAATGCGCCTTCAACAACCCTTCCAACGCCTCCAACAACCCTTCAAGCCTAAATTCCATTTTCAAGTTTCCCTTTATTCGCTCTTAGCGCCTTTGCCACCTTCCCCCCTTAGTTTATGTAAGTACATACTTACAGTATTTGTTTATTATTAATTAGCACCTTTGCTACCTTCCCCATTAGTTTATGTAAGTACATACATACGTACAGTTGCCCGCAGAGCTGGGCAGTATTTAAATACATTTGTATTTAAATACGTATTTAAATACATTTGTGTATTTAGAGCTGTATTTATAAATACATTGTTTTTCATGTATTTAAATATAGTATTTAAATACTTTAATGAGTATTTAAATACAATGTATTTAAATACTCAAAATATAAAAATGTAAATACTTTTACTGGTTTAATACACGTTCTGTACTAGCACAGTACGACGCGTCGACAGTGTAGTACAGCATGGTTCATGTTTCAACGTGTCAGTTCAATCAGTTGTGTGCCACTCTTAGTCGAAAGCGGTTGATTTCTTTATCGTGTGCGTGTCATGGCTTAGTGAATTAGTGATTGCATATGTTAAAATTTGTATGTATTTAAAATGTATTTACAAATGTATTTAAATACAATTGATGTATTTTGTATTTAGTATCTAAATACATTCGTAAAATGTATTTAGTATTTAGTATTTAAATACATTTCTCCCATGTATTTAGTATTTAGTATTTAAATACATTCAATGTATTTATTGCCCAGCTCTGGTTGCCCGCATATACTATACAGTATAGTGTTCCTCATCTCACAGGCGACTCCGTACATGTGGCAACGCCACAGCGACATTCAAGGTACCCCAAAGTGGGAAGGTGGGGTGGATGGGGGACAACCGAGTCCAGCAACATATAACATTGGCATACAGTTAAGGCACTGTTCAAAAATTACGTCACACTATTTTTGCTAAAACCTGACCCTTCCCCCCCTGTAACGTTCCGTAATGTGTGGGGTGTGGGGTGGGAGAAGTGTTACATAACATCTTAGGGGTGCCTGCTCTAGCGTTACAGAACGTTCCTGGGGGATCTGGGGTGTCAGTTTTAGCAAAAATAGCGTTACGTAATTTTCGAACGGTCCCTAATTATAATGTAATGTCTGAGTTCAACGTTGTTCACGATCATATTAATCGTTTATCTTTATGAACACAATGTTTACTAGTCTTATATAGTAATAAGGTTCCATCATGATTACTGCAAGTCTATATGAACAAATACCACAACACAACTTTTTATATACTAGTGAATTCGAACCAAAAATAGACATTACACAACCATCCTCCACACTCCCTCATTCCCCTTCCCCACCCACCAGTCTCGCGTATCTTAAATCATTATGTAACAATACTAATAAAACTGTTTGTAGAGTCCGTGTGCAGCTTTAAACCTTTACTAACTTACGAATCTACACGATTTATATATATATATATATATATATATATATATATATATATATATATATATATATATATATATATATATATTAGGGTGGTCCAAAATTTGGGCTAAAATTTCAAAATAGTGGGAAATGCTCTCCACATGGCTGCCTTATTCCTTTAGATGTGAAGTGATTTTGTGCAAAATATCTGTCGATTCAGTAGATAATGAGAGGTCGCTATGATTTTCACATTTTTAATTAATTAATTAGCTAATAATTTTCTACCCGCTTCATTTTTAGAGGACGCGGCAGTCACGCCACATTGACTCCGTCCACCTTTCAGAGTATGATGCAATTGTTCGATTTCTTGTGTAATGATCCAGTACTTCACAAAGGCACTGGAGCCTAAACAATTGCGTGATGACTACGAGGAATTGCTACGACTCTGCCTCACCTTCCTCGGGTGCCGTGATGAGAAAGAAGTCAAGGTCCGCCGCGCTCGAGGACCAACTCATCATGCACGCTGGATGGCAAAGGCCATATACGTCCTCAAAATTTATCTGTTCAAGCATCAACTACAGCTGACAGCACGTGAGACGGAGAATATCACCGAGCTCTCTCTGTTTATCGCCTTGGTCTACGCACGTTTATGGAACGAGGCCCCCGTCGGAATCAACGCTCCTTTCAACGATATTCTGCTTGTTAAAATCTTGCAAAAGTACTCAAATCAGACAATTTCCAAAGCAGCATCCACAGTTCTTCAACGGCACCTGTGGTATCTTGGAGAGTATCTCATCGGCCTTGCATTCTTCGATCCTAGAGTCGATGCCGAGACCAAACGAAAGATGGTCGTAAACCTCCAACGTAACGAGAATACCACTGTTACTCGTCGATTGAAGCTTGAAGGAAACATTAAAGATTTGAATTTGTCTGAAATGGTCACCAAAAGGACCCTGGGAATCTTCAATCTGTTAAAGAAAGAAGGAGGGAAGGCAGCGGATGATACCTTCCTGAGGACCGATCCCAATTCCTGGACGGAGGATGATTGCTTTCAAGAGTTTCGACGCATAGCGGTCAACCTAAAAGTTGTCAATGGTTCGGCGGAGAGGGGTATCATCTTTATCAAGGCATATAATACATCTTTGACGAAGGATGAAGAACAAAAACAATTCATCCTCCGATCAGTAGCAAAACATCGCCAAGACTACTCATCGTCTTCGAAGGAGTCAGTGATGAAGCGTTAATCTAAATAATGATGTATATTATAAACGAATGATATATGTAATTTTCTACCAAACATATCATTTTTGTTCTTTAAAAATTAATCCATTTTCTTTAAGAGTTATTCTGTTTTCTAAAAAAAATAAGCTGTTTTCTTAGAGATTTAATCTGTTTTCAAACAAATAAACTAGTATTTGCCCTTGTTTTTTTCATTTTTGAACCCAGAAGATCAACCTACTAGAAAATGAGTAGTAAAATGAAATTCATAGCGACCAGTAAATATCATTCAATTAGGCTGAAATTTGGCATGGAGATGTTTGATAGATATAGGAACAGGAGCAGCCATGTGGAGGTAAAAATTACAAAATTTTGTTTTTTGGACCACCCTAAATTAATATATATATATATATATATATATATATATATATATTATATATATATATATATATATATATATATATATATATTGACATTGAGCAAGAAAAAGATTGAGACAGTGTGAGAGAGAGCAAGGTAGAGGGGGCAGAGTTAGTGGGAAATGGCTTATCGATTGTTACACAAAGAACTTGTTAACAGTTTCGATCTGAATAACAGTAACTGATGATCAAAATCACATAAGAATAATCCACGGTTATACTAGCATAAACATATTTATATATACGAGGGCCACTCAATATATTTCGCCCCACCTTTTTTCTTTCTTTCCAAGTTTCCTTGTAAGTTCCAGAAATTTTGTACACAAGTAGTTACATACCTTTTTTACAAGTTTTTATTTTTCCACATAGTCTCCATCCTTTACTACGGCTTTCCTCCACCTCGAAACAAGGGTCTTTATTCTTTGCTGGTAAAAGTCCGCTGAGTTCCGCTGGAGCCACCTTTTAACATCCTCAACAACCTCATCGTCACTCTGAAACTTTCTTCCACGAATAGCATCCTTCATTGGCCCAAACAAATGGAAGTCTGAAGGTGCCAGATCCGGGGTGTATGGAGGGTGGGGTAACACAGTCAAGCGCATTTTTGTGATGACCTCTCTTGTTTGCAAACTGTTGTGTGGTCGTGTTATCGTGCAAAAGAAGGACGTCTTCCAGTTTTCTCTCCGGTCGAACTCGCTTTATACGTCTCTGGAGTCTCTGTAGGGTAGCAATATATGCCTCCGAGTCGATTGTTTGTCCTTTCTTCATAATGTCTACCAGAATCATCCCTTTCATGTCCCAGAAGATGGTGGCCATGACCCTTTCCTGCAGAGGGAACCATTTTTAACTTTTTCTTGCGTGGGGGAGTCTGCGTGATGCCACTCCATGGACTGGCGTTTTGTTTCAGGTTCAAAGTGGTGTACCCAAGTCTCATCCCCAGTCACATTTCGTGAAAGGAAGTCATCCCCTTCTGTCTCGTATCGAACCAACGACTCGGAAGCAATTTCTTTTCTTTGGGCTTTGTGATCTTCAGTCAGTTGGCGAGGAACAAACCGTGAACAAACTTTTGAGCATCCCAGTTGCTGAATTATCGTATTCACACTTCCTTCACTAATTCCTAGCTCCAGTGGTAGCTCCTTGTATGTGACGCGCCGATTTGATCGAATGATGCTGTTAGCACGTTGCATAGTGTGAGATGTCACAGCCGATGCCGGGCGACCGCTGCGTGGCTCATCATCAAGGCTGGCTCTCCCTCTCTCCGATGATCTCACACGTTTAGGCCAGCGTCCAACTGTGCTTCGATCAACAACAGCATCTCCGTAAACGTTTTGTAGACGTTTGTGAATATTTCCAACTGTTTCCTTCTCTGCGGTTAAGAACTCGATAACAGCTCTCTCTTTACGACGCACATCACTGTCAGACGCCAGGTTCAAACTGGAAAAATCCGGTTAAGTGAAGTGCAGAAAGTTCAAACTTACGGCCCAAAAGACATTTCAACCCCATGGCCTATCATTTAGCTAAGAAAAAAGGGGTGGGACAAAATATATTGAGTGCCCCTAGTACTTATAAATTCATATAATATTATACTAATGTTTGTGAAATGACGTTGATGGGCCAAACCGTGGTGTTGACATGGTTACTTGCTGTCGCCGTCCAGGAGAAACTACACATTGGCGTGTCAGTAAAAACCATAAGGTGACAGTTGCATGAAGGAGGATATCACCACCGGTTTGTGGCTGATGCCTATTATATTAATAGTGTTTTCCAGATTGTATTTGCATTGTCAATGTGGAGAGATAATGATTTAATCACGATGGACAGATAAACTCATTAATGTTTTCCAGATTTCCTGTTGCATTATCAGTGTGGAAATATTAGTAGATCTTAACAAGGAATATATACTGTATCGGTGTATAGATACAATGAAACACCAATTCTTTATTACAACAAATATGCAATGGTTGAGAATGTTTTACTAAATATTCTATCATACAAAATAATAAAGTCATACAAAATGCTCACAATTTGCCATAGATTATTAATATAAATGTTATAATGTTATTATAATGTTTCAGACCAATAAAGACCATAGGATCCACTCATGGCTGGTCTACCTAACTGTGTTCGTAATTGTGTATTGTGCATGTCCTCCGTGGTGGCGGAGAGGACCTACAATTTTACGTGGGTTCCGAACCACAAAGCCTTAATTTTACTACCTTAAACTACAGTATACCCAATCTATCAACATATGCGTCTAATCGATTTTTAAACATGTTTATAGACGTGCTACTAATTACTTCTACCGGCAAACTATTCCACATATTTACTATTCTACTTGTCAACTTACACCCGTTATTTCTAGTCCTATTATATTGAGATATTTCGAAAAAGCTATCTCTATCTACGTTATCGAACCCATTCATAATTTTGAAAACCTGGATAAGATCACCCCTTAGCCTCCTAGTCTCGAGTGTAGTCAATTTTAACTCCTTAAGCCTATCCTCGTACGACTTCGACCTAAGCGACAGAATCATATTAGTTGCTCGTCTTTGAACTCTCGATTTTGTCTATATCTTTTCGCATATGCGGATTCCAAAATTGGATCGCGTACTCCAAATGGGGTCTAACTAACGACTTATAAAGAGGAACAATAATATCGCGCAATTTGTACTCACAAATTCCAAGCTATAAAACCTCGCACTTTGTTCGCTTCATTAACCGCTGCTGTACTTTTTTCGCTACTTTTAAATCACCAGTGTAACTCCTAAATCTTTTTCCTGCTCTACGCTTGCTAACTCCTTCCCTGACATACTACGGGGCTCCAATAACCTTAGCCCGCCCGCCCATGGCCTAACCATTAGAGGTACAGCAAAAAAAAAAACAAACTAACATACTTACAAAAAGGAGAATTTAATCCTGCATTTAATGAGAAAAATTAAAACTTGGTGTTCCCGCCATTGGCTTCCAAGACAGCCTGAATTCGCTTTGGGTAGCTTGCCAAAGTGACGTGAATAGATCTGATCGTTACGCAAATTTGCTAAAACAGTTTCAATGTGTTGCGTCATTGTATCCTTCGAAAATCGATTTTGCTGCAGGTTCTTGAAACAAGAGACATTCAAACTTGTCCTTTATAACTGATCCAATGTGTTTCACAGACGTTCAGGTCAGGAGAGTTTCCTGGCCATTCTTCATTTCCAAAGAAATCGATCTCATGGTTCCACAAAACTGTTGAGTGGCTAATGCCTTAAAGCAGGGGCCTTATCATGCAGAAGTGTGGCCTGTCGACATCCATAACACTGTTTGGTTTCTTAGAAAAGGAATGACATGCTGGGATAGAATAATATCACGAAAATACTGTCCATCCCAACTCTGACCATTTGGCTTCAGCACCCACATGACTTCTTTGCAGTGAACAAAACAAACACACACAACACAGTCTGGACTTTTTAATAATTCGCGATAATGTTCATTGTCATCGATTTCATCTGGTTGTCGTGGCCCACACTCGATCATTTTGGTATTAGGCCGACGTGTTACGTAAACAAAAAAATCATCGGAGACAGCTAAATGCATGAAATCATCCACATCCCAATCTTCAAGATAATGAGCAAACCACATTCTGTCATCGATGTTAAGTTGAGTTTTTTCTTGGCTTTGGAAGTTCATGCCAAGGCTTTAAACCTTCCCGATGACGGTACTCGAATGATCTCACCACCTAACGATCTTTCCTCTCAACACTTCGATCTCTCTAGAAAGTTTAGCACAGCTGTTTTCCGCTTACGCGTACCGCTTTCAATGATGTTCCTTTGTTTCCTGAGAGAGTGGCAAATTTGGGCGCCCAGATTTGGTTGTATCCATTTCACATTCAGCCAAAGTTTTATTCCAATTTCTTTTGACGAAGTCCTCACTTCTTCGCAACTTTTTGGCAACCCATGAATGTGTTATAAAGGTGACTCCATCATCACGAGCTTCCCGAATGTATTGCTCGTATGCGATCTGTCCACGTTGCCACTCCGAATCGCCATTAATTGAGAAGCCATGATATTATCACTTTATCAGCTAGAGTAATTTTAATACCTGTAATAAATAAAGAATTTTAATATATTTTTATATCACTAAAACTATTTCGATATACGTAAACATGTAAGCTGCAAATGGGGGCGGGCTTAAGGTTTTTGGAAATCCTTATACGCAAAATTACCGTTACGCGAACCTATATGTAAAATTTTGCACTTATCGACGTTAATCTCATTTGCCATGTGACTGACCAATCAACGATTTTATTTAGGTCTTTCCTGGATTTTACCTCTATATTCGTCATTAATCGCCCTACCATCCAACTTCGTGTCATCGCGCAAACTTTGAAACTGTACTGACTAGGCCGACATCTAAATCGTTAATATATATAAGAAAAAGCAAGGGGCCCAATACAGAACCCTGAGGAACGCCGCTCGCTATATTAGCCCAAGACGACTCCGTTCCATCAACGACCACCCTCTGTTTCCTACCACTCTTCTATCCAATTTATTACTACACCCCTGATTCCATGAGCCTTAATTTTTTCAATGAGTCTTTTGTGCGGTACGGTGTCAAGCGCATTTTGAAAATCTAAATACACTACATCAACCGCCCGATGACTATCGTAAACTTCAACCACACTGAAAAAATTCTAAAAGATTAGTGAAGCAAGATTTGTTACGCCTAAAACTAGGCATCGACCGGTGGTTGTCTCGGTATCGGGCCGATATATCTGTATCGGTATCGGTACCGATACCGGTGGTTAGTAGCTAACGATACCGATAGTTTTTGTTTCTAAGAATAAAAAAACGGGCGTCTTCCAAACAGAAATTTCCCGGCTGCTCGAAAGTTACGTGTATGTTCGTGATTTATCCCGACGTTTCTAGAAATTTCCATGACTCATTACCGCTCTATATAAAGCGAGCCCGTAACCATCGCGTCATCATTTCCTCAGTTCGCAAGTTGTGAATCAGTTCAACAGTGTGTAATAATTTTTTTGTAAATTTATTAACTACTGGTATTGGAGGTGCAATTGCCGTGAAACGCCGCCGAAGTGGTCCGGTTTCTCCGTCCAAGAAAATCGCTCTTTGGGAAAACCTTTCCGATTCAGAAGGTAGCAATCTCGACGATCACGTTCGTCCTATTCTAGTTGAAGAACCCCAAACGAGGGATACGGCCACGAAGTTCACTGTCCCAGACGCACGAGTGGAAACAGCCCTGGACGCTTATTGGTCACAACCTCGGATCGCTGGGGATAGGGATCCATTCATTTTCTGGCGAGAACATTCTGCTGATTTCCCGGAGATTGCCAAAGTTGCTGAGAAGTGCACGAGCTGCCCCTCTGGATCAGTTGACTCTGACGACTTTTCTCAACGGCTGGAGATGTTATCAATACGAAACGAGCCAACATCACCCCAATCAACGCTGAAGAGCAAATCATCCTCCCCAAAAATCTGAAGTTCCTCAATTTTGATTATTGAGTGAACTGTTATATGAGTTACACTTTTTGAATTACAATTTTTTAATTACATTGTTTCCATTACATGACTTTTATTTTGTGAATTCCATTTCTTCAAATATATATATATGTTTTGAATTACAGTACATGTGTCGAATTACATCCTTTGAATCCTATTTTGATATTTTGGACAGATATCGGTAACGGTATCGGCCGATACTTTGCTCTAACTATCGGTATCGGTACCGATACTTTGGGAATTCTATCAGTCGGCCCCTACCTAAAACCGTGCTGCGTATTTCTAACCAAGTTATGCAATTCTAAGTGATCGACTATACGATCCCGATTTATTGATTTCAGTAGCTTACCTACAACAGATGTTAAGTTGATTGGCCTATAATTTCCCGCTGCACCTTTATCGCCTTTCTTAAAGATAGTGTTACATTTGCTACCTTGAAATTATCTGGTACGCATCCCTCAGAAATAGACGCATTAAAAATCTTTGTTAGCGGCACAACAATGCTTTCTTTTAATTCTTTTAGGTGTATGGGATATATGGAATCCGACCCCGGTGATTTATGCATTTTCATTTTATCAATATAGCGCATTACCTCCCTTTCACTAACCACAGTATTATTCAAAATATTACCATTATCAAAAGGTATGATGTCTATGACCGTAGGGATATTCGTTACATCTTCAAGGTTGCCATTTGCTTGTTTTCAGAAACTAGCTCTCCGTTAACATTTTTCAACGGCCCGAAGACACTTTTTACTGGATTCCTATTGTTGACGTATTGAAAGAATCGCTTGGGGTTTTCTTTGCCGTCACGAGCTATGGAGATTTCAAATTCGTGCTTCGACTTTTTTATTACACTTTACGCCTTAGAGATATGTAGTTGTTTCGTAACCACAAATTGTCCTTATCGCACTTATGTAGCCTATAAACCCTATCTCTACTCTTTATAATATCTCCTCCTCTAGAAGTAAACCACAAGGGCTTGTTGTTTACTTTCGTACGCTTAATTTTGTACGGTACACATTAGGGTGGAGCAAAAATATGAATTTTAGAATATCAATTTGGAATACCTCGGAAAAGTTGTAAATGACGCAAATTTAAATGTCCACCGAATTTGAACTTGCTGCTGTTTCAGTAAAAGGCTCCCCCAATGACCTTGAAAAATCGTCACATTTTGAGCCTCAGTCACTCAGTCTTCCTAAAGTGAGTGTAGTGACGAGATGTATTACAGTTTAGCTTAGCCTATTAGCAAAGCTGGGCACAAACCGTTAATCCGTTAATCGTTAATTAACGAAGTTAACTTTTTCGTTAACGATTTAACTTTTAAGTTAACTTTGAAAATCATTATCGGACTAATTAACTTCCGTTACATTTAACTTCCGTTAACTCAAGTCCGTTAACCCAAAAAATTCATAAATAAACGTTTAAAAGTTTCTAATTATTTTCAGTGCTGAGCAGGTGCGCAATTAATCCGCCACTGTTAATATGATGAACGAATTTCCATTTCCGCAGTGCAAAATCAGGCGATATATTTGTTTCCGTCGCCACAATTTGTGTCTTACCAAATATGGTAGTTATTTATGGCATTGGTTTGAGCAAAACATGGTCGACTGTAAAACAGGCGGAAAGATTTGCCATTTGAGTTCAATGTTTCAACTTCTTTCTTTAAGAAATATCACGAGCATTTTAAGGCACTTTCAATAATATATATGTAACAATTACAACAAATAACTACATTCGTTTCATTTGCAGTCTGTCTCTTGCGCACATGTTTGCTGCTGCCAACAGTTGCTGCGACAATCTTCAGGCTTAAGGACTTGAAGTCCAAGGCCTCGTCTACTGCAGCGCCTTGGTCGACGCACTTTTGCAGGCATCGACAAAAGGTTTGGGGCCCCTCCTGGAGGATGACGAATGCCAGCTGGCTGCTCCTTCCATCCCAGGTTTCGCCTCATCTGGTTGGACAAGTATGACAACACCAAGGTCGCCAGGGTGAGGAAAAGCATGGAGGGTACAGTCGAGGAGGAGGCCATGAAGCAGCAGTCCAACCGAAGTGGGCAGCAACAGTGGAGGCAGCAACAACGAGGAGGAGGAGGAGGAGGATGACTTCTTCAGTGCTGTCATCCAGACAAAAGAGAGCAGCAGAAGCCACAGGTCACTCAAGGGCAAGGCCCAGAACTTGGTCAAGACCTGGCTGGAGACCAACTCCAAGGACTTGCTGACAGTGCCTGCCTTCTTGGGTGAGCAAGTGTTGGTGGACTTGTTCATCAAGTTCAACACAGCCATCCCCTCCAGTGCTGCAGTGGAACGTTAGTTCTCTATGGGCAAGGACATCCTGAGGGCCAAGAGATCATCCCTGTCTGATGAAAACTTTGATATGCTAATTTTCATGAAGGGCAACATGCATCTCATGGAGAACGAGAAGAAGAGAGAAAATTAAATTATATATATATTGTGTTTTTCATTTTTTTTATAATAAAAGTTAACGTTAACGGTTTATCGGTAACTTCCGTTACATGTTTAACGAATTAACGGATTAACGGTTAACGAAGTTAACTTTTTGGTTAACGGATTAGCGGTTAACGAAGTTAACTTTTTGGTTAACGGTGCCCACCACTGCCTATTAGTATAACTACTTAACCGTTTTTGCATGCATAAATATTTATTTCTTGTAATTCTCTGATTTAATTACATTAATTCTATTTTTTCAGAAATATTAAAATGGATATAAAAGTAAAGACACGGCAGTGTAGTATATGCCCAGTTTTTGGCGCTGCTAAAGAACTAAATAGAATAGGCTTCCAACCTATGAAGAAATGTTTAGACATTATTTATGGGTAATTGCTGACATAAAGTTCACTAATAATAACAAAGATCCTGCAGTCTCTGACGTATTAGAAAGAGTCGCTTTTGATATTGAAAATATTTAGGTAAAGGCCTCAATTCCAACAGTTTCTCACAAAAGCGTTTTGTAGCTTATTCACTCCTATCATAATAAATATATAGTGTTGATAAAGCCATACAAAGGAAGAAAAGGAAACCCACATTATCAAAACAAATTACAGTTGTTCACAGAAAAAGCTAAAAATTTATTTGATATTGCTAGCTGCAAATGTGAGTTTGATTCATGTCACTTTGATAAAACTACAAAGGTTCCTCGCATTGAGCAAAAATTTCTCACTGATCAATAGTCCAGGAGCCAAGGGGTGTTTGCATGCATAAAAGGGCCCCTAAATCACTCCTGATTTTGATAGAGGACCAACTAGGACACCATCAGAGCTACATGTATATTTCTTCCTATTGATTTTGAAAACTTATCTATATTGTACTCCACTAGAATTAGTCACTAAATAAATAATTCATTCATCTGCAGTATTTTGGGGGGTTGTTTTAATTTTAAGAGGTCCAGATTTTAAGCAAGGGTCAAGTTACGCCATATTTTGACCTCTGGTGACCTTGAACTTAAACCAATCATATCCTGTCTACATTCGTCCTATAGCTGATGCTATAAGCTCCATTTTGAGTGGTAACATGTTACCACTCAAAATGGAGCTTATAGCATCAGCTATAGGACGAATGTAGACAGGATATGATTGGTTTAGAGTAAGTTCAAATTTGGTGGACATTTAAATTAGCGTCATTTACAACTTTTCCGAGGTATTCCAAATTGATATTCTAAAATTCATATTTTCGCTCCACCCTAATGTGTACCGTACAAAATTAAGCGTGCGAAAGTAAACAACAAGCCCTTGTGGTTTACTTCTAGAGGAGGAGATATTCTAAAGAGTAGAGATAGGGTTTATAGGCTACATAAGTGCGATAAGGACAATTTGTGGTTACGAAACAACTACATATCTCTAAGGCAGTGGTTCCCAACCTTTTTTGCGCCATGCACCACCTCGACACCTCAAAAAATTTGATGCCCCCCATTAATATAAAAACAAATTTGGTGTTGAAAAGGTATTATTTAAAATTTACAATAATATGAGTACATTTAATATGAGTTGCCGTACATTCAATATGAGTAAATAAACTTGAGGTTGAAGCTAACTAAATTATTACCTTGAAATAAAAGTTCTCAGTTGAAAAGTTATAATTTTAAATTTCAATAATATGAGTACATTCAATATGAGTTACATTAAATATGAGTCAAGAAACTTGAGATTGAAGCTAACTATATTATTTCCTTGAAATAAAACTTCTCAGTTGAAAAGTTGCAATTTTAAATTCACAAAAAAGTAATTTAATCAATAATACCACTTTAAATTCACAATATTAGGTAAAAATACAGCAAATTCAAAGTTTGATAATCTCAAGTTAGTGAGATCCTTGAGCTTGATGTTTACTACAAATGGTTTTGATTTCAGGCACTAACTTAGTTAGCTTCAGTCTTAAGTCTCCTCGTTTTGTGATATCCAGTCGGTTTCTTTTTTTCTGTGGTAAGTCACTTACAACACTAAAACCACATTCCACCAAATATGAAGATGGGAATGGTAACAGTAGCTCTCTCGCCAAACGGGTTGAATTATTATGTATAAATTTCATTTTATTATTATGTATAAATTTCATTTTATTGTAGCATTTTCAAATTGCCCCCCAAAATATTCAAATTGCGCCCCACGTTGGGAATCACTGCTCTAAGGCGTAAAGTGTAATAAAAAAGTCGAAGCGCGAATTTGAAATCTCCAAAGCTCGTGACGGCAAAGAAAACCCCAAGCGATTCTTTCAATACGTCAACAATAGGAATCCAGTAAAAAGTGTCTTCGGGCCGTTGAAAAATGTTAACGGAGAGCTAGTTTCTGAAAACAAGCAAATGGCAACCTTGAAGATGTAACGAATATCCCTACGGTCATAGACATCATACCTTTTGATAATGGTAATATTTTGAATAATATTGTGGTTAGTGAAAGGGAGGTAATGCGCTATATTGATAAAATGAAAATGCATAAATCACCGGGGTCGGATTCCATATATCCCATACAACTAAAAGAATTAAAAGAAAGCATTGTTGTGCCGCTAACAAAGATTTTTAATGCGTCTATTTCTGAGGGATGCGTACCAGATAATTTCAAGGTAGCAAATGTAACAACTATCTTTAAGAAAGGCGATAAAGGTGCAGCGGGAAATTATAGGCCAATCAATTTAACATCTGTTGTAGGTAAGCTGCTGAAATCAATAATTAGGGATCGTATAGTCGAACACTTAGAATTGCATAACTTGGTTAGAAATACGCAGCACGGTTTTAGGTAGGGGCCGACCGATAGTATTTCCAAAGTATCGGTACCGATACCGATAGTTAGAGCAAAGTATCGGCCGATACCGTTACCGATATCTGTCCAAAATATCAAAATAGGATTCAAAGGATGTAATTCGACACATGTACTGTAATTCAAAACATATATATATTTGAAGAAATGGAATTCACAAAATAAAAGTCATGTAATGGAAACAATATGTAATTCAAAAATTGTAATTCAAAAAGTGTAACTCAATATAACAGTTCACTCAATAATCAAAATTGAGGAACTTCAGATTTTTTGGGAGGATGATTTGCTCTTCAGCGTTGATTGGGGTGATGTTGGCTCGTTTCGCATTGATAACATCTCCAGCCGTTGAGAAAAGTCGTCAGAGTCAACTGATCCAGAGGGGCAGCTCGTGCACTTCTCAGCAACTTTGGCAATCTCCGGGAAATCAGCAGAATGTTCTCGCCAGAAAATGAATGGATCCCCATCCCCAGCGATCCGAGGTTGTGACCAATAGGCGTCCAGGGCTGCTTCCACTCGTGCGTCTGGGACAGTGAACTCGTGGCCGTATCCCTCGTTTGGGGTTCTTCAACTAGAATAGGACGAACGTGATCGTCGAGATTGCTACCTTCTGAATCGGAAAGGTTTTCCCAAAGAGCGATTTTCTTGGACGGAGAAACCGGACCACTTCGGCGGCGTTTCACGGCAATTGCACCTCCAATACCAGTAGTTAATAAATTTACAAAAAAATTATTACACACTGTTGAACTGATTCACAACTTACGAAATGAGGAAATGACGCCGCGATGGTTACGGGCTCACTTTATATGAGCGGTAATGAGTCATGGAAATTTCTAGAAACGTCGGGATAAATCGCGAACATACAGTTAACTTTCGAGCAGCCGGGAAATTTCTATTTGGAAAACGCCCGTTTTTTTTATTCTTAGAAACAAAAAACTATCGGTATCGGTAGCTACTAACCATACTGATACTGATATATCGGCCCGATACCGAGACAACCACCGGTCGATGCCTAGTTTTAGGCGTAACAAATCTTGCTTCACTAATCTTTTAGAATTTTTTCAGTGTGGTTGAAGTTTACGATAGTCATCGGGCGGTTGATGTAGTGTATTTAGATTTTCAAAATGCGCTTGACACCGTACCGCATAAAAGACTCATTGAAAAAATTAAGGCTCATGGAATCAGGGGTGTAGTAATAAATTGGATAGAAGAGTGGTAGGAAACAGAGGGTGGTCGTTGATGGAACGGAGTCGTCTTGGGCTAATATAGCGAGCGGCGTTCCTCAGGGTTCTGTATTGGGCCCCTTGCTTTTTCTTATATATATTAACGATTTAGATGTCGGCCTAGTCAGTACAGTTTCAAAGTTAGCGGATGACACGAAGTTGGATGGTAGGGCGATTAATGACGAATATAGAGGTAAAATCCAGGAAGACCTAAATAAAATCGTTGATTGGTCAGTCACATGGCAAATGAGATTTAACGTCGATAAGTGCAAAATTTTACATATAGGTTCGCGTAACGGTAATTTTGCGTATAAGGATTTCCAAAAAACCTTAGCCCGCCCCCATTTGCAGCTTACATGTTTACGTATATCGAAATAGTTTTTAGTGATTATAAAAATATATAAAATTCTTTATTTATTACAGGTATTAAAATTACTCTAGCTGATAAAGTGATAATATCATGGCTTCTCAATTAATTGGCGATTCGGAGTGGCAACGTGTGATAGATCGCATACGAGCAATAACATTTCGGGAAGCTCGTGATGCTGGAGTCACCTTTATAACATTCATGGGTTGCCAAAAAGTTGCGAAGAAGTGAGGACTTCGTCAAAAGAAATTGGAATAAAACTTTGGATGAATGTGAAATGGATACAACCAAATCTGGGCGCCCAAATTTGCCACTCTCTAAGGAAACAAAGGACATCATTGAAAGCGGTACGCGTAAGCGGAAAAACAGCTGTGCTAAACTTTCTAGAGAGATCGAAGTGTTGAGAGGAAAGATCGTTAGTGGTGAGATCATTCGACTGTACCGTCATCGGGAAGGTTTAAAGCCTTGGCATGAACTTCCAAAGCCAAGAAAAACTCAACTTAACATCGATGACAGAATGTGGTTTGCTCATTATCTTGAAGATTGGGATGTGGATGATTTCATGCATTTAGCTGTCTCCGATGATTTTTTTGTTTACGTAACACGTCGGCCTAACTACCAAAATGATCGAGTGTGGGCCACGACACCAGATGAAATCGATGACAATGAACATTATCGCGAATTATTAAAAAGTCCAGACTGTGTTGGTGTGTTTGTTTTGTTCACTGCAAAGAAGCTCATGTGGGTGCTGAGGCCAAATGGTCAGAGTTGGGATGGACAGTATTTTCGTGATATTATTCTATCCCAGCATGTCATTCCTTTTCTAAGAAACCAAACAGTGTTATGGATGTCGATCAGGCCACACTTCTGCATGATAAGGCCCCCTGCTTTAAGGCATTAGCCACTCAACAGTTGTTGTGGAACCATGAGATCGATTTCTTTGGAAATGAAGAATAGCCAGGAAATTCTCCTGACCTGAACGTCTGTGAACACATTGGATCAGTTATAAAGGACAAGTTTGAATGTCTCTTGTTTCAAGAACCTGCAGCAAATCGATTTTCGAAGGATACAATGACGCAACACATTGAAACTGTTTTAGCAAATTTGCGTAAAGATCAAGATCTATTCACGTCACTTTTGGCAAGCTACCCAAAGCGAATTCAGGCTGTCTTGGAAGCCACTGGCGGGAACACCAAGTTTTAATTGTTTCTCATTAAATGCAGGATTAAATTCTCTTTTGTAAGGTATGTTTAGTTTTGCTGTACCTCTAATGGTTTAGGCCATGGGCGGGCGGGCTAAGGTTTATTGGAGCCCCGTAGTATGTCAGGGAAGGAGTTAACAAGCGTAGAGCAGGAAAAAGATTTAGGAGTTATCACTGGTGATTTAAAAGTAGCGAAACAAAGTACAGCAGCGGTTAATGAAGCGAACAAAGTGCGAGGTTTTATAGCTTGGAATTTTGAGTACAAATCGCGCGATATTATTGTTCCTCTTTATAAGTCGTTAGTTAGACCCCATTTGGAGTACGCGATCCAATTTTGGAATCCGCATATGCGAAAAGATATAGACAAAATCGAGAGTTCAAAGACGAGCAACTAATATGATTCTGTCGCTTAGGTCGAAGTCGTACGAGGATAGGCTTAAGGAGTTAAAATTGACTACACTCGAGACTAGGAGGCTAAGGGGTGATCTTATCCAGGTTTTCAAAATTATGAATGGGTTCGATAACGTAGATAGAGATAGCTTTTTCGAAATATCTCAATATAATAGGACTAGAAATAACGGGTGTAAGTTGACAAGTAGAATAGTAAATATGTGGAATAGTTTGCCGGTAGAAATAATTAGTAGCACGTCTATAAACATGTTTAAAAATCGATTAGACGCATATGTTGATAGATTGGGTATACTGTAGTTTAAGGTAGTAAAATTAAGGCTTTGTGGTTCGGAACCCACGTAAAATTGTAGGTCCTCTCCGCCACCACGGAGGACATGCACAATACACAATTACGAACACAGTTAGGTAGACCAGCCATGAGTGGATCCTATGGTCTTTATTGGTCTGAAACATTATAATAACATTATAACATTTATATTAATAATCTATGGCAAATTGTGAGCATTTTGTATGACTTTATTATTTTGTATGATAGAATATTTAGTAAAACATTCTCAACCATTGCATATTTGTTGTAATAAAGAATTGGTGTTTCATTGTATCTATACACCGATACAGTATATATTCCTTGTTAAGATCTACTAATATTTCCACACTGATAATGCAACAGGAAATCTGGAAAACATTAATGAGTTTATCTGTCCATCGTGATTAAATCATTATCTCTCCACATTGACAATGCAAATACAATCTGGAAAACACTATTAATATAATAGGCATCAGCCACAAACCGGTGGTGATATCCTCCTTCATGCAACTGTCACCTTATGGTTTTTACTGACACGCCCATATGTAGTTTCTCCTGGACGGCGACAGCAAGTAACCATGTCAACACCACGGTTTGGCCCATCAACGTCATTTCACAAACATTAGTATAATATTATATGAATTTATAAGTACTAGGGGCACTCAATATATTTTGTCCCACCCCTTTTTTCTTAGCTAAATGATAGGCCATGGGGTTGAAATGTCTTTTGGGCCGTAAGTTTGAACTTTCTGCACTTCACTTAACCGGATTTTTCCAGTTTGAACCTCCCCTCCTGATCCTGGTATAAAACCGCTTTCAAACGCCCTTGTATAAAACCGATGGTTAACGCAGTTTCGAAAATGGCGTCTGACAGTGATGTGCGTCGTAAAGAGAGAGCTGTTATCGAGTTCTTAACCGCAGAGAAGGAAACAGTTGGAAATATTCACAAACGTCTACAAAACGTTTACGGAGATGCTGTTGTTGATCGAAGCACAGTTGGACGCTGGCCTAAACGTGTGAGATCATCGGAGAGAGGGAGAGCCAGCCTTGATGATGAGCCACGCAGCGGTCGCCCGGCATCGGCTGTGACATCTCACACTATGCAACGTGCTAACAGCATCATTCGATCAAATCGGCGCGTCACATACAAGGAGCTACCACTGGAGCTAGGAATTAGTGAAGGAAGTGTGAATACGATAATTCAGCAACTGGGATGCTCAAAAGTGTGTTCACGGTTTGATCCTCGCCAACTGACTGAAGATCACAAAGCCCAAAGAAAAGAAATTGCTTCTGAGTCGTTGGTTCGATACGAGACAGAAGGGGATGACTTCCTTTCACGAAATGTGACTGGGGATGAGACTTGTGTACACCACTTTGAACCTGAAACAAAACGCCAGTCCATGGAGTGGCATCACGCAGACTCCCCACGCAAGATTTAGATGTCGGCCTAGTCAGTACAGTTTCAAAGTTAGCGGATGACACGAAGTTGGATGGTAGGGCGATTAATGACGAATATAGAGGTAAAATCCAGGAAGACCTAAATAAAATCGTTGATTGGTCAGTCACATGGCAAATGAGATTTAACGTCGATAAGTGCAAAATTTTACATATAGGTTCGCGTAACGGTAATTTTGCGTATAAGGATTTCCAAAAAACCTTAGCCCGCCCCCATTTGCAGCTTACATGTTTACGTATATCGAAATAGTTTTTAGTGATTATAAAAATATATAAAATTCTTTATTTATTACAGGTATTAAAATTACTCTAGCTGATAAAGTGATAATATCATGGCTTCTCAATTAATTGGCGATTCGGAGTGGCAACGTGTGATAGATCGCATACGAGCAATAACATTTCGGGAAGCTCGTGATGCTGGAGTCACCTTTATAACATTCATGGGTTGCCAAAAAGTTGCGAAGAAGTGAGGACTTCGTCAAAAGAAATTGGAATAAAACTTTGGATGAATGTGAAATGGATACAACCAAATCTGGGCGCCCAAATTTGCCACTCTCTAAGGAAACAAAGGACATCATTGAAAGCGGTACGCGTAAGCGGAAAAACAGCTGTGCTAAACTTTCTAGAGAGATCGAAGTGTTGAGAGGAAAGATCGTTAGTGGTGAGATCATTCGACTGTACCGTCATCGGGAAGGTTTAAAGCCTTGGCATGAACTTCCAAAGCCAAGAAAAACTCAACTTAACATCGATGACAGAATGTGGTTTGCTCATTATCTTGAAGATTGGGATGTGGATGATTTCATGCATTTAGCTGTCTCCGATGATTTTTTTGTTTACGTAACACGTCGGCCTAACTACCAAAATGATCGAGTGTGGGCCACGACACCAGATGAAATCGATGACAATGAACATTATCGCGAATTATTAAAAAGTCCAGACTGTGTTGGTGTGTTTGTTTTGTTCACTGCAAAGAAGCTCATGTGGGTGCTGAGGCCAAATGGTCAGAGTTGGGATGGACAGTATTTTCGTGATATTATTCTATCCCAGCATGTCATTCCTTTTCTAAGAAACCAAACAGTGTTATGGATGTCGATCAGGCCACACTTCTGCATGATAAGGCCCCCTGCTTTAAGGCATTAGCCACTCAACAGTTGTTGTGGAACCATGAGATCGATTTCTTTGGAAATGAAGAATAGCCAGGAAATTCTCCTGACCTGAACGTCTGTGAACACATTGGATCAGTTATAAAGGACAAGTTTGAATGTCTCTTGTTTCAAGAACCTGCAGCAAATCGATTTTCGAAGGATACAATGACGCAACACATTGAAACTG
Organism: Bathynomus jamesi; assembly: GCA_023014485.1. Lineage (NCBI taxonomy): Eukaryota > Metazoa > Arthropoda > Malacostraca > Isopoda > Cirolanidae > Bathynomus > Bathynomus jamesi. The sequence continues at coordinate 371,418 of JAJOZX010001895.1, read as the reverse complement.
TTTTAGCAAATTTGCGTAAAGATCAAGATCTATTCACGTCACTTTTGGCAAGCTACCCAAAGCGAATTCAGGCTGTCTTGGAAGCCACTGGCGGGAACACCAAGTTTTAATTGTTTCTCATTAAATGCAGGATTAAATTCTCTTTTGTAAGGTATGTTTAGTTTTGCTGTACCTCTAATGGTTTAGGCCATGGGCGGGCGGGCTAAGGTTTATTGGAGCCCCGTAGTATGTCAGGGAAGGAGTTAACAAGCGTAGAGCAGGAAAAAGATTTAGGAGTTATCACTGGTGATTTAAAAGTAGCGAAACAAAGTACAGCAGCGGTTAATGAAGCGAACAAAGTGCGAGGTTTTATAGCTTGGAATTTTGAGTACAAATCGCGCGATATTATTGTTCCTCTTTATAAGTCGTTAGTTAGACCCCATTTGGAGTACGCGATCCAATTTTGGAATCCGCATATGCGAAAAGATATAGACAAAATCGAGAGTTCAAAGACGAGCAACTAATATGATTCTGTCGCTTAGGTCGAAGTCGTACGAGGATAGGCTTAAGGAGTTAAAATTGACTACACTCGAGACTAGGAGGCTAAGGGGTGATCTTATCCAGGTTTTCAAAATTATGAATGGGTTCGATAACGTAGATAGAGATAGCTTTTTCGAAATATCTCAATATAATAGGACTAGAAATAACGGGTGTAAGTTGACAAGTAGAATAGTAAATATGTGGAATAGTTTGCCGGTAGAAGTAATTAGTAGCACGTCTATAAACATGTTTAAAAATCGATTAGACGCATATGTTGATAGATTGGGTATACTGTAGTTTAAGGTAGTAAAATTAAGGCTTTGTGGTTCGGAACCCACGTAAAATTGTAGGTCCTCTCCGCCACCACGGAGGACATGCACAATACACAATTACGAACACAGTTAGGTAGACCAGCCATGAGTGGATCCTATGGTCTTTATTGGTCTGAAACATTATAATAACATTATAACATTTATATTAATAATCTATGGCAAATTGTGAGCATTTTGTATGACTTTATTATTTTGTATGATAGAATATTTAGTAAAACATTCTCAACCATTGCATATTTGTTGTAATAAAGAATTGGTGTTTCATTGTATCTATACACCGATACAGTATATATTCCTTGTTAAGATCTACTAATATTTCCACACTGATAATGCAACAGGAAATCTGGAATACATTAATGAGTTTATCTGTCCATCGTGATTAAATCATTATCTCTCCACATTGACAATGCAAATACAATCTGGAAAACACTATTAATATAATAGGCATCAGCCACAAACCGGTGGTGATATCCTCCTTCATGCAACTGTCACCTTATGGTTTTTACTGACACGCCCATATGTAGTTTCTCCTGGACGGCGACAGCAAGTAACCATGTCAACACCACGGTTTGGCCCATCAACGTCATTTCACAAACATTAGTATAATATTATATGAATTTATAAGTACTAGGGGCACTCAATATATTTTGTCCCACCCCTTTTTTCTTAGCTAAATGATAGGCCATGGGGTTGAAATGTCTTTTGGGCCGTAAGTTTGAACTTTCTGCACTTCACTTAACCGGATTTTTCCAGTTTGAACCTCCCCTCCTGATCCTGGTATAAAACCGCTTTCAAACGCCCTTGTATAAAACCGATGGTTAACGCAGTTTCGAAAATGGCGTCTGACAGTGATGTGCGTCGTAAAGAGAGAGCTGTTATCGAGTTCTTAACCGCAGAGAAGGAAACAGTTGGAAATATTCACAAACGTCTACAAAACGTTTACGGAGATGCTGTTGTTGATCGAAGCACAGTTGGACGCTGGCCTAAACGTGTGAGATCATCGGAGAGAGGGAGAGCCAGCCTTGATGATGAGCCACGCAGCGGTCGCCCGGCATCGGCTGTGACATCTCACACTATGCAACGTGCTAACAGCATCATTCGATCAAATCGGCGCGTCACATACAAGGAGCTACCACTGGAGCTAGGAATTAGTGAAGGAAGTGTGAATACGATAATTCAGCAACTGGGATGCTCAAAAGTGTGTTCACGGTTTGATCCTCGCCAACTGACTGAAGATCACAAAGCCCAAAGAAAAGAAATTGCTTCTGAGTCGTTGGTTCGATACGAGACAGAAGGGGATGACTTCCTTTCACGAAATGTGACTGGGGATGAGACTTGTGTACACCACTTTGAACCTGAAACAAAACGCCAGTCCATGGAGTGGCATCACGCAGACTCCCCACGCAAGAAAAAGTTAAAAATGATTCCCTCTGCAGGAAAGGGTCATGGCCACCATCTTCTGGGACATGAAAGGGATGATTCTGGTAGACATTATGAAGAAAGGACAAACAATCGACTCGGAGGCATATATTGCTACCCTACAGAGACTCCAGAGACGTATAAAGCGAGTTCGACCGGAGAGAAAACTGGAAGACGTCCTTCTTTTGCACGATAACACGACCACACAACAGTTTGCAAACAAGAGAGGTCATCACAAAAATGCGCTTGACTGTGTTACCCCACCCTCCATACACCCCGGATCTGGCACCTTCAGACTTCCATTTGTTTGGGCCAATGAAGGATGATATTCGTGGAAGAAAGTTTCAGAGTGACGATGAGGTTGTTGAGGATGTTAAAAGGTGGCTCCAGCGGAACTCAGCGGACTTTTACCAGCAAAGAATAAAGACCCTTGTTTCGAGGTGGAGGAAAGCCGTAGAAAAGGATGGAGACTATGTGGAAAAATAAAAACTTGTAAAAAAGGTATGTAACTACTTGTGTACAAAATTTCTGGAACTTACAAGGAAACTTGGAAAGAAAGAAAAAAGGTGGGGCGAAATATATTGAGTGGCCCTCGTATATATAAATATGTTTATGCTAGTATAACCGTGGATTATTCTTATGTGATTTTGATCATCAGTTACTGTTATTCAGATCGAAACTGTTAACAAGTTCTTTGTGTAACAATCGATAAGCCATTTCCCACTAACTCTGCCCCCTCTACCTTGCTCTCTCTCACACTGTCTCAATCTTTTTCTTGCTCAATGTCAATATATATATATATATATATATATATATATATATATATATATATATATATAATTTAGGGTGGTCCAAAAAACAAAATTTTGTAATTTTTACCTCCACATGGCTGCTCCTGTTCCTATATCTATCAAACATCTCCATGCCAAATTTCAGCCTAATTGAATGATATTTACTGGTCGCTATGAATTTCATTTTACTACTCATTTTCTAGTAGGTTGATCTTCTGGGTTCAAAAATGAAAAAAACAAGGGCAAATACTAGTTTATTTGTTTGAAAACAGATTAAATCTCTAAGAAAACAGCTTATTTTTTTTAGAAAACAGAATAACTCTTAAAGAAAATGGATTAATTTTAAAGAACAAAAATGATATGTTTGGTAGAAAATTACATATATCATTCGTTTATAATATACATCATTATTTAGATTAACGCTTCATCACTGACTCCTTCGAAGACGATGAGTAGTCTTGGCGATGTTTTGCTACTGATCGGAGGATGAATTGTTTTTGTTCTTCATCCTTCGTCAAAGATGTATTATATGCCTTGATAAGGACGATACCCCTCTCCGCCGAACCATTGACAACTTTTAGGTTGACCGCTATGCGTCGAAACTCTTGAAAGCAATCATCCTCCGTCCAGGAATTGAGATCGGTCCTCAGGAAGGTATCATCCGCTGCCTTCCTTCCTTCTTTCTTTAACAGATTGAAGATTCCCAGGGTCCTTTTGGTGACCATTTCAGACAAATTCAAATCTTTAATGTTTCCTTCAAGCTTCAATCGACGAGTAACAGTGGTATTCTCGTTACGTTGGAGGTTTACGACCATCTTTCGTTTGGTCTCGGCATCGACTCTAGGATCGAAGAATGCAAGGCCGATGAGATACTCTCCAAGATACCACAGGTGCCGTTGAAGAACTGTGGATACTGCTTTGGAAATTGTCTGATTTGAGTACTTTTGCAAGATTTTAACAAGCAGAATATCGTTGAAAGGAGCGTTGATTCCGACGGGGGCCTCGTTCCATAAACGTGCGTAGACCAAGGCGATAAACAGAGAGAGCTCGGTGATATTCTCCGTCTCACGTGCTGTCAGCTGCAGTTGATGCTTGAACAGATAAATTTTGAGGACGTATATGGCCTTTGCCATCCAGCGTGCATGATGAGTTGGTCCTCGAGCGCGGACCTTGACTTCTTTCTCATCACGGAACCCGAGGAAGGTGAGGCAGAGTCGTAGCAATTCCTCGTAGTCATCACGCAATTGTTTAGGCTCCAGTGCCTTTGTGAAGTACTGGATCATTACACAAGAAATCGAACAATTGCATCATACTCTGAAAGGTGGACGGAGTCAATGTGGCGTGACTGCCGCGTCCTCTAAAAATGAAGCGGGTAGAAAATTATTAGCTAATTAATTAATTAAAAATGTGAAAATCATAGCGACCTCTCATTATCTACTGAATCGACAGATATTTTGCACAAAATCACTTCACATCTAAAGGAATAAGAGCAGCCATGTGGAGAGCATTTCCCACTATTTTGAAATTTTAGCCCAAATTTTGGACCACCCTAATATATATATATATAATATATATATATATTATATATATATATATATATATATATATATATATATATAAAATCGTGTAGATTCGTAAGTTAGTAAAGGTTTAAAGCTGCACACGGACTCTACAAACAGTTTTATTAGTATTGTTACATAATGATTTAAGATACGCGAGACTGGTGGGTGGGGAAGGGGAATGAGGGAGTGTGGAGGATGGTTGTGTAATGTCTATTTTTGGTTCGAATTCACTAGTATATAAAAAGTTGTGTTGTGGTATTTGTTCATATAGACTTGCAGTAATCATGATGGAACCTTATTACTATATAAGACTAGTAAACATTGTGTTCATAAAGATAAACGATTAATATGATCGTGAACAACGTTGAACTCAGACATTACATTATAATTAGGGACCGTTCGAAAATTACGTAACGCTATTTTTGCTAAAACTGACACCCCAGATCCCCCACGAACGTTCTGTAACGCTAGGGTCAGGTTTTAGCAAAAATAGTGTGACGTAATTTTTGAACAGTGCCTTAACTGTATGCCAATGTTATATGTTGCTGGACTCGGTTGTCCCCCATCCACCCCACCTTCCCACTTTGGGGTACCTTGAATATCGCTGTGGCGTTGCCACATGTACGGAGTCGCCTGTGAGATGAGGAACACTATACTGTATAGTATATGCGGGCAACTGTACGTATGTATGTACTTACATAAACTAATGGGGAAGGTAGCAAAGGTGCTAATTAATAATAAACAAATACTGTAAGTATGTACTTACATAAACTAAGGGGGGAAGGTGGCAAAGGCGCTAAGAGCGAATAAAGGGAAACTTGAAAATGGAATTTAGGCTTGAAGGGTTGTTGGAGGCGTTGGAAGGGTTGTTGAAGGCGCATTTGAGGGATGAAAATAAATTATGGAAGCGTGTTTCGCGTTCCGAACTTTCTCAGCACGAAGCTTTTTGTAGCGTTGAATTGAATGCCTGACATTCCTGGCAACCTTTGAGAACATTTCCACATCAGAGTCATGTTCGCCGAGAATGGACAAGGCTATTTCAATATGCTTGAAGGATTCTGATAAAGCCTTCGAAGTCAAAACTCGAGTTAGGGACAGAATTTCTTCGGATTCAGCATCCTCTTTTTCATTGAGCGCATCCAATTGCTTCAACTCCTCAGTATCCCTTTCGACTTCTTCGAACCCAACCTCTTCAGATGATGAAACAATGTCTTCTGTGGTCTTCTCAATATTTTGTGTGGAATTCAAATCCTTGGTAATGTTCTCGAATGTTCGCTCGATTGGACTTGAGAATTCTCGAACCTCGTAACCTCGTGAGTGTTTCCGCTTTATTACGGGGTTGGTTCTTAATTAATCAACCGGTAACCTCAAATTGCGCAAAGCGGGGTGTACCTGTATAACATTGTTCATACAGTATATATATATATATATATTTTCTGTGTGTTGGTCTCTCTTCACAAGAAGGTCAAACTGGTGGCCCCACCTTCAGGCCTGGCTTGGTGGAGGAGCGAGTTGCTTTCCTGCGCTCTCCACCGCACATAGCCAAGTACACCCGGCTCATCTGGTACCGTCCTGAGCCAGGCATCTAGTCTTCTTTTGAAGACTTCAACTTTGACTCCAGTAACGTTCCTGGAAGCTGGTTAAAAAGTCTTGCCCCCCACCCCCTGACAACCAAGCTATTTTCCTTCAGTGTTGAAGATGTCCCTTGTCGAGCCTTTAATTTAGGAACACTATACATTCTGCCTTTCCTATTTTCCAGCGTTGTTTGGGTGGTAATTGGGTTTAGTTTGAGGTTTGGTACCAGTTTTTTGATCATTTTCCATATGTAGATTATGGTGTACCTCTCTCTTCTTTCTAGGGAGTACAGATTTAGTTTATGTAGTCTTTCCCAGTAGTTGAGTTCTTTGCATCCACCAGTCTTAGCTGTGAAATGTCTGAGTTTCTTCTAGTTTATCAGTTTCTTCCTTTTTATATGGGGACCTCAAGACTAAGCAGTATTCAAGTTTTAGTTTGATCAATGTTTTTAGCAGAGGAATCATTACTGTCCTGTCCCTTCTTTTGAACGTTCTCAGTACCTGTTTCGCGACTCTTTTTCCTTTGTTTATCGCTATCTGATTTTGTGTTTCGAATTTCGCACCATCGGTCATTATTACCCCCAAATCGATCGCTTTCGTGGTTCTTTGAATTTCCTTTCTAGCTGGAGCATAATATGCAATCTGTTTAAGTTCCTCACTTCTACCATATTTCAAGAGCTGAAATTTTCGATGTTAAATGTCATGTTGTCTTCTGACCATTTGTATATTTTGTTTGTGTACCTGTGCAAGGCCTCCACTTTATTTCCATCGCTGATTTTTCTACTGATCTTTGTATCGTCTACAAAGGATGTTACTATACTGTTGCTGTTTACTGCACTATCTCTGTTTGAGCATGATAAATAATATACCAGTACTGCCCCTTGTGGTACTGAGCTGCGTACTTCCGATTCTGATGATGATATACCTTGAATTTTGTCGACATATAGACGTTCTCCGAGGAAGTTGTAGATCCATTTCCCACTTTGCCTGTTATTCCCATATATTTCATTTTATGTGCTATTATACCATGATCATATTTGTCGAAAGCTTTAGCAAAATTCGTGTATATGACATCGTAGTTGTCATTGTCTTCCAATACATCTAGGATATTGTTATAGTGCTCTGTAAGTTGTAATAGGCATGATCTTCCTGATCGGAATCAGTGCTGATTTTCGTTGAATCTTTCCAGTGTCTCCAACAAATCATAGATTTTCTCTTTAACTAGTCTTTCAAATACTTTGGTGAAGTGGGACGTCAATGACACTGGTCTATCGTTCTTTGCTTGAGATCTATCCCCTCCTTTATATATAGAGACAATGTTTGCTCTTTTCAAGATGCTCGGTATTTCCCCAGTGTCTTGGGATCTTCTCCATATCCAGTATAAGGGTGTATCTATTTCATTTTCACAGTTTTTAATCAATAATACGTTCCAATTGTCCGGACCTGCAGCTGAATGTGGTTTCATTTGTCCTATAGCCTTCGCTACATCTTCTGGGGTAAAATCAATGTCTGTTATACATTCTACTTGCAATTTCTCTTCAAAGAATGCATCTATGTCAGGTATCGCTTTGTCACTTTTTGTTGTACTGAAGACTGATTCATACTGGGCTCTCAATGTTTCAGATATTTCTTTTAGATCGTCGGTTAGTTCATTATTTCATTTCCTTAAGGGCCTGATAGTGGCGCGAGGTTTTGTTTTCCTTTTCGCGTAGCTATAGATGTTTTTTGGATTTTCCTTTATTGCTTCTACCGCCTTTTCCTCTTCCCTCTCTGTATGGCCCTTAATCAGGGTTTGTATTTCCTTATCAATACTCTCTAGTTTTTGTCGTATTACTTTCCTGGCATTGTTGTCTCCGGAATTAGCTAACGTCACCTCCACTCTTTTTCTTTTGAGGAATATTCTTCTCTTTTGCCTCTCTAGCCAGCCCCTCTTTCCTTTTGGCTGTGATTTCGGAACATACTTTTCTAAAATTCTCAGCGTCTTTTCTTCCAAGGTTGCTAGCATTTCTTCAGTTGTTTTATTCTCTAAAACTGTTCTCCACTCTATTTGGGACATGTGTGATCTGATTGCTTCCCAATTTATAGTCTCGGAGTTTAAGTTAAAGGCCTCAAATTTGCTTCTTTCTTTAATATGTGTATTGTTCTTTAACGTTGTTGCCATATTTGTTGATATCTCGATTAAGATGTGGTCTGAGATAATGGTTGGGGTTATTTTTATATCAGCAATGAAGTTCGTGTTATTCGTGAATACCAGATCCAGGCAGTTATTTTTTTTTGGTATTTTCTGTTATTTCCTCTATCAACATAAACTCATTTGTGAGAGCCATCAACATTTTTGCTTGCTCCTGATCTTCTCTTGAGTTCCCCCTGTACTGGTGTATATATATATATATATATATATATACACAGGGCGTCCCAAAAAAATGTATACACACTTTAACAGCTGATAGCTCAATTGATGTTTCTTTCTTTCCAAGTTAAACCCATTAGAATTAATAATGGCAGTCAGACTAAGCTTTGAACAAAGGAAATTCATTCTAAAATGCTACTGGAAGTGTGAAAACGCAGTTGAAGTGCAAAGACAGTTTAGGAGGGAGTTTCAAACAGATCCACCAACGCGACTTACCATCACTCGAATTAGAGATAAGTTTGAAGCCGATGGAACTGTTCAGAATGTCCACAAGAAGCGTTCCGGAAGACCACGGACATCGACAAGCCCCACAAAGCAAGAAAGAGTACTGGAAACGTATCACCAAAGTCCAAGAAAATCTGTGCGGCAAGCGAGTCGTGAGGTAGGAATTTCAGAATCGTCTGTCCAACGCATTTTGAAGCGCTGTCAATGGAAAAGTTACATTCCAAGATTAGTCCATGCTATTAATGAAGATGATCCGGACCGAAGAGTGGAGTATTGCGAGTGGTACTTGGCACGATGTGGATGTGGATTGGACGAAGGGGTTTCGTAGAATACCCTCCGCGTTCACCAGACCTCACACCACTAGACTTTTTTTTATGGGGATACTTAAAAGACAAAGTCTACGCTATAAAACCTGCAACAGTCGCTGAATTGAGAGCAGCCATTGAACGAGAATGCACACAAATACCAAACGAAATGTTTCGTGATGTTTGCGATTCCATTGCTTCGCGTTATCAGCAGTGCCTGGACCAGAACGGACGTCAGTTTGAAAACAGGCGTTGACAAAACAATTAAATAATGTCTGTAGATTCTATTACATTTTGAAAATGAAATATATTTTAATAAACACTGCCTTTATAAGTATTTAAAGTGTGTATACATTTTTTTGGGACGCCCTATATATATATATATATATATATATGAATAGAAACGACATAAGTGTTAAGGAACGTTTCTGCACACGAGGAGGAGAGATAACGAATAATGAAAAATGAGGCGAACCGCCCAGGAATCGAACCCAGGGCCTTCCAATTGCCGGTCGGACGCTCTACCATTATGCTACGGACCTCACTCAATCACAAATCGAAATTCTCCCACATAGGGCAGAAACCAATGCCCTGAGAGGGCACCCTCGCAAATCGTGAATATGCGCATATAACTGCAATGACCGCGCAGTATATAAATGAATAGAAACGACATAAGTGTTAAGGAACGTTTCTGCACACGAGGAGGAGAGATAACGAATATGCGCATATATATATATATATATATATATATATATATATATATATATATATATATATATATATATATACAGGGCGTCCCAAAAACATGTATACACACTTTAACAGCTGATAGCTCAATTGATGTTTCTTTCTTTCCAAGTTAAACACATTAGAAGTAATAATGGCAGTCAGACTAAGCTTTGAACAAAGGAAATTCATTCTAAAATGCTACTGGAAGTGTGAAAACGCAGTTGAAGTGCAAAGACAGTTTAGGAGGGAGTTTCAAACAGATCCACCAACGCGACTTACCATCACTCGAATTAGAGATAAGTTTGAAGCCGATGGAACTGTTCAGAATGTCCACAAGAAGCGTTCCGGAAGACCACGGACATCGACAAGCCCCACAAAGCAAGAAAGAGTACTGGAAACGTATCACCAAAGTCCAAGAAAATCTGTGCGGCAAGCGAGTCGTGAGGTAGGAATTTCAGAATCGTCTGTCCAACGCATTTTGAAGCGCTGTCAATGGAAAAGTTACATTCCAAGATTAGTCCATGCTATTAATGAAGATGATCCGGACCGAAGAGTGAAGTATTGCGAGTGGTACTTGGCACGATGTGGACGTGGATTGGACGAAGGGGTTTCGTAGAATACCCTCCGCGTTCACCAGACCTCACACCATTAGACTTTTTTTATGGGGATACTTAAAAGACAAAGTCTACGCTATAAAACCTGCAACAGTCGCTGAATTGAGAGCAGCCATTGAACGAGAATGCACACAAATACCAAACGAAATGTTTCGTGATGTTTGCGATTCCATTGCTTCGCGTTATCAGCAGTGCCTGGACCAGAACGGACGTCAGTTTGAAAACAGGCGTTGACAAAACAATTAAATAATGTCTGTAGATTCTATTACATTTTGAAAATGAAATGTATTTTAATAAACACTGCCTTTATAAGTATTTAAAGTGTGTATACCTTTTTTTGGGACGCCCTGTATATATATACTGTATATTTCTATCCACTTGTATTTTATAAATGGGAAATTAAAGTCTCTGCAGAGCATTATATTGGGGAATGGAGGGTTGGCCTTTATTAGGTTTCTGGTATCATCAATGGCATCCGAGAATTTTTTGGTTGGAGTATTTGGAGGTCACGTTTAGTTTTTCTATTTTCACTGCTAGGAGTTCCATAAAGCTGTTTGATTTACTTATTACCGTCTCTATTATATGACCTTCATGTACATATACAGGGTGTTTGAAAACTTTCTGTACAAATTGTAATGGGGGATAAGCAACACCAAGACAAACCCTTTTCGTCTATAAGTGTATGTCCGCTGACGTCACCATTCGGCGCGAGAGGGCGCCACTGCAATTGGCTAAAAGGTGAAGTGGGCTAGACTCGCGCTTGCCGCGGGCATTCTTAAATCGGACGTGTTGAAACCACATTCGTCTACGAATAGCCACGGGAACACCTTCCAGCAGTTCCGGCAACGTTTCTTCAAGAAATATCCGATAAACCCGCCCGTCGAGTCGGGCAGGCAGCAGGTACGGCCCAATCAACTTGCCATGGACGATACCCGCCCAAACATTGACGGCGAACCGTTCTTGATGAGCATGCACCCGTGTAGCATGTGGATTTGCGTGCGCCCACACGTGAGAATTGTGCATGTTAAACACACCCTCACGTGTGAAACAGGCCTCATCTGAGAACAGCACATAAGCCGGAAAATTAGGCTGCACCGCTGTCTGCTGCAGAAACCAGCGTGCGAATTCCACACGAAGAGGGTAATCCCGAGGTTGTAATGCCTGGACTCTGACGATGAAACGGATGTAACTGCTGCTCATGCAACACTCTCCAGACCAGGTCGTGGTTCACACCGAGGATACGTGCAACACCTCGCGTGCTTGCGCTTGGATTGTCCTCAAATCGCCGTAGGATTTCTTCTTCCATGTCAGGAGTGCGCACGTTTCTCTCCCGACCAGTGTCATGCATGTTTGCATGGAATGTTCCAGTTTCTCGCAGTCGCCGATGCAAATGCGCAAACGTTTGGTGGTTTGGCACACGTCTGTTTGGGAAGCGCTGTCGGTACAACCTCACAGCAGCTCTTCCGTTTCCATTGGCAGCCCCATACACCATATGCATGTCAGCCATCTCAGCAGTCGTGAAGCGCTCCATGTTACGCATACTACGTCCGATTTAAGAATGCCCGCGGCAAGCGCGAGTCTAGCCCACTTCACCTTTTAGCCAATTGCAGTGGCGCCCTCTCGCGCCGAATGGTGACGTCAGCGGACATACACTTATAGACGAAAATGGTTTGTCTTGGTGTTGCCTATCCCCCATTACAATTTGTACAGAAAGTTTTCAAACACTCTGTATAGCACAGCCACCCTCACGTCTCGCTGTTCTATCAGCGCTTAGTAAGTTCAAACCCTCTATATTTATCTCTTTCTTATCAATACAATGTTCGCAGTTTTCACAATTTCCTTGGCAATCTTTAAACCCTTTGGATGCGCAACTCCTGACTGTGTACTTTCCGCCTATGTGCAAAACAATCAGGAAATTTACCCTTTTTGTTAAAGTAAAATAAATCAAGTCAAGCCCCATTTTGTTAAATTATTTTTGTTTCCCTTAATAAATAAACGTTTTCTCTTACAAATGAAACAGATTTAGTGGGTAACTTGGGAATGTGGTTGAGTAGAATCTTTGGAAATTTACACGTTTTCAAGCATTCATGTTCAGTCTTGTATAAGAAAGTGGGGGAATGAAATGTGCACTATGGCAGCTAAAAGACAAAGACTGGGAAGTTATGAACAAATGAGAGCTGCGTTAGAGGCAATAAGCTCTGGAAGCAGTGAGTGTGAAAGTGTTTATAGTGAAACTGATATAGGTGAGAATGGAGATGATATTACAGCAAGTAGTAATAGTTCATTTTCATGGCAAAGTGTGCAACATTGCCAGTCTAACAGATATCGCTTTCAAGAAAATGTAGGACTTCAACAAGGTTGCAATCTAAATGAAGTAACTTCAGAAATAAATTTTTTCAAGTATTTCTTTGACAATGTATGATGCAAAATATAGTGGAACAAACAAATGAGTTTTATCAATATGAGAAAAGAAGATTAGGCCCATCTCAATCTTCCAGGATGCAACAATGGCATGATACAAAAATGATGAACTGTATGTCTTTTTTGCTCTAACAATGCTCATGCCACACACACACAAACATAGACTGCAGGATTACTGCGGTTCAGACTCCTTGACTGAAACACCTTCCTTTCACAAGTATATGTCAAGAGATTGATATTTATTACTCATGAGATTTCTGCATTTCACAGACAATTCGATTCCTCCAAATCAGCCAAATGATCGTCTTGTAAAAATCAGACACTGTATAACTCAAATGAAGTCAAAGTTTTCAAATATTTACAATCCAGGACAAAAATTAGTTATTGATGAATCTCTTGTACTTTTCAGAGGGAGGGTAATTTTTCGACAATACATACCCTCCAAGAGTCATAGATTTGGAGTGAAATTTTTTATCCTTTGCAATTGTGAAACTGGATTTGTCTTGGATTTCATCATTTACACTGGATTGGACATAGATTATCCTGCAAATGATCCACTAGGACATTCTGGAGCGATTGTAAAGACACTTTTAGCTAAGTATTTGAATAAAGGCCACATTCTGTATACCAACAACTGGTATACAAGCCCATCACTATGCAAATATCTGCATGTAAATAAAACAGGATCATGTGGAACTGTAAAGGTAAATAGAAAAAACATGCCCAAGTTTCCCCCAAGTAGAAAAGGAGAATGCCATCTGATGGAATCAAAACCTTTATTAGCACTAAAATGGACTGATAAAAGAGATGTGCATATGCTAACAACAATTCACAGTGGAAGAATGATCGATTCAGGAAAGGTCGATCGTCGAACAAACAAAATAAAATTCAAACCAGATGCTGTTGTGGACTATAACAAAAATATGCATCTGGTGGACAAATCTGATATGCAGATTAGCAGCATAGAATGCGTTAGGAAAACTGTGAAGTGGTATAAGGTGGTGTTCTTTCATCTTTTGGATATTTCTCTTTACAATTCCTTTGTACTCTACAAAAAAACTACGAAAAAGCAGATTTCCACAAAGTATGCTCAAATAACATCCCCACATCCTGGAAGACAAAGTGTTGAGACCAAATGCTCCTGACAGACTTCTCTCAGCTAATTACATTGAAAGGCATCACTTGGAACAAGTTCCACCAACACCATCTTGACCTGTAGGTCAATGACAATGTCATGTATGTGCACATACAACACAAAGAGAAAAACATGTTAGAAAAGTTTCTACTTGGTGTCCAGAATGCAGAGTTGCATTGTGCCTTGAGTGCTTTGTTCTCTACCACACCTGTGCCAACTACTAAATACTAAATTCAGTAAAAGTGTAAAACAATGTTGTAAATAAGTATAATGGAAAGTGTAGATAGATTTATCAAAAGAACATTTATTTTATGAACAATTATTTTCCAAAAGGACAATTATTTTATAAGGAGTTATTTTTCAAAAGGAATAAAAAATTATTTTTCAAGAGGACAAATAAAATGTACATTCTTCAAAACTCAAATGTAAGTATAATACTTGCTCGTTTATGTGTACATGTGTGCAAATGTATATATATATGCATGCTTGCATGTGTGTGTATGTTTGTTGCGGATGGTTTATGAATATATCTGAGTCATCAATAGCATTAAAATGCAAAATCATTTATTTTTATTGGGATTTTGTGCGAAAACAAAAAAAAAATAACACGATCATCATATGATGATGGGAGCATTCTTCCGACAAACTTCCTGAGCATCATATAAGGATGGGAGCAGCATAAGGGTTAAGATGAATTTCTGAGGCATGCAATGTCCGCTCTTGTTTCGTCCATAAATCTTTTCGGGTACGAAACTTTGAGTGATTGGTTTGGTTTTATTCCTTGAATATTAGCCAGGACAATATACGTACAGGGTGTCCGAGAATTATCTGTACAATTTTTGGCTGTTATTAAAAGTCAACCATGAAGTGTAGAAATTCCAGTGTTGTTCCATTTTACAGAGAGTCTCATTAAGTTTTTTCTGATACCAAGTTTTGACAAGTTTTTTAGAAATTCCAGTGTGTCCGAACATTATCTGTACAATTTCATCTTTTAATAAAATTCTTGATAACACACGTAAAATTCTTAAACAAGATTATTTAGAATCTGTATTTTCAAAAGTTTCTTTTATTAAAGTAACGTTGTTACAAACATTCGATATGTGCACCATTAGTGATTCGCAAAACATCCAATCGATACTCCAAATGTTGCCATGTACGCTGCAGCATATCCACATCAATTCGCTCAATAGCAGCTGTGATTCTTGCTTTTAAATCATCAATGTCTGTCACCCGCGTACATTTCTAAAAGACTTGTCAAAACGTGGTATCAGAAAAAACTTAATGAGATTCTCTGTAAAATGGGACAAACTGGAATTTCTACACTTCAAGGTTGACTTTTAATAACAGCCAAAACTTGTACAGATAATTCTCGGACACCCTGTATATGTTCTTCGTTTTTCGTTGCCCCTTGTGCATTTCAAGCTTGTTTTCCTTCGGTATCGCGTGTTTAGTTGCCCTATGGTCCTCCGGGAGAGATCCTTTTCCACCTACCTGTTTTGGTAGCTTCTTGCCCGGAACCGGTTTGGCTCGGGGCTTTCCAGCTGTGTCAACTGCATGCATTGTGACATTTAACAGCCGTATTGTGTCTGTGATGTTGAAAATTTTTTTTCCTATTGTTATTCGTATTATTATTGTTATTCCTATTGTCCTTTAAACTTTGTCCTTTGGGTTCGTCGGGAGATGTTGATAGTAGCATTTTTTTTTCCATATTTGCAGGTTCCATATTTTGCGTAATCCTGGAAATGTCCGGGTGGTAGAATCTGCATCTCTCTCCGAATTTACAGGTACCATTATTATAGAAGAAATTGCATATTGGGGGATGTTCATATATACATTGTCCCCTCTTATATCTGCAATTATCTTTCACATAATATCTGCACAAAGAAACACTCTGAAACAAACAAACAAATGAAGCTGGGACATTTACGTGCTCGTATCGTAACAGCAGTTACAAAAATAACCGCTGTCATGCTCCAAAATGTGTTCCGCAACGCTGCTGACAGATTCGAACTCTGTAGAGATACTCAGTGGCGGATTTAGGGGGTGCCGAGTAGGCCATGGCCTACGGCCCCGCGCCTGTGAGGGCCCCGCGCCCTCACATATAATTATAATGTTGGATTCCACTATAAATAATACAATTGATTAATGATTAGTGATAATTATGGTATCACTCTCTTTGCTGGCGGGAGTTTAGTTCTATTCAGGCCGCTGTGGAGTGCACATGTGAGTGTGTTTAGTGGTAAGTAATGGTAAAAGTCGTATCTCGAAAAAGTCGCCAGTCAATAAATGGGGATGGGGGAGTTTTAGTCAGCTTTATAATAACATAAATAAGTTGAAAAATGTTAAATTAATGTAATTAATTTTTTTATATGAAATGTACTTAGGCTAGGTTAGGTCAGTTTAGCTTAGATTTCATAATAAATACATTTTATACATATTTAAGGAAAAAGTCGCCACTGGTGGGGGCTGGCGACTTTTCCCATAAAGCGACTTTTTCACCCGAACAACTGTTTAGTGTCTGTATTTAATTAATTAATTAAACTGTATTAATTAATACTAAACCGAGGGTCAAGTGTAAATAGTTTGTTTTTTATGTTTTTATGTTTCAGGATAAGGCAGTGAGGCTGCACTGAGGCACAATGGAGAAATCAACAAGTCGTGATCGTGATCAAGGGAGGAAGTATAAAGCTGGCTCTGTTAAACGACAAGAAAAGGCAGACGTAAACCAAAGAGTAAAAAAACTACCAAAAATAACTCAATGGTTGACATATCCAACAGTATCTGAATCTGCAAAATCACAAACTCAAACTGAATCCGGTCAAACTGAATCTGAATCAGTAGAGACACCAATTACGCCTGAAACAACTGGAGAAGCCACAACTAGTACTGAACCTAGTGTAGTTAGCGCAATTGAACCTGAACACAGTGACAGTGAGGAGACACAAGAGGAAGTGAAAGTTATGAATACCGGTACTGAACAAGGATTTGAAACGGATCTTGGATTATGGCCTAAAATAATTACTGAAAATGTGTGTGACTATTGGTTGAAAAAGGGAAGCGCAGAATGTCGACACTGTGATGGTGACTTCAAAGAGTCAGCTGTGAAAGAGCTAAACAGAACCCGTCATTGTACAAAGACATTATTCACTCGAACTCATTCATTATCTGGCCAAGAAATTAATCTTAAATGGCTCTGTTACTCTAAAACAACTGGTAAAGTGTATTGTTTTGCTTGCAAGCTTATGTCAAAGGTGGAAAGCTCATTCACAACTGGCTTCAATGGTTGGAAGAACGCTAGGTATGTCATAGAATCTCACAGTAGGTCAGATCAGCACAGGAAAAGTATGGTCGAAATGATATATCGAAAGACTGCGGGTGCCCGTATTGACTCTAATCTAGTACAACAATATGAAAGTGAATGCGAGTACTGGCAAGCAGTATTGAGGAGGTGTGTAGATGTTTTAAAGCTACTTTGCGAACGCGGGCTAGCCATTCGAGGTAAAGATGAAGTAATTGGATCAGTACACAATGGAAACTATCTTGGGATTCTAGAGCTGCTGAGCACATACGACAGTTTCTTGGCAGCACATATCAAGAAACACGCAAACAAAGGTAGTGGTCATACTTCCTACTTGTCCCATGTCATTTCTGAGGAAGTCATTGGAATAATGGCAGAAAAGGTTATGTCCTCAATAACAGATGAAGTAAAAACAGCAAAGTACTTCTCAATTTCTGTTGACTCCACACCTGATATTTCACACATGGATCAACTTACTTTTACAATCCGCTATGTACTGCCTACTACAGGTCCAGTTGAAAGGTTTTTGCAGTTTATTCCCATGCTAAGCCACACTGGCAGAGATATTGCTACAACTGTTCTTGATTTTCTTAAAGAGAAGAACATTCCAGTTATCGACTGCCGAGGACAGTCCTATGACAATGCCAGCAACATGTCTGGTAAATATCTGGGGACCCAACAGATAATCAAGAATGAGTGTAGTGAAGCTGAGTACATACCATGTATGGCTCATTCCTTAAACTTGGTGGCTAAGTGTGCTGCAGAAAGCTGTCCTGCTGCAGTGTCATTGTTTGCTCTGGTACAAAATATGTACTCCTTTCTTGTTGCATCTACTTATCGTTGGAGGAGACACCGTGAGGTACTAGAGACTAATAAAGATAAGTTGAAAGTTGATAAAATACTTTGACACTCGTTGGTCAGCACGAGCAGATGCTGTAGCTGCTCTCAGTAGAGCACACAAAGAAAACATCATTGTTCTGGAAGAGTTATTCTCAGATCAGAATCAGCCAGCTGAAACAAAAGCTGAAGCAAGTGGTCTTCTCAAAGGTTTGAAAAAACTTGAAACAGTGATTCTTCTTGAAGTTTGGGATACAGTATTGGAAAGGTTTCAGAGTAGCAGTATCCAGCTGCAAAAATCTGGGCTCTCCCTCAACACAGCTGTCACACTGCTAGAGTCTCTTTTACAATTTGCTAAAGACCTGAGATCCCAGTTCGATGACTTTGAAGCAAAAGCTATGGCTAAGTGTGATCCCTGTGATGTGACGAGTAATGATGCATACTACGCCGACACGCAGCGTATTAGGAAGCGCAAGCGTCACCACGATGAACTAGACTCCGCGGAGGATGTTATGCTGACAGGGAGAGAAGTTTAGAGTGACTGCATTCTTGCCCATCATTGACAAGCTCTGTGCTGCCCTACAACAACGCATTGCTGCTTACAGCGACCTTCGAGAGAAATTTGGGTTTTTATCAGAAATCTCAAACAAAACGAACACTGAGCTTAAAGCATCTGCTGAAAAGCTTGTGTCTTCATATCCTAAGGACTTGGAGGCTGGATTGGAGTCGGAGCTTTTGCAGTTTGCACACCTTATGAAATCAATTCCAAGAGATTCACCTGAAAGTGCTCCTTCATCAGGTGGTGCAAAGGCTGCAAAAAGTCCTGAACTAGAAATGTATGAGATAATTCACAGACATGACATGGTAGAAACATTTGCTAATGTTGAAATTGTATTACGACTCTATCTCTGCATGTTTGTCACAAACTGCACTGGGGAGCGATCATTCTCCAATATGAAACTAGTCAAGAATTATCTAAGAAACACCATGGGGCAGGACCGTTTGTCTTCACTCACCCTGTTGAGCATTGAGCATGAGAAATTAAGGGTGCTTGATTTTACTGATGTCATCAAACAGTTTGCAAGTAAGAAGGCTAGAAAAAAATCTTTTTTGACTGAGAAATAGTTAAGTGTACCGTACAAATTGCCTGCAATAAACAAAACCCACTCATTGCATCATTTGCATGTCAGTCAAGTGGTGTTCTCTTTAGTTAATGGTGTATTATTATAGTTATTTTTTGTTAATGGTGTATTATTATAGTTATTTTTTGTTAATGGTGTATTATTATAGTTATTTTTTATTGTTAAGCTTCAAAAAAACAAATGTGTAATGTTCAACTATGAAATGGTCATTTGGCTAATTAATTATCAATAAATTGAATATTGTTTAAAAAGTAAATTTATTTTAACGCTTCGCTCGCCCATTGATTTGAGGGCCCCGTAAGGTCACCACTGGGGGATGGGGGTGTAAATCATCATTTCAGTTAATTAAGCTAGCTTTGCGTAGTTTGGGGCCCCGCACTCCAACCTGCCTAGGGCCCCGCGCACCTTAAATCCGCCACTGGAGATACTGATGGTGCTCATGTAGAATCATATGCTTAAGTATTCATTAAATGTATGCCTTTTATTATATTGTTATTGAATTTCATCCTTTTTGCTACATTTTCACTGAAATAAATAGGGACATTATAAACACCCTGTACAAGAGGTCCATAGAAGATTAAGAGGGAGTTGTCTGGAGCACTGACTAAGTAGGCCAGTGAATCACTGTGTATAATACACATACAATTGCCTACGCCAATGCTTCTAGATTTGAGAGTTATAAAATATACCGGAGACCAGTCCACTAACCATGGCTTCTATTATCTTATTGACTGACTCACCAAGCCTAGTGATAAATCTAAATACAAAATTGTGAGTGACACTGGCACAGTTAGGCACCTTATTGACTACAAACAGCATATGACACTAGAAGGAGTACCATTTATAAATCTTGGAGTCTTTAATAAACTCCTAAAAATATTATTATATGCAACATATAATTTCCTCAAATTATACATCCTGTAGTTCCACCACAAATGAGCTGTATACATTGGAGTACAGAAAGTTTTGAACAAAATCATCTTAACATCTAATGTTACACGTATGAAATTTTCTATCCAAAGTATTTCCCTGAGCATATAATTGTCTACATTGCCTTAGAATATCACAGTCATCTGAAAGACTATCAGTTAGTACGTGGCCAAGATACTTAGTCTGGGTTACTTCTGACAGCACCATACCATTTAATTGAAATTCAGAAAATTTTATATACTCGTAGGCCTTGGTCCTCATAATCATAACATGACTTTTATCAGGATTATATTTTATGCCGTTATCCTTCCCATACCTTTCACACCTTCAAAAGTGTGCTGAGCCCTTTTACAGATGGAGAAATAAGAACTAGATCATTTGCATGCATACATCAGATAATTAACAATCATTGTACCAATATAGCAGCCTATTTTACAGGTGTTCAGCAAACATATAGATTACACCAGTACACATTTGAAAACTTGTCGATCGATTTTTACAAACTAGTTGGTGATTCTATATAATTTAGTGCGCTGATCTCAAAAATATAGTTAGTTTTTCCCTATGACGTATGGTTTTCTTACTACAGGGTGTGTCATAAATCCCCCATTTATCCCCAAATGTGAACCATCTTATCGAGACCAACATTGGATTGCACATGCTAAACCATAAATTTTGTTTGTTATAGACTACAGTAACGCTTACATAATAATGTAGGGTAATATATATATAACAACCAGTCCCGTTCCCAGCAAAATACTCTCTCCCCTCCCATCAATGGGTGGTTAACATTTGGGGACAGATGAGGTATTACAACACCCCTTGTAGCACGAAATCTTTAGGTGATAGAGTAAAACCTAATTAAAGCAGAATTAAATAGCTCCTAGCCCTTGGACAAGCATATTGCTTGTTTATGAAAGAATAAAAAAATAACTGAAAGAAACAAAATTATTTACCTTCTTTACTTGCAAACATTTCAGGACTTATTCCAAAGACTTAAGACTACGAAGGTAGATCTGACTAATGACGACTAAACCGGTGCTTCTTTGATGTTTTCTTATGCTGTGCGTTAGGCTGATCTCGTTGCAGACACCAGCAGTAATCCGCCATCATATTTGTATGCCATCTTCCTTGATATCTTCTTTCCATGGTTTTGATGTCCTGGTGAAATCGTCCCCCTTGCTCCTCACTGACATCTCCGAGATTTTCGGGAAAACGGTCAAGATGCGAAAATAAGAAGTGAACTTTCAGGCTCATGTTGCAGCCTAAGGCGCAAAACTTTTTAAGCATATTTTCCACCAGTCTTTCATAATTTTGGCTTTTGTAGTTTCCCAAGAAGTTTTCAACAACATCTTTGAAACCAAGCCATGCTTCTTTTTCTTTATTGGTCATTGTGTTCAGGAAATGATCGTCTGTCAATAACTTTCTAATCTGAGGACCTATAAAAACACCTTCCTTTATTTTCTCGTAGCTAATCTTTGGATATTTTGAACAAATGTACTTGAAACACTCACCTTCTCTATTCAATGCTTTGACATACTGCTTCATCAAGCCTAACTTAATGTGCAAGGGTGGTAGGAGGATTTTATTTGGTTCAACTAGATGTTCATGTAAAATGTTCTTTGATTCTGGGGTAAGATTCTCTCTAGGAGGCCAAGTTTTCATCTTCCAGTGCTGGTCACGTGCTCGACTATCCCATTCGCAGATGAAACATGGCATCTTAGTGTATTCTGATTGCTGCCCAAGTAACATGCAAAGGACTTTGAGATCCCCACACAATATCCATCTGTGATTTTTATACTGAATTTTTTCCAGAAGCAGTTTCATGTTATCATAGGTCTCTTTTAAATGATAGAATGGGACACTGGAATTGATGCATATTTGTTACCGTTGTGCAGTAACACTCCTTTTAGACTGGTTTTAGAGGAATCTATAAACAACCTCCAGTCACTGGTTTGGTATTCGATGCCTAGCTTGCACACTAATCCTATGATGTCCTTGCACAATACCAAGGGACCATCTTCTTCGAAAAAAGGCACGAAGTCTTTCTCACGATTTCTGTACCAAGCGAAGTATGTGTCGGATGCAATAAATTGTTCTCCTGCAATCTAGACCCCAAAAGTTCTGCAGAGTCCTTAGGCAGATTCAAATCCCTGACTAAGTCATTTAGTTCGGCTTGGGTTAATGGTTTAGGATCTCGGTCAGCTGTTGGCTGTTCATAAACATCATCATTGTCTGGATTTGGAGCTGAATCAGAATCTGAATTGTATTGATCCAGACTCTCGGGTGGGCGGGGAATAGAAACTTCTGAACCATGGGGTACCGGCCTTATTGCAGATGGAAGACTTGGGTATTGAAGGCTCTCTTTATTCTTTGCATTATAACCTTTAACATTGCAAGAACAGAAGTAGCAGTCGTCGGTATGGTTTCTAGGCTCGCGCCATACCATAGGGATCCCAAATGGCAAACTTTTCTTTTTACCTTTGCTCCAATTCCTTAGTGCCGCAACACACGTAAGACAAACCGCTTTAGCGGCATCCAGTTAACACAAAAATACATTAGCATCTGGAGTTTGGTATTTACAGACCATTTCCTTCTAGGCATACACTAGCGTATTAATTCGCTTTGTTTTTATTTGCTTTTTTTTTTACATATGCCGCGATATTTACTTCTCAAAGAGAAATATCACTGTGCACTGGGAATTCACTCAAAATATTGGCACTGCTTCAAACTGATTAACTGCAGGAATTTTACTGTAATACCGCTTTTATTCCTACTTCGATCGAAACACGTGTACCCGTTACACCGGCAAAACAAACTATATATATTGGGTGTTTCAGGTCGACCCTAGAATATGTAACTTGGAAATTGGCGGAATTTGTAGTTTTTGTATTGGTATTTGGTATTGCAGTTGTCATAGTAATTCCGCCAACTCCATATTTCTAGGGTCGACCTGAAAAACCCTGTGTGTATAATATATAAACTCGAGAGGAGGGGCGACAAGCTTCACTTTTGCGAAATGAGGAATCATCGCGCGGAACCTTTGTAAGGTTGTAAGGTAAGGTGTATATGGTATATGAGATGAATTCCTGACGAGGTGTATTGCTGAAAGACCTTGGAATAATTTTTTCTTTTTCATTGTGATTGCATCATATATATATATATATATATATACATATATATATATATATATCTTTTCGTTTGACTGCCGCCATTGAAACATAAGGAGGTGAGTGCCCCCAGCCTTCTTTACTTAACCTTATAAGGCTAACTAACGAAAATATCACGGCCTAACCTAACCAATCGTTAGGTCAACTGTACGACCTTGACGATTGGTTAGGTTAGGTCGTGATATTTTTGTTAGTTAGCCTTATAAAGCTAACTAAAGAAGGCTGGAGTTTAATTATGTTTCAATGGCGGCAGTCAAACGGAAAAGATCCATATATATATATATATATATATATATATATATATATATATATATATATATATATATATATACACCTTACAACCTTACAAAGGTTTCGCGCTATGATTTCTCATTTCGCGAAGGTCAAGCTTGTTGCCCCTCCTCTCGAGTTGGCCTGGTGAAGTAGTGAGTTGGATTCTTGCCAGGCGTCTAGTCTTCTTTTGAAGATTTCCACTGCAACTCCCTTCGTGTTTCTTAGGTTTTTGGGCAACTGATTAAACAGTTTTGGTCCTCTCACTACAAAACTATTTTCTTTCAGGGTTAAGGATGTTCCCTGTCTCGCCTTCAATTTGGGAATACGACACAGTCTGCCGCTTCTACTTTCCACCGTTTTTGGGGAGTTATAGGATTCAGAGTAAGATTAGGGACTAGTTTCTCCATTATTTTCCAAGTGTAAATAATGGTGTATCTCTCTTCTCCTTTCCAGTGAATATAGGTCTAGTTCTCGTAACCTTTCCCAGTAATTTAGTTCTTTGCACCCATTGATCTTGGCTGTGAAGCTTCTTTGGATCCCTTCCAGCTGTCTAATGTCTTCTTTTTTTATACGGGGATGTTAGGACCGAGCAGTATTCCAATTTGGGTATTATCAGGGTTTTCAGTAGAGGAATCATTACATTCCTATCCCTTCGTTTAAAGGTTCTCAATATCTGACCCGTTATTCTCTTTGCTCTGTTTACTGCTATCTTATTTTATGTTTCAAATTTCGCATCATCTGTCATTACAACCCCTAAATATTTTGCTCCGGAATTTCTCTGAATTTCCTGTCCATTTGGGGTATAATATTCCATGGATTTTAGGTCTTCTCTTTTTCCGTACCGTAATAGCTGAAATTTCTCGGTGTTAAACTTCATATTATTGTCTTCCGTCCACTTGTAGATTGTGTTTTTGTCGGTTTGTAGATATCATATATATATATATATATATTAATATATATATATATATATATATATATATATATATATAGCGGGCAAACAAAGGAATTTCCTTTCCCCGCCATTCTCAAACATCTTAGAATAGCATGTAATCAAAAAACAGCCGTTGTTACAGCTACACGTGGGCATGAAACAAGCCCACAGAAATATGGATGCTTTGGTATTTCCCGAAGCGTCCACCAGAGGACGTCACCAAGAACTATAAAACGCAGCTTCTTCCTTGAATCTCTCTCACTTGTCGCTTGTCATTTTTCTCGTCTTGGTCTCCACCTTCGTCAGCAGCAACACTCTTCACGTCACCCGTTCTCCGGCCTTCGCCGGAGAGCGGCCTGCTATTCCTTCAAGGCTCCGATTTATCAGCAAGTAAAACCTTCCGCCGTCAGCCTGCAACAGCACTCCTTCGAAACCAGCGCCGTTCGATCTCAGCCGGTCACCGTCTTTCAAGCAATTCTCGTGAAGTGTACATCAGTGTCCGCAGAACCGTCCGTTCCCTCAAGCAAGCTCTCAGCAAGAAGGTCGCTACCGGTTCCACGATCATCTCGACGTACGTAACAGTAACACCGGACGGTCAACTTCACCGCAGGTTTCCAATCTACAAGGTCAACCTCGACGTGTGAAACAACACGACACCTCGGGCCTACAATTCAATGACCCTAATTTCAAATTGGTAAGTTTCGATGTATGCTCGCTATTCACAAAAGTCCCTGTTGATGACCTAATTGATTTTTTAAAAGATAAGATCTCTGAATATTCTTTCCCTGTTCAACACAACACTCTTATTGAGTTAATTAAGCTTTGTGTCAAAGATTGTAAATTTCAGTTTGAAAATAAGTTTTATGCTATGTCATTTGGATTGGCTATGGGAAATCCCCTTTCACCTGTACTAGCTAATTTATATATGGAATTTTTTGAAAGTAGAATTTT
Source organism: Bathynomus jamesi (assembly GCA_023014485.1). NCBI lineage: Eukaryota > Metazoa > Arthropoda > Malacostraca > Isopoda > Cirolanidae > Bathynomus > Bathynomus jamesi. Next base: position 345,850 of record JAJOZX010001895.1, on the reverse strand, counting down.
GCCTACGATTGTTAATTTTAACCTGGTTTGGTACAGGTATATAGATGATATTTTATGCCTTTGGCCTAATAATTTGAATGTGGACTTATTTCTTGGTAGGCTCAACAATTTAGTCCCATCTATTAAGTTTACAGTTGAAAAAGAAAATGATGGAAGCCTATCTTTTCTTGATCTAAAAATTTGGAGATGCTCTAATCAGTTCAAATATGAAGTCTACCGTAAGCCTACTAATAAATAACTCTTATGTGCATTTTTATTCTGACCATCATCCTTCGATTAAATCCTCTATTTTCTCTGCTATGTTTCTTCGAGCATTGAGAGTTGTCAGTCCTGAATTTTTAGATTCCGAGTTATGCAAAATCATGAATATTGGTATTAAATTATGTTACCCTATTTCATTTTTAGATAACTGTCTTAAGAAAGCCAAGAATAGGTATTATAATAATGTAATTGTAAAGGAATTTCAGCGTAAAAATATCCTTAACCTACCTTACCATGTTAATTTTCAATACCTTCCAACTGTACTTAAAGCAATTGGCATTAATGTAATCTTTAAGTATAATAATACTGTTAAATCACACCTAATGAAGAATAGCCCTGATAATGTTGTTGGTTGTGTGTATTCGATCGGATGTACACAATGTAACTCAGTATATATAGGCCAAACCGGTAAAACGTTAGATATTAGGGTAAAACAGCATAAATATGCTTGTAGAACAGCTAATACTTCCAATGCTTTATTTAACCATATGTATAGATGTAACCATAGCATTAAGTGGGGTAGTACTAAAGCGCTTGTTAAAAACAGAGATACAATAGAACGAAATATTCTAGAATAACAGTGCGGAGA